>OY986435.1:130265526-130865526 GCA_963920525.1 Dichetophora obliterata
AGTTCGGTTTGCTTTCACTTTCATCAAAAGTAGGAAAACTTTCTACTTCTTTCACTGTTCAATGTGGATGACAATCATCTTCATTTTAAAGATGAAACTCAATTTACATTTTACAAATCAGATGATTCATCCAAAGTGAAGGATGATAGTGAATCGTGTAAATTCGCCTTAAGGAATTAAGTTTTAGCTAGCCTGTTTTTTTAATATTTCGCGCTTCAGCAAATTCAAGAGTTGGATGATGTACATCTTCTGGAAGAGATACGGGATTCAAACAATGGAGATTAACAGTAGCGCATCTATCTACAAATACAAGGTCTAAGGTTCTGTGGTTTATATTTAAAATATCATTGACTTGTTGAAGACAAAGATCAGATAGCTTATCTACGAAATCATTTATCCAATCACTATTTGAAACAGGTGTAAGGAATGAAGAATCGTCAGACGATCTCAAAGTCACAAAAGGTAGGTTAAAATCACCCAGCACAATAAGAACGTCTTAATTTTTTAACAAATTATGAAGTTTTTCGATGGCATGTATAAGTTTTAAATAAATTGTCACATTTAGAAGGAATATAAGTGCAAGCAACATAAATAATACTATTATTTAATTTAACTGCAACACAAATAAACTCAATGTCTCTGGTGCCAAGAATTGTCAATTCTTCAGATGCAAGCGAGTTTTGAACAGCTATCAAAACACCACCACCGATCTTATCATGACGATCTCTACGAAAAATTTGATATTTATTATACATTATTTCAGAATTTAAGATATTAGAGCGAAGCCAAGTCTCTGTAAAAATTATAATGTTACATATATTCGAAATCAAAACTGTTATCGAAAATATCGGAAAGTTTGGAGTTAAGACCTCTGTCATTTTGGGACACAAGCTCTAATTTAGACTTGCGGTTTATTAATAATTTTTTGGATGAGATTCAGGGCTATTTTGGGGACGCGGCAAATGTCCAACATTTACCGGTCTTGGATTGCTCTTAAATTCAAATTCGCTTACAATTGTGTTTGGCGGTCAAAAATTTACATCAACTATAGAATTAAATAAATTTTCAGGAACTGTTAATCTAAAAGAAGTAATTGATCTTACATTTGAATATTTGAATTTATGAACCGAAAGATGGAAGGAACACTTCAACTTTGATTTAATGAAAAAATCTATCCGCAGCTAAGCGAGAAACAAAGATTGATTTAGTTGGTGGAATTGCAATTAATGGCTTAGGTGGAACAAAAACCTGAGAAGTAAGGGGAAAAACCTGGGAATCGACCAAAGTTGGTGAAAGAGAAACAGTTTGGGCATAAGACATGCCTGGCAATGAAGGTGGAGGTGCCTGCACTAGCAAAGGACCAGAAATCCATATATATGCTGTATTTAAAGTAGAAGTTAAAATAGGTGGAGGGGCTGTTATACCACAAATGTCCATGTCATCAGCAATGTCATGTACAGAAGAATGTAGAGTTGGAGTTGAATTCGTTTTTTGCTTACTACGCAAAGACATGTGTTTTTTTTTCTTTTTGGGTGAAGGAGTTGACTCTTCAATATATTTCAAATCGTCGAAAAGAGACTGATATTTATAAAATTTTACAGAAAGCGAAGAAAGTTCCTTACTTATTTCAGAGAAGTCTTGCTTCGTCTTCTTGAAAAGCTTGTAAAAGTTGATCTCAGCCAATCTACATTTCTCGCCAGACCAACGCAACCCTTTACCTTCCTCAGTACAATCCACAACTCGACCTGTCAAGTCTGCACATTTGGTATGAACAGCATTATCACATAACCACATGATAAAAACCGCTCAGTTTCACCCCTTACAGAGCAGCCAGGCTTAGCACAAATCATATTCAAATAATGCAAGATAAAAGGACGAAAATAAGGTAAAAAAAAACACTGTACTTAATTGACAAGCAAAAATTTTAAAAAATTTTTCAATAAAAAAAAGGAAGATTAGCGTTGTAACCACCTTGTACTAAAAGTTCCTAAAAGTATGCAGCGATTACCAAAAGAATGCAGCAAAAATTTAAAATACAATTGATGTACAACTGCTAATGTAAGAATGAGACAAATAATCAAACGAAGAACAAAAACAACAGAAACAAGCGAATATGATAGAATTAAATGGAAAAGTAAACAAAAATTATAAAAACCTGACTGAAAAAGTCCTCAAATATCCCAAAAAGCACAAGTTTACACAAAAGTTAGACTTTAATTTTCAAAAACACTGAAATAACTCAAAAAAGTTTTTGCAACCAAATTATCAAACAGTCTTTTCAGCACGAGAGTTGATTGAGAACTTTGATTTGACATTAGTAATTTTGAGTGTTTTTTTTTATGCGCTAATAGCTGCTGAATTTGCAGTGCTATATGCAGCTACGAAGCACACACTTAAGCTAATGCAAATTTTGTATTGCTTTAAAATATTTTATTATAAAAACAGCACAAAAGCAAATGCAGACTCAAAGTGAGTCGGTTGAGTGAGGATAGAGTAGACAGGCTCTAAGAAAGTGAGCACATTCAGCCCTAACACTATCTTGTCTAGTTCTACTATGGGATCACGGTTGCATTTCATTTTGGGAATGATACAAATTATTTTATATTTTGCTTTGATTTCACATGAATGCAACAAAGGCACAAAACCAGATTGTCAGATCATAGTAAAAACTAAGAAAATAACACTGAACGTGCCCAATCTTTAGCAAAAATATGGCAACAATTGAGTCACTCAGAGAGAGATCCGCCAGCCATCAGAGAAAAATTAGAATAGATTCTATTCTGGCGTTTTCCCGTCTCGCATTTCTAAGAGCCCGAACAGAACCAAAGCGGATGTCGGATGGCGGGCCTCTCTCGGAGAAATCCGCTGAGAACACGTCCAGAATAGAAGCGGTTGTCGGTTGTCGGATCACGGTTGCATTTCATATTGAGAATGATACAAATTATTTTATATTATGCTTTGAATTCACATGAATGCAACACAGGCACAAAAACAGAATGTCGGATCATAGTAAAAACAAAGAAAACAACACTGAACGTACCCAATCTTTAGCAAAAATATGGCAACATTTAAGTCACTCAGAGAGAGTCTAATATTTTCATGTATTTTGTTGCACGGCGAATCCGACAACCGACATCCGCTTTGGTTCTATTCGGGCTCTTACCCATCCGATCTTACTAAAATTTTACAAGAATTTTGTTTTCATCCATTAGCGCAGTTTGAGCCCTTGGGACGCTCCATGAAGCGCTTGGAAATTTTCCCCATACGAATAAGGTCCACTCTAATGGCCATATATCGGAAATATTATACCAGAATCAAAGAATTAATCTCTTTAAAGAAACTATGTATCTAATACAACTGATTTTTAGTTTGAGGAAATCAAACTGTAAATTTAATTTTTTAAGAACTGTCAAACTTTTTACTGCACCTGCTATCTTTGCTTTAGTCAAACGCTGATGTGAAACGAGCGCACAGTGGACCAAATGCTCAATCTAGTGCGCAATTGGTAGAAAAATGCGATGTATACAAATTAAAATTTATGTTGCATTTACGATTACCACATTCCCACTGTGCTTAACGGTATTTATTTTCTATTGTTTTGTGCAAAATCAACATCGCTGCAGTGCGCTGCATGTATTAACTCAAGGAGAATTAGTATGAATCCAAATTCTGTGTGAACGCGTTGATTGTTCAAAGTGTATTTTTTTTAAACGATTACGCAAAGAAAATTAAAAAAATAATTTATTATTTATTAACTTAAAGGTATGTTTTAATACGTGTTTAATTGTCTAGTAAGTTTGTGGTATTGTTCGCTAAAAAAAATATAGATCAAAAAGTGTGTCTGCAGTGTACGTAGTTTTTAAGTAATCATGACTTTGATTAAAGTGTTTAGTTACGAATTCAACCGAATCCATAGATATGTTTTATACTAGAGAAAGAATAACATGTAGGCTTTATAAAAAATTAACAACTGGCTGCCATTATTTACCGGTATGTGATGGAAGTAGTGGTCATTCAAACTATAAGCAACAGTTTAATGATACTAATGCATAGAACTCAGAACAATATCTTTTTGCAGTTTGTCTTGTGCCTTTACAGCTTAAAACTAATAATGTGATATTATGGCAGAATCCACGACCTTCATCTACTCGATTCTGCAGGCCATTAAAAATTATTTTCCAAAATGAAAGCGATGTTTTAATAAAGCAAGAAAGTGCAATCGTTGAAAACCAGATTTCCACAATTTTACCAACAATTATCAAAATTGGAAGTGATGACATTACGGTGCATCACAACTTTCTATTAACTATGATAGATGGAAAGGTTTTCAACACCATTTCAAACGCATCCTCCCAAACGTGTGGTATATGTGGAGCAACACCAAGAAAAATGAATGATTTAGAAGCTATTTAGAAACTGCGATATAATGCAAATTTATAAAGGTTCGGACTTTCTATTTTGCATGCCTGGATACTCTGTTTTGAATGCGTTTTACATATTTCGTATAAGCTTACAATAAAACGATGGAAATCTCATAATGCTGAAGAAAAATACGAAGTAGAAAATCAAAAAAAGACTATCAAAGAAAAACTTAAATCTCAAATGCACTTACTAGTCGATGCCCCAAAACCTGGAATGGGTTTAACAAATGACGGAAACACTGCAAGGCGATTTTTTAGTGAATCATCCTTAGAATCTAGTGTAACTGGGGTAAGTGAATAAAGAGGCAGCAAATAATTTTAAAAGTATTGTCCTGTGGATACACAATAAATGTTGAAGCTTTTCGCCAGTACTTGTCGGAGACAGCAAAACTGTGTGTAGAACTTTATCCATGGTATTATATGCCGCCTAGTCTCCACAAAATATTAATTCATGGCGCGGATATTATTCAACAGTTTTCTTTACCGATTGGCATGATATCGGAAGAGGCCTTGGAGTCAAGAAATAAAGATTTCAGAAATGTACGCGAATTTCATACCAGAAAGATTTCGCGTGAAAAAACGATGCAAGATTTATTTTAATCTTTAATAGTATCGTCGGATCCTATAATATCATCCATTTCAAAGAAAAATTTTAAATATCGAAACTCGGAGCCTATATGTGCTGTTGTTATTTCCTTACTTTCGGAACCAATACTGGAAGAAATCGGAGACGCTTATGTGGAGGACTATAGCAGTGATGAAAGCACTGACTAATGACGAAATTCTGTAACACCATACTTCCCTGTGGTTGTGAGCTATTAACAGTTGACTGGATATTTAATATTAATAATTTTTGTTTTCGTACTATCTTTTGTTAAAACTTTTTGAAATGTTTGAGTTTTTTTAAAAATATTGTTAAAATAATAAAAATAATATATAGAAAAAAGAGTCTTAAGCAAGATCCTTGATATATATTGAATTTTGACAAGCATGCAACTATAAGTGCCACGTTTCAATATTTACCGCACATATTTTTTACGACAGAGTAGCTTATTTCATTCTTCTGACACATTCCAAATTTCACATTTCTAGGAGTTTTCAAAGTCGAGTTAAAATGTATTGCGCGCCAGATTGAGCATTTGGTCCACTGTGGAGCGCTTAGTGCGATCAATATTGTAAAGTCTAGAACAATAATAATTTTAACTTTCAAGATACGACTTAATTAGGCACCAGAAGTGCTGCCACGACTATAATTACGGTGACCATCCATACTATACAATACAGTACAGTACTCTTTTTTAGGGCCATGTCCTGTTTAAATTATTTTGTTATGCAAAACATATAAATGTTCTGTATTTTATAAAGTGTTCTGTTTTTGTACTGCATTCCACAGAAGTTATTGAAATTTTTATTTTATTTTACTTTGTTATTTTTATATTAAGATTTTTACTATCCTCATTGAACAGAAACCTGTGATACAGATTAAAACTATTCACTAAAATTAACTGCGTTAAGCAATTTCTTTTTTTAATCTTCAAACGCTTTGGATATCTTTCTTATTTGAGCTCAAATTCACTTGGGATTTTTTCTCAATGTGAAAATCAATCCTAAATTTAGATTTTACCAATGAAAAAAATTCCAATTGATGGCGTTGTTAAGCTGTAAACAAAATTTCCTTTGTTATTTTTAACGTTTTATGAATTATTTTAATTTTATAGTTCTAATGTGGTAAACAAATCTGGAACATTCCTTTTGACTTTTTTTAAAGTAAATATTTAAATTTAACATGAATATAACCAAAAAAAATGGTTTTCCGTGGTATTAAACTCAAAGCTTTGGTTGCAATGCATAGTGTCGATTTGACACTAAAAGTTTTTTACGTTACAAAAAATCAAATGCGTTTCAAAATTTCGATTAATTTACAAAGCGGTATATAAGCTGATCTATTTTTAATACATTTTAATGAACTCGTATGCATACTGTTTTGTATGTATACTGTTCTGAATATATACTGTATCCAATACTTATTTATTTATTTAATTTCATCTACCGGGCTTGGCCCTTACTTATATCCAATAAACATCCTATATATGAAATATTTAAAATTTTGGTTTGCCCTGTATTTTTCTTTAAAAAATATGGTCACCGTAACTATAATATACCCCGATCATATTTAATATAGATATGTTCGAATTCAATCGATGTCAACAAGAAAATTTATGAAGAATGGGTTGATTTAAAGTTGTATTTAATTTTAGTTTTTTAATTGGAACTTGAATTGATATTTTTTGTAAGTTTTTTATAATTCTAAGTATTTATATTTGGTTATAAACTAAATTATTAAAAGTAAAAATAGATTAATTAGCAGATTTGAGCGGGTTTTTGCAAATTTTGCGGGTTTTGTTCAGCAGTAGCTGGCAACAGTGCCGAGCGCACAGCTTCACACTGAAACAAGAAGTTGTTAAAAGCTCCCGCACCATTTGGTGCAAGGTAATATTGTCGAGTGTTGGTTTTTCAATATAACATTTTCTTTTCCATTTTTGTGTTTGTTTTAGATAGTTTAACATAGAAAAGAGCAAAAAAGGTAAAAAGATTGAATAGAACGTATTAATGTTTTTTTATATCTATATAATAGTATGTATTCTAATTTTTGTATTTAAATTTTTAATGTTTCGTTTTAATATTAATGATAGATTTGAATAAGAAACATTCATTCATTAATGGGACAACGAGCAACATCTTTGCCGAATGAACGCTCAAAGTATACTGACTTAAAATTTAAAGCACATTTTTTGTTTTTGGCGATTGGTAGTGGTCAAAAACAGCTAAAGGAGTTGTAGTTTGCTGCTGTTGACTAGCTATGTGCTTCTTTTTAACTTTTCACATTTCTTTGATTAATTGCATGAACAGCTAATTTTGACAACTACCCATCGCCGATCGTGAGGTAAATTTGTGCAGTGACGAAACAAAACAAATTTCTTTTTTAAATGTTCCCTCTACGTTAAAGATAAACTGTTTTGTGTTATTTGCAAAAACGTATTAACATATATCAATGTTATCGAACTTGTCTGCTACGAAAAAAAACCCCTGAGCCCAATGAAAATTACTACGATTTTCTAAATTTGGCCTAAAAAGTGACATGGATATTGTAGACTTTTGGAACAATGTTGCTTCTTTTAAAAATGGCTTGGAAGAAAACTGTTATAAAGAACTAACAAGTTTTGTTAAAAATTTCTCACAGTTCAGCCGCTACAGAAATAAAATTGTTAGACCTTTCTTTAATAAAACAAGACTAAGAAACAGACTCAATATTAAAACCATAAATAATTTAATGCTTTCCAAAGCATTAATTAATAGTGAAAATAATCCGCACTTTGTATGGTTAGCGAAAAAATACATGTAATAGCATACATCTAGATTGACTTTAATTAAAAAAAAGTGAAACAGTTATGTTTCAAACAATGTTATTTTTTATTTCATAAATCGTGATTTTTACGGAAAGAGATATTGATATACAATTTTCTCATAAATTATTCTTGAAACTTGACAATTCTGTAAAATTTATAAAAACATTTTGAAGAAAATGAACTTCGTCAAAAAAATTACAGATAGCGTTGTTTTTTGTATGAAAGAAAAGGTAAAAAAATTTTGAAAAATAGGAATGTCTTTTGCTAATAAATGGCATGTCATATGAAGGCTTGTTTAAAGAGCAGTTTTGACTTTTTATTATTTTAACAACAAAACAAACTTTTTGTCATTTTTCTGATAATTCATATAACCAACCATAAATTTACATTTTAAAGGTTGAAATTATTGATTTGGCTACCATCTGTATATTAGAATTTCCAAACTGGCGTTACGGACGATTTGTACGAAAAAATATAAAAAAAAGAATGAAAATTCCTAATTTTTAAAAATCCTTTTTTATATTTGCGTAACAATTAAGTAGCACTATATTAAGTAAAAGCAATGACAACAATCGACCCTAAGGATTTTAAGATATAAGCAAAAATATGTGATGGCGTTACTTGACAAAAAACGGAAGTGATTTTTGACTTGGATTACAAAATTTGCAAAACTCTCTGAATTGGACAAGACTTTTTGTATACAGCTTTCTTAGAAGGGCTTAAAATAACATAAGCTTATTTTTCAAATAATAAAATTTCAAACTTTCTCTGGTTTTTGAAGTGAAAACTTCTTTAGGCGTGTTGAACGATTTTGGTAGAGGGTAAATCATTGGTTTGCATCATCGTATTTTTCCAAGGAAATCGTCCACAATCGGCCGCAAGCTCACAAAAAAATCACTTGGAAACTCCTGAAATTAATGCATATAATCTGTTTGTTAGTATAAAAATACTTTAGTTATGTTGCAATAAGATGTTTGCAACCAAAAATTATTATTAGTTCGGTTTATATTGGTATATATATGCCTTTAAAGTTTGGCAATTTCTTCAGTTGTTGTATTTGTCAACATTTTTGAAAAATTTGCTTTTACTCAAACAGCTGCTATTCATGGTGAGATTTAAAAATGGATCGATCTTCTTCTCATTCTGCTTTTTTCTGCTGGAACTTCGTTTGCAAACAAGAAAAATAATGCATGGATTGAATGTTTTAACATTTAAATCTTTAAGTTGTGATAAAGGAATATGTTGAACATTCAAATAATTACATGCATGCTCTTATTTTATTACATGTCGTCAAACAAAGTTTGACAATTTTCATACTTGTTGTATTTGTCAGTGGCTTTTTATTTTCACCACTGCGGCATTTTATATTCAGAGTTGTCAACTATGGCTGTGTGTCAATCGGAAAGTTTTCAGTCGTGGTAGGATAGAAAATATTAAGTTGAATAAAATTTGTGTGTGTTGTAATAAATTTGTCTTTTTTGCTGTATCAAACGGACGATGAAATTTTGACAATTACAAATTTTGACGTTTCACATTTCGGTCGTGTTTTATTTTATTTTATATTTTATTTTATATAAATATTTTATTTTATTTGCATTTTATCAATTTGCGACATATTTAATTCGAGAGCTTGTACTTGCAACATATTTCGTATGCTTGTAATATTGTAAACTTAAAAAACTTAAAAATTTACAAATAAATGTAAAAAATTAACGAAAGTGCTTGAGTTTGTGTCTGCCTATGTGTGGGCCAACGGTCTCCAACATCAGCAAGTGCAGCAAAGTTAAATTGGCTTTCTTTGCTGGCGAGCGTCCTCCAAGTGCCACCACCAGCAAGTGCAGTGCAAAATTTGTTGCTAGCCAACATCCTCTATGTGCCATCACCAGTAGCACAAGCAAGTGCTAAGTGCTTGCTAGCAGGCAAACAGAAAATATAGCATGCAAAGTGCTGTATATTTTACGCCGTCAATTCGGTTCATCCCCTCTAACGCTGCGCAACCGCTGGGATCTTGTAACACTCTTTGCGTTGTTGTTGTAAATTTGCTAAGTAGTTATTATTGTACAGTAAGCTTTAATTTTTTGTGGATGCTTATTTGTAGCTACAGTCAGCATATGACATCGAACTAATTTAGAAAACAGTTTATACATATGAACTAAAGAATATATATAATATTGGTGAATCTATTTGTTTTTAGTAAAAGTGTTACCGTATCGGAAATACATAAAGCCACCCCCTGGGATGATTCTATAGACAATTCTAAGCAACTTTGGTGAAAAAACCATAGGTCTATCTCGATTTTCGAGTCTCCCACTTTTCAAAAAATGATTTTTCCCCTATAACATCATTGATTCAAAATTCGATTTTTTATTCATCGTTATATTATCTTTTTTATGTGTATATGGGGGGTTTTTGTGGTCGAGAAATTCATTTCTGATCTTTATTTTTACCTATGACCACCGCCAGAGGGCGTTTCATGCATATTTTAACTATTTTTCGTCTATTTTCTGAGAAAAATTTAAATTTTTTTCGGTAATATTGATCTTTATTTTATTTTTTGTCAACAGAAATTCAACCTAAAAACTAAGAACATGTGCAAAAAAACAAAAAAATGAATTTAGTGGAAGAAAAGCGAAATAAGTTATTTTTGAAAGTCTTTCTTGCTTTCCAGTCTGGGGTATTTTGCACGGCTTTCTGATGTAACTGCCATAACACTGTGTCGATTTTTTTGTAAAACACGTTTAGAAACGCTAGCCAGCAACTGAACATGTCTTTCCGTTGCTTGTATGTGTACCGGAATTCTTGGATCAGGCCATGGTGGATCATCGTATTATATATATTGTTCCAAATGATCATACGGAATGGTATGGGTAAACGGTGGTTCGAATAAGACATCATCTTTATTTAAATCAATCATATTCGTATAATCTGTACAATTGAAGCTTATCAAAGGTTTTTGATAAACTCTAAGATGTGCCGGGTCGTACAGATTTCTTCGGTAGTGTAAAATTTTCTTGATTGCGATGTTTCGTGTCTCTTTTTTATCATCAAATAACATCGCTAACAGAATATTTTCGGAATGTGCGTAATATGAATTGTCTTTAATGACATTATTCACAACTTGGCGTAGATTTGTATCCAAATATTGTGTCCAACGAATGAATTTGTGAAATAATACACTACCGAAGACCACCGAATTATAGTACTTGATGTTGAAGTGCATCGGCACATACACTTTCATTATGTATGTTGCCAGAATTTTCAAATTCCTTGATGGATTTTCAGTTGACACATACAACCGCAACAATCTATTCGCCTTGGTGAGCCAACGTGAATGTGCTATTGGTCCTGGTTTAATGTGAGACAAATCCGCAGGAACAACACCATTCGAAATTGCATTGGCCATTTTGTATAGGTACTTTGAATCGGTGGATAATTCAAATGGATCTAAATCAGGTGGCATGTTCTCTGGCACGATTATCTCGAATTCATCTATAAGCTGAAAAAAAAAGAAATTAGATGAATTAAATGCAATTGTACCATTTAATAATGGAAAAAATCGATGTGAAAAATGATACATACCGGAAGATTTTCACACGTTTCAATTTGTTTGCCCAACGTTCCGGTTGTTGTTCGTGGTCCAGTGGTCGATGATTTGTCCAAAGTGTTAAACAAATGACGAAATGGCAGCTCGTTGAAGTGCAGAAGGCATACAAACCAATGCAGCGGTCTATTTAAATGCAATTCAAATCGACGCAAAATCCCATTTCTTACGCCAGTATTTGTTGGCTCACCATCACAGCATATGCCGATTAATCGAGAGCAATTTCTTTTTCGACGAAGAATCCATTCAATGTCATCAATTTGTGTTCAGCATCTTCATTTTCGACTTTTGTGTAGCCTATCAATCGAGAATTTGGTTCCTTCAAAACAACTAGATGTGGTTCTTTCACCATCCTTGGATGCAACTTCTCATCGATTTTTTCCATTGTTAAAGCATCATTTTTTCGGCCGTCGAATTTGGCTCTGCATTTGGCTTTTTCTCGACGCACTTTATTTTTATCCATGATGATCGGATTGCCATGTGCATCTCTTACGTCAATGTCTTGCATAAGGGATGTTGCGAGTGCTGCTGCTATTCTATCTGACACTAAATCGATCACACATCGCAGCGAAGTTCGAAGCATCGTATCTGGGAGTATACGGTCCTCGTACCAGTGGCGGAACATCTTGTGGATTTGAACTTGGCTCATCTGCATCAGTACTTGGTTCATATGCTAAATGGGTCTCTTCAATGCTTGTTGGTATTATTGTTGACGTTGGTGCTGGCTCTTCAACTTCTGACACGAATTCCGGTATCGTCAATCTTCTGACATTATTTTGATCTCGCATAAACTCTTTCAAATGATCTGGAATCAATCCACATGAGCATAATGCTGCCTTCAAGTCACATTGACATTTGCCGATGTAAAATAACTCTTTTGTAGATTGCACGAACGTTCTGAATGTGGCGATTTTTGGATGTTTAGTTTCGATTTGATACTTGTCAATCAATGTACCCAATTTTCTACCAACACTTTTTTTTGTTATAATTTCAACATTAAGTTGACTCCAAATTTCAATCAATTTGTCTGTTACGTGCGGTACGAATGTTTTATACGAAAACATTTTGTTTTCGAGTTTACCACGTTCGGCCAAGAAAAAAAAACATCTTAAAATATCCTGTTTCGTTGGAAGATTGAGTCCACTCAAATCATAAGATGCACCAAAAACAGCAACATCGTGCGAAGGCAAATGCTTCAAATGAGTTTCGTTACTTGTTGATGTTGTTGCGGTTTGCGATGTAGACGGCAATGCATTTAGATCCATTGCATACATAAGACTTAAAAAATAACTGAAATTAGTATATTTTAAAACATTTGGTTCGAATATATTTTTTCCACCTGCAAATTGGTAAAAACGCAATGGTAAAAATGATGAGAATTTTATTTATATTAGTTACGTTTCTTGTTAGAACGTATTAGTTTTTACACACTATGTGGGTGTTACTGGTGTTGCCTGGTTTCTCCTGGGTGCGTTGGTAGTCGGTGGGGATGATGTTGCTGCTGGTGGCGGAGCCTTGTGTCGTTAATTGCTGCGGCTGTCTGGTGATGTGCCGTCTGGTGGTGCTGTTGGTATGCCGGGTAATGCACTCTGGAGTATGCGAAAAAACTAACGCGTTTAAACAATTATAAATACGAACACAATTTCTGTACTTAATTTACTTTAATTTTATTTATTTAAAACCAACTAAATTCCATACACAAAAAACGAACCAACGCGGTTAAAGGAATGCGAGAGAAAAGCCAAAACGGGAGAAAAATCACTAAACATATGACAGCAAGTGTCAAAAGGCCGCACTGAACATCAACAACACAAACTCATCGCCGACCGTCAATACACATCAATGCAGTTTGCGGTGGGCGACGAGTTTGTTCAGTGCGGATATAAACAATTGACTTACTTAAAATTAAGAACAATAAATGTCAGAGATAAAAAGTCCGCAAAGCAGCAGAAATAATTTTGGTTAAAATAGGCATGAAACGCCCTCTGGCGGTGGTCATAGGTAAAAATAAAGATCAGAAATGAATTTCTCGACCTCAAAAACCCCCATATACACATAAAAAAGATAATATAACGATGAATAAAAAATCGAATTTTGAATCAATGATGTTATAGGGGAAAAATCATTTTTTGAAAAGTGGGAGACTCGAAAATCGAGATAGACCTATGGTTCCTTCACCAAAGTTGCTTAGAATTGTCCATAGAATCATCCCAGGGGGTGGCTTTAATCGAAATTTTCGGCTCCATACAAATTGGCCCGGCCTAATATATAAATATGTATATATATATGTATATATATATACTATATATATATGTATTTCAGATACGGTAACACTTTTACTAAAAACAAATATATACATATATATATATATGTATTTCCGATACGGTAACAGTATATAGTATAATATATATATATATGTATTTCCGATACGGTAACACTTTTACTAAAAACAAATAGATTCACCAATATTATATATATTCTTTAGTTCATATGTATAAACTGTTTTCTAAATTAGTTCGATGTCATATGCTGACTGTAGCTACAAATAAGCATCCACAAAAAATTAAAGCTTACTGTACAACAATAACTACTTAGCAATTTTACAACAACAACGCAAAGAGAATTACAAGATCCCAGCGGATGTAAAACATATATATATATATGTATTTCCGATACGGTAACACTTTTACTAAAAACAAATAGATAATATAGAATAATTTACATATTTACATATATATAGTTCATATATATGAACAATTTAGCTCATTGAGGAAATTTAAAGAATATTTATATATATTTATATAAGAACAATTACGTATTAAACCTGCGAAATAATTAATATTTTCAGTAGTAATTGAATAACTAAAGTCTGCTTATCCTAAGCATTCTATTTTTTAAAACTGTATAGCTTTAATTTCTTATATGAATTATATATATTTTATAAGCTATAGATATTTCTTAATTTTAGAATATTCTATTTTTAATACACAATGCAATATAGATATGGTGAACATGTATATTGTGTTAGTGTTATGATATAGATAGATATAAATAAGCTTTAATTTTTTATATTAATTCAATAATGAAATAATTTAAATAAATTACTTTAATTATATGTATTTTTGATATGGTAACACTTTTGCTTAAAATAAATAGTTTCAGTAATATATGAAAAATTTAATAAATTGTTATAAGCTCTTAACAAAAATAATTCTAATTTCATATGCCGACTGTAGCTACACGATTAGAATTCACAACGTCTACAAAAAATTTCCGGCTAACTGCGCCAACAACAATTACCAAGGAAATCTACAAACAAGGACGCACAGAGAAGAACAAGATCAGGAGCCGAATTACAGCATCCGTGATCGAGCAAAATTACGAAGGGCACGACGAGACAAGTGCCTATCAATCTTGTACAATTTTGCTCGATCACGGATGCTGTAATTCGGCCCCAGAGCGGAACTTTTAAAACTTTTTGATTTCATCCTACATGTAGGACGGGCTGCAGTATGAGCTTTCGCACATACTACATGTCCGTCCGAACTGTCAAATCCATCCTACGTGTAGGATAGTCCGAAACCCCCTATTAGCATGAAAATTCTTATATAGCAGTAAGGCGGTCCGTGGCAGGACAACGTCTTCCAGGGAATACTAATATTTTATATATAGGTTTTCGCTTCGGTCGGCAGTCCTCTCACTGCTATACTTTTTTATTTTTTTATTAAGCTTTTTGATCTAGCGTTACGTTACTTAAATTTCCATTGTAGTTTAATTGGGTAATTTAGTAATAAGGTAGTGAAGTAATTACGTAATTTAGTAATTTAAGAAATTTAATATATTGTCCTATCCTTCCCTCAACCATTTATTCATTATTTTTAGCCAATGCCTTCCATTTTTACTAAAATAAAGAAGTTTACGAAATATTTACTAAACGTTTACGAAAAAGAAAAGCTGCATTTGTGAAACAGTGAAGACGATTTGATTATCATTTGATCATAAAATTTAAATGTTTCTCTTAGATAATATCATCAAATAATAGGTTTTTAAAAAGTTTTAATTTTTTGGTCACTGTAGACTTTTTGTGGAAATGCCCATTTATTACTCAGCTTAAGCATTAAAAGTTTTTATGCTTTAAAAATTATTCACCTATTTTTAAATTTTCCTCAGTTACTTATATGATTTTTGTTAAATTTTGTTAAAAAAGAATGTATACCATCTGAATTCACGCAAGCTTGAATCAAGCAAATTAGCAAAATTTTGCTTAATCACAGTGTGATTTTAGAAAAAGATTGCTAAATTGAAATCACTCCTTATAGGAAATTGATTGACTCCTTATTATAAATTGCAAAAGCAAATTTTTACTTAATTCAAGCAAATATTAGGTTAGTAATTATAAGCTCACATAGCAAAATTTTTACTAAACTCATGCAAATATTTGCTAAGTTATTATAAACTCAAATAGTAAATATTTACTTTATTCAAGCAATTTTTTTCTAAACACACGAGCTCACGTTTATTCTTAATGAAGAAAAATAGGCGACGATTGGTTAACAACTGCGATGGTCGAATGGATAAGCCCATGCACTTATACTCACGCGGCCTAGGTTCAAATCTTCAGATGGTGATTATTTTTCAATTTAATTTAATGTTAATAACTAATTCTCTTCAAAAATATGTTAGATTTCAGCAAAAAGTAACCAAAATTTGCTATTCTAATTTATGAAGAAATATTTATACACATTTCAAGCAGTCCTTTTGGAATAAAAAACAATCTATAATGGAATTAGTGTAATATAAAAAGGAGGATGCCCATTTAAGGTGTGCTTAAAGCGTAACAAATCTATTGATGTTACAATGACGACAAAACCCTACATATATTGTAGGGTTATTCATATGTCAACTTTTTAAAAATTCAGAATCTTAGCTAATTAATTTTTCAAATTATTGGATTTGGTTGGATTTGATAACCTCTTTCTCAATTTTTTAAGCCATTAAGTTTTTTACATATTGCATATTATTACATGTACATTTAATGTTCAGCAGACAACACAGAAAATACATTTTGAAAAATAGTCTTGGCCGATTTGATAAGTTAAGTTTTTACATGGATTTTTTATTTAAAAAAAAATAGCCCGGGGCTATATATTTTTTGTTTGTGAAAAAAGCACCCTCTCCCTTTCGAATTTGTTGTAATTTCCCAAAAATTTTTAATGGTTTATTTTTTGTCAAAAAATAATTTGTCAAAATTTAATTGCTAATGTCAAAAATTAATTTTTCAAAAACCATACCTTGTAAACTTTAAACGAAATTGAACAGTCAAAAACGAATTTACAGCACATGACAAGTAACAAAATGGCATTTTGAATGAATAGTAGTATATTTTGTATGAAATATAAATTTACCTTAATATACCTTAAAGATACCCTTAAGTTATTACTATGAAGTTTTTAATTAACTTTGGTGTTTTCAATTCATTATTATGTTTTCATTTAAAAAAATTTTACATTTTTAATAAAACTTTATATATATAATAAATAAATATAAGTAATTAAAATTACAATTAAAAACAAGAAATTCTTTTGTTCGAACCTCTTCATTTGTGTGCATATCAGAGATCTGCAAGCGATGGCATTTTTGCTACTTGCCATCTACCCTCAACAAACACAATGACAGTATGACCGCACTACGCAAGCGCTGCGATTGTTGTGTCGAACATTGAAGCCAACTGTGTATGAGCGTCTCGTAAGACCGAATAATGCATGTTCGAGTTGTTGGTTTGATAACCAGGGGCCGAATTACAGCATCCGTGATCGAGAAAAATTACGAAGAGCACGACGAGACAAGTGCCTATCAATCTTGTACAATTTGGCTCGATCACGGATGCTGTAATTCGGCCCCAGCGCAGGGTCTTTTCAACTTCTGGGGCTGAATTACAGCATCCGTGATCGAGCAAAATTACGAAGGGCACGACGAGACAAGTGCCTATCAATATTGTACAATTTTGCTCGATCACGGATGCTGTAATTCGGCCCCTGGTATGCAATTGCAAGCATGGTCATTTACGAGCAACAAAACAAAGGCATAAAGCACAACTACTGCATAAAAAAACCAGGGGCCGAATTACAGCATCCGTGATCGAGCAAGATTACGAAGGGCACGACGAGACAAGTGCCTAACAATCTTATACAATTTTGCTCGATCACAGATGCTGTAATACGGCTTCAGAGCTTCTTTTGTTCTCCGAACACAAAGTATTTGCAGTAACATTGCAGTTACTTAGCGTGACTTTTGAAAGCTTGTAGCTCATAAACTAATGGTTCAATTGAGCTGATTTCTTTTTTATAATAAATTCTAAAGTTTAATTGAGTGAGCAATTAAATTTGTTTAGTAAATTTTTAAAAATATTTATTAAATTTAGTTTTTTCGAAAATTATGTTAGACACAATTTTAATAAAACACCTTTTATTACTGATTTTCATTAGATTTTGTATGTATGCAGATCTTTGATAAAGCAACAACTTTTGTTCAAGTCAATTGTTATGTTTGAGTTATTTTGGGTATGGGCGCTGTTTGAAAAATGGTCTACAGCTCTCTTTGAGGTCTAAATTCGTCATTAAGAGGGCTAGGATTTCGATAACATGTCATATTTTTCTGCTGCTTCTAAGACATTTCCTATTTGTATAGAACGTCCATTTTTGTTTCCTAAATTCCAAATATGAAAAGTTTCTAGGTAATTTTTCATCGTTTTTTATCAGTTTCAATTTTTTTGGTAATTTTTGCTAGATTTAGAGCATTTTTTAGTAATTTTTAGCCATTTTGAAATTGATTTATTGTCATTTTTGGACATTTTTAATTTTTTTCGTATTGAAAAATGTTAAAATGATAATTTTCAAATATATTTTTTAACAATAGAGTCCCTTCAATGAAAAACATTGCCTCTCGAAAAAGAGGTAGCTTTTTTTATAGACCCCGATGAAAAAAAAGCTCTGCTCGTGGTATGTACGAAGGGGTATGTAGAAAGATGAAGAAGCAAGTACAGTGAGCACAAATGTGTAAATACCATTCAAGTTCATTCAACGCACCTTCTTGATAGTGTAATAGTTGAAAATAAATAAAATGTAACAAATTATTGGCCTGAAAAAGATCTTCTAATCTGTATCAACAAAAGTGTTAATGTTTGCAATCGGATTAAAATACAGTAGAATCTGGGTAAAGTGAAATAATTTTTGCATGGCCTGTTCATTATATCCAGACTTCTAAAAAAATGGATATTTTGGCTTAAATCTTAAAATTTTGTTTTTGCTTTTTTGCTTCTGATTCTTTGAAATGTATGTTTCTAAAGTGTTCACTATTTCGAGCTTTTAATTATTTCGGGAGTTCGTTGTATCCAGATCTTACTGTAGTTCTGTTTTGCATGCACATTTTTGATATTTTTTATTTCAGTTCCTTAAAAAAACTTTCAAAATTCAAATAAGTTCATTTCCCAACATCGATAAATTTAAGCAATTCTGACCAGTCATCAATGCAAGCACTCAAAACCTTTCCGACGATATCTTGAAAGTCAGGATCGCATTATAATTAATTAACTTTTTTTCATTTTAGTGCAAAAAACTACAAAGAAGTAAAAAATTCACTAAACACAGCCTTATTTGTAGTTCGTATGCAAAAATTTTATGCTTGTAGATGCAGATCGGAAGAAGTTTTCCATAACTATTATTTTTGTCTGTTTTTTTAAATTACCGGATGGCTGCTAGAGTCGAAATATTGAGGGAATTATCACAACATAAACCAATGATTTTTTTGAGGAACCGACCAGAACAACTTTTTATAGTGAGGCACCTTAATGTACATATCAAATAATGAACTTTTTTTAGCCAGCTAAGTCATTGACTCTATACAGAGTTGTTGTTGTTGTTGTTGCCTTCTTAAAAACTTACGTGATCTAAAGCTCACAAATAAATTCATGTCATTAACTTTTTTTTTGCAAAATTTCGCATTCTCTAGTACACGGTTAGAAATCTTGGACTAAATTTTAGTCCCACTAAAATATTACTGCATGAATACCTTGCGGTTTCAACTTGAAACTTTTCAAATACTAACTCATATTTAAAACTTTTCTGTACTAGAATTGAAACCAAAAGAAATACATATTACAGCATCAATTTTAGCTTTTTGGTTTAAATTTTAGCTATTTGGTTTCAATTTTAGTCTTTTTGGTTTCAATTTAAGTACAACTCTGTATTACTTATTATTTTTAATACAAATAACACTAAATTCTAGTACATGTGGATACTAAATTTGGATTAAGACCCGTAAAAAGACTCGGTTCATATGTTTGTTTATCGCGCTTTTTATGTATAAGCCAATAGCTATGTGGTTAGAGTAGTGAGTTTACAAACTCAATGTCGTGTGATCGAATCTCGCGTTGTTTGTTATTTTTTTTGAAATATTTGAATCCAAGCTTGTACTAAATTCGAAACCAAAGCTGTATTAAAACCATTTTTTAGTATTTTGTTAATACTAGATTTGAAACCAAAGCTGGTGTAGTCTTATATGTAGTACAGAAAAGTTTCAATTTTAGTACAAGATTTCTAACCGTGTATTAATGATTCAAAAATCAGATATAAAATTTTTAAATGTCTTAAAATATTTATAAAATATTTATATTTATAAACATTCGATAGCATGCTATGCGCTAGCCTGAATTATGGTAACAGCCCTTATAAAAACTATTTATCATACTGAAGTAATCTATGAACACTTGAGTAAAAATGCAGTGTACGCGCGGATTTCATCGTTCGTAAGCTTACTTTTGTATCACTGCTTAGCCGAAGTTGAAATCAACCTGCAACGGTACACGAGACAGTAACTCAAAATAGTGCATAATTATAACGATTGCCGCTCGTGCACTGTGGTTTATACACATAATTATTTTATGCAAACATCCATATTTTAATGTTGGACGCGCGAATTTTTACTCATACGCGGCTTACGCGTTTTACGTGAATTTCAGTTTTACGCGGTTATTTTAATTACACGCGTTTATTATTTTTGCCAGCGCTTAAGAGCGCTACTGGCCAGTTTAAAAAAAAAGATTTCTTTGCGCCGTCACTCAAAAGTGCATTCAGGCGCTTAGAAAAATAAAAGGAGCTGTTGGTTTAAAGCTCAAAACTTTAGTGATTTTATTTTCAGATTTTCTTCGGCTTATAAAGCCAAGTAACAGTATTTTTTAACTTAAAAATAAATACAAAATTAAATATATATCTTATTAAATATAATTGTAACTAAGTAGAATATTAGTTTATGTAGTCATTTTAGTGTAGTTATGTAATGTAGTTATGTAAACATAAAGTGCAAGCGAGTAAGAATGTAAACAATAGTTATGTGTTTGTTTTGTTTGTTTGCTACATAAATGTGCTTAGGCTACATTTATAGAAATGTTAGTTTGTAGACTAGATCTTTATGTGTTAAATGTTTATAAATAACAATTGCATGGAATAAATGTGTTTAAGTTAGAGTTATAGAAATGTTTAGATTGAAGTGCACTACAATATGTTCGATTGAAATCGCAGCACACATCACACAATGTTTGACTTTGGTACGATTGGCTAATGCAACATGCTTGATGTTGTAAGTGAGCTCGATGGCGTAGAATATGTTGCATGCAGGGTTGCCAGTTTGGTAATTAATAACCAAATTTGGTAAAATATTTTTGACTTGGTAATTTGGTAATTTTTTTATAGTTTTGGTAATTTTTTTCCTTTCCAAAATATTCAAAGTAATCAGTATGTTTGAAAGATTTATGTAAAAATTGTATTTAATATTATATTAAACATTTTTAGTGCAGCATAACCTTTATGTTTGGTATTGAACACTTCTGTAAGTTTTCCGAACGCACATCTGAAAATATTGCGAATCATGTCAAAAAAAAATGTTAAAATATTTCAATCTTGAAATTTAACTTTAACAAAGAAGTCTCTTATAAAAACGAAGCTACGAAACAAGTTGGGCTTTTTAATACAGTAAATAGCATAATGATTTCAAAGGAACTCTGCGAAATGAGAGACAAGCCTCATTATGTGTGGTCACCAGAAGAAAATTTTAAGATTTAAAATTGAGATTTTTTTTTTCCCCATCAGCTCTAGTTTAAGAGTTATAGGTAAAAATGTAAAAACCTGTTATGTTCTAACATAATAATTTCTTTAATTTGCATCAGTCGATTTCGATCGTATTTGATAGCTTTGAAAAGGAAATATTCAGCCCATGCTTAATTTTTCACGCGGAATCGGAAAAGGGAGTTTTAATTTTTAAGATAAAGCTCTAGAACATTTTGGACATTTTTAAGTTATTTTTTCCTGAATGTTTTTTACTTGTTAAGTTTCCTGAATGTTCTTGAGGTTTCTTAAAAATGAGAACTCTCTTTTTCGATTCCACTTGAAAAGTTATTCATAATAGGGCTGATTAGGTCTAACCATTTTTGTAAACAAATTCTTTTTCACCTTTTGTTTTGAAAATAATGGCCTTGAAAATCATAAATTTTAAAACTTTTTCATAATAAAAATATTTCACCGTGAATTGTCTGAATCATTATCTTTGAAGTTTAAGCATTCATTTGACCTTTGCAAATATTGTGGATAATTCCAGATATATTTTAATATAACGAAAATTGATTACATGAAAAATTTATAGCAAAAATTTTTAAAGTAACTTACTGAAAAATTAGGGTTCTCCAGCCGCTTAAAATTGCTTTGAATAAATTTAATACAATTTTCGTTTCCTTCAAAATATGTTTTTTTTTAAACGTAAAAAGATATCAGCAATGGCTTAAAATACTTTGCAATAGTTTGCGCCTAGGAGCAGTTATTGGAAAAATAACTGTATATCATATTTTTTCATAACTCCTTAACTTGAGGTGATGGTAAAAAGGTTTCCTTATATTTAAAATCAGTGCCCGTAGTTAGAATTGGTATACTATAAAACAAACGAGTTGTGTAGTTTCTGATTTTTAGTTATTAAAAAAATGATTAAAATTTAAACTTGAGGAAACCGATATTTTTTTAAAGCATTAAATGCCATATCTTTGTATTTATTAATTTACTTTCTTGAAATCAATATTCATTGCCAATGAATGCGGTATATTTTTTTATTTCCTACTTATTTCAAATAAAAAAGATAAGGATCTCATTTTTATATCAATATTTATAATTTTTTGTTTTGTTTTGGGAAAAAAATTTCGTTTACCTGAATTAAATAGTTATTTGTGATTTTTATATTGATATAATAAATACATTTTTAAAAAGAAAAAAGTTGTACTTTTTCTATATATGTTGTAATGGGGTTTTTGTTCAGAGGCTGAGGTATGCTCAGCGGTTCCAGGGTCAGACAAAAGACCCTCAAACTTTTGTCCAAAATAAATAAGTAGACTTGGTGATTTTCGTGCTCAGACGATATTTTCTGTTTTATTGTTAAATCAAGTCTTTCTTACAATACACAATATTTTAGGAATATGATTAATATACAGCTGTGGATGAGTCTGCCGACGCTGGTTCGATGATATTCGGTATTCGGCGAAGTTCGGTGATGTTCGGTGATGTTCGGTGTTTGCTGAAGTTCGGTGCTGTTCGGTGATATTCGGTGTTCGCTGAAGTTCGGTGATGTTCGGTGTTCGCTGAAGTTCGGTGCTGTTCGGTGATATTCGGTGATGTTCCGGTGTAACTGACTTCGGCAAGACCCGACTATGCTGTGTGACTTACTAATTTGTATTATTGTATACAATTTTCATTCTTGCGATAGCTCGATCGAAACAACAAACTTGTTCTCGTTTCCAACAAGTAGCGACGGTACAAAGCACTACGCTCTCGAGCCGTGCCGAAGTCTGTCACAATGTGCTCTATTTATCCGTATGCTGCCATTAACCTTCTGGGAATTATAGCGTTGCGTGTGGTTTATGTAGACTCGGCTGTTGGCTACGTTGAATGTGCTGGCTGTATGTGTACGTGTGTGTGTAGGTATGGCTGTTGGTTGAGTTAAGCGCACAGTGGCGTAGTAAGGCAGTGGCGTAGTGTGCGGGGTGCAAACTTGTAACGGGGATCACCGTTACAATGTTTTTATTTTTTTTATTTAATTCAAATAAAAAAGATATACGTTTGATTTTTATAAGTATATGAGTTTTTGAATTTTACTTATTTTGTGATTCATAGTTATTAAAAATATGAAATTTTAAACAAGAAAAATGTAATACTTAATAATATGAACTAAATTTATTTTACCACTATTTCTGTTTATTAATTTGAAGTATTTTAATGTTGAATAAATGTTTTTTATTAACAAAAATTATAATTTTATTGATTTTCTTACTATAAAAAAATGTTTGTTTATTTAATTTTGGTAACTTTTTGATGAAATTTTGGTAACTAAATTTTTTTACAAATGGCAATCTTGGTTGCATGTTATTTATGATATTGACGTCACACAAAAACCAAGTATGTACTGCGTGTAAAAGCAGTTGACCTACATCGCTGCAGGTCTCTAGTGCAGATGTTTCAATTATATGAATTCTGGAAAACTATTAAAACAGATTTACTCAATGTTGAGTAAAAATTCGTGAAATTGTCACACAAAATAGAAAGTCTTTCTATATTATTTTTATAATTCAAAAAAATTATTTTTTTTTTCGATTTGAAGGTCGATCAAAATTTAAATCTCTTCCTTTGTAGTATTTTTAAAACCTGAAATACTATTTTGTGCAGCTTACGAGTTTGTATAAAATGTGGCGCTGTCATACAGATCGCTGGTAAGGAATAATAATAAGCACTTTTTAGATAATTCTCTTATTAGGCATCTCTTGGTCCAAAAGTGAATGGATTTGGTTGATACTCCAATCTACTTCACTTATGGCCGATTTCTTCACCAAGTAGGAACTCACTTTCCCTAATCCGTGGTTTAGTTAGTCTACGGACTAACTTTTGAACCGAGAATTAAGAGAAGTTAGTACTCGGTCATTTCTTCACTTTCTTAGTCGGCGGATTAGATTGCAAACGGATTATTAAGCACTAAGGCCTTTTCCACATGGAGAAATTGAAAAGCAATGCAACATCAACGCAACAACTTAAAAAGTTTCAAACCTCTGCAATTGCAAACTTTACTGCAACGTATACTTTCAGATGAGCTTGTCACGTAGAGCAACGCAACATTTATTCGAGCAAACAAATTTAAACAAATTATAAAGTGATTCAAGTGAAGACGAAATTATTTCATATTTCTATACACGAAGAATCCAACGCCAAAAAAGAATTTGGGTTCAACCGTATATTCGGAAAAATGCAAACTGCAGATTGTTCGTCGCAGCAAAAGAGCTCCAACAAAGTGATGCTAAATTTTTAGCATTCTACAGAATGTCAAAGGAGACATATTTAAATTTATTAAAAACTGTTTCTCCTTTCATTACAAAAAGGAATACAAACATGCGGGAGTGCGTCAGTGCAGAAGAAATGCTTTTAATAACCCTACGGTAAGCGCTGTGATATACACATAGCACATAAAGTCTGCGTTCACCTGATTAATTTGTTTAAGTGAATAAGAACAGAATGTAAATATAGAATTCATCTAAATGTTTTATACATGTGTTTCTTCTTAACATTCTTAAGTTTAAAAAGCAAAATCTAAATTTTTCTCTTCATTTATGAGATAACGGGAACAATAGGTAAATATAGCAAACAAAAAGTCTGCGTTCAGTTTAAAAATGTGTTATTAATGTACTAGAAACAGTAAGGACAAATAAAATTTAGAACTTTGTTGTGTAGCCACGTTGTCTTAATCCGAATTCGATTTCAGATTTGGCCTATCTCGTCTGGTTATTGAGATATTGTTAACTAAAAAGTGCAAAAAATGCTGTTTTTAGTTATACGTTAGGGCATATTTAAGCAAGGGATCGAATTTTTCGAAATGAATTGATGAAGCATCTAAAATTAACATTTATTGCATTCAAAACCCATTGTGATTCGCCTCAAAATCTTTTTTTAACTGTGACATATCACTTGTAAGAATTTAAAGTTTTAACGAACATTTGCATTGTATGGCTGATGAAAGGAAAGAAAAGTCAGCAAAACTATAGATTAAAATATGTATCCAAAAATCAAAATTTATGATATGAAACGATTTTATTGTTTTCAACTAAATTGTATTCACATTGATTCATTTTAGTTCTAATTAAAATTCTTAGAAATAATTTTGAAATTTGTATTACATTATAAAATCACATACAGCACGATTCTGAATAATTTCATAGATTCGTTTCAGTTCTAATTGAACTTAATATGCATTCATTTGAAATGTGTATCACACATTATTAAATCTCGAACAGCACGATTCTGAATAATTTTTCCCGGGGAATTGGAAAAGGGAGTTTTCCTCTTTAAGATAGCAGATAAAGAGTCACATTGTTTTGTTAATACTCATGAATATTGACAGTTAACGAACAACTTTGCATTAAAAATTTCCAAAATGTTCTTGAACTTTATCTTAAAAATTAAAACTCCCTTTTCCGATTCCCCGGGGAAAATTATTCAGAATCGTTCTGATAGTTTATAGAAAATGTTTTAACTAAATTAATAAGTAAATAGTTTGGGCTTATTTCAGAACAGAATCTACATACAGTACCGTGCATATCTGAGCAAATGTTTAGGAATATATATTTAAGGCTCTGTAAAAATATTAATACGCAACCAAATTCAATTAAACTTTTAGCATGTTATTCGTTACTTAATTCCAACAAAAAAAAATCTACAAAAAAGTTTAAAAGACAAATATGATAAAGAGAATAAGAAAGAAACACAAGAGAAACTCCATATGCTCAGTTTTGCACGTTTCGCACACATATAGTTAGAAGAACCGTTACACTGAACAAATGAGAAAATATTTACCGTTATTGCTTTTGTATGTTACACATGAACTTTGCTCGCATTTAACTTTTGATGTTAGTTGTAGAAAAGTGTTTGAAGCTAGATAATTGCTTGTGAATTAAAAGTATGAGAAAAATAAGTATTGAATTAGAAAAAAGCATCGTGGCATTGACTGAAGGTGGGAATTCCTCAAGGATAATTGCGGAAAAATTAAATGTAAGCCAACGCACAGTAGTTAATGTTCAGAAGCGTCGAAATGTTGTACGTGCGCCGAATGTTGGAGGACGACCTAAACTACTGTCAGACTCAGATGCACGTATAATGGCACGGGAAATGCGAAAAAAAAGTTCGACGACACCTAAGAAGGCTGCAGAGTTCTTAAACAAGGCAGTTAGTGAGTGGACCACGCGTAGAGCTTTGCAAAGAATCGGCTTGGAATCAGCTATCAAAAAGAAAAAACCTGCCTTGTCGACAAAAAATAAAAAAGCACGTCTAGTTTTTTGCAAAAGTCACAAAAATTGGAGCGTTGAGGACTGAAAGCGCGTAATTTGGTCGGACGAAGTGAAGATTAACCGTTTTCAATCCGATGGGATAAGTTATTACTGGCGCCGACCTAAAGAAAGCATCCAAAGGCATCGTGTGAAGCAAACTGTGAAACATGGAGGAGGTAGTTTGATGGTGTGGGGTTGCTTCACATGGTGGCATATTGGTCCACTAGTTAAAATAAGTGGTATAATGAAAAAAGAAGACTACTTAAATATTTTGCAAAACAATTTGCCAGATTTCGTAGATTTGAGCGCCTACCCCGAACCAGAAGTCATTTTTCAACAGGACGGGGATCCCAAACACACCGCTAAAATAGTTAAGGCATGGCTATCCCTGTAAAATTTTAAGGTAATGGAGTGGCCTGCACAATCGCCCGGTCTCAATCCAATTGAGAATTTGTGGGCAATAATGAAAAGGCGGCTGGGAAAATATCAAAGGGCTCCTGAGAACATGGAAGAACTATGGTGTCGTGTGCAATATGAGTGGAACCAAATTCCTGACAACTTTATTCAGAATCTGGTTGAAAGCATGCCCAAACGTGTTAAAAGCGTCATTAAAAACAAAGGACTGTGGACCAAATACTGAAAAAAATAGTATTGCTCATGTTTGCGAAACGTGCAAAATTGAGCATATAGAGCTTATCTAAAATTTCTATTTTATTCTCTTCTTCTTCTTCTATTTTATTGTCTTCTAAGTTATTTTGTATAATATTTTTGTTAGAATTAAGGAACAAATAAAATGCAAAACGTTTTTAAGAATTTGGTTGCTTATTAATATTTTTACAGATCCATAAATTTATATTCCTAAACATTTGCTCGGTTATGCACGGTACTGTATCTTCAACTTAAATTCAAAATTCAAAATGTATAAGACTTTCAAATCAAGGATGTTCATTACTATGTAACGTTTTTGGCATCTCTAAAAAATATAAAATTGTTACAGCTTTTTGGTTTTATGTGATGGTATGTAGATTCTATTCAGGAATAAACTGACAATCGTCAGACTCTTCATAGACTTGATAGGCTGCAACATCGTCAATTATCGTCTCCTCAGGAAAATCGTAGTAGTCGGTTTTTTCTGTGTATGCACTATTTCTGGCAGAATCAGCATACATATTGGGAGCGTTCTGTGTTGTTACTGTGTATGAAGGTGGTGGCACTGGTATTACACCTGGACGAACAATATCATCTATCAGAACCAACATCCTGCGTTTGAAAAGAATTTTTTGATTTTCATTCATTGCCTCAATTTCAGGCAACAAACTTAACAGAAACATTTCCATTGATTTTTTTTCTGTTGAAGCTTTTTTTAGATTTCCTTTTTTTGCTTTGAAGAACTCCATGAAGCTGTTATCAACTTCTGATAACAGAAGTTTCTGTTGTTGGGAATTCAGGTTGAAGCAGGAAATCTTCGACTTCGGGAATTATTTGTTTTTCAGATTCATCTGCACTTACCGCATTACCAGGAGATGCTTGTATTTGGGTTTGAGTTGAGAAATTTGCTAAATTGCCAGAAGATGCCGTAGAACCTTTTGCCGTTATGAAAGGAATTGCAAATTGCATAACCTCAGCGAGATAGTAGGTCTTTTTAGCTTTGGCAGATCCACTTGGAGCTGGTTTCAAGTACCTTGTGAACACTGTTCGTACATTCCACCATTTTTCCTTGGCCAAAGATTCTAAAAAGAAAATAACTTCATTAAATATTTATTTAATTTTTAGATTACTAATTTTAATTAATTTTATTATTAATATTGAATATTTTTGCACAGGTTTTTAGGAAGTGGATCTACTATAGTGGAGCTATAGACGGGAAGCATATACGAATTGAAAAATTCCCAAATGCTGGCTCTAGCAATTTCAATTATAAGTCTTTCCATTCCGTCATCCTAATGGCTTGCTGCGACGCGGATGGAATATTCATTTCAATAGAAACTGGCTTTCCAGGAATATAGAAGGAATATAGAAGGAATAGAAGGTGGTGTATTCGGTGCTTCGTTGATGAGGCACTATGTCGAAACCCATGGGATTTCGATATCAATGCCAACGAAGTTACCGCTTGATGAGAGCAATAATAAATTTCCATATTATTTCGTTGGTGACGAAGCTTTCCCTCTCAAGAAGTATCTTATGAGGCCCTACCCTCCAAGAACCCTCACAAATGCGAAAAGAGTCTTTAACTATCGGTTTAGTCGAGGTAGGAAGACTATTGAGTGTGCATTTGGAATGATGGCAGAAAAATTTCAAATTCTGAACTCACCAATACGCGTTCAAGACCCAGAAAAGGTCGACAACATTGTAAAAGCGGTATGCATATTGCATAATTACGTCCGAAAAAGAGAAGGTAGACCGTATACACCAAGAGAACTTCCAGAGAGGACAAATGCTGGCGCAATAATAGTTCCACCTCAAGAAAATTTGATTATATATGCACAGTCGTCAGCCCATTCCTTGAGAGACTATTTGGCAAACTATTTTTTAAATCCACGAGTTTCTCTTCCATGGCAATGGAGCTATTATTTTTAAAAGCTGCTCAAAATTAATTAACAATTATAAGTATATTACAATGTCCAAATAGTAATAATAAGTTATTAATATTCCAAAGTAATTAATATCCAAATAGTCCCTCAAGGGATGTGCTAACAACTGAGCAGGTATAATTAAATTACTAAACTTTATTTTTTTTTTAATTATATTTTTATTTATATTTTATTTATTTATCATCTAAATAAAACTTTTTAAAAACACATTTGTATTATATCATAATTTTTTGTTTTTTATTCTATGTGATGAATTTGTTCTTGTTTATTTTTATGATGATTAAAATTAAAAGTAGTTTGATGTTATGTTTAATAAATGAAAATAAATTTTCGTAAAATATGAACTTATTATTTTTACTTTAGTTATTTGACAACATTTATTCACATATTTTTCAAGCACAACTGGAATTTTTTTCCCCGATTTTACATTGACCCCGATTTTACATTTGAATGTTTGAAAATATTTATGAATTAGTCTTACGAATATTGAACATAAGATGAGATACGAACTAATTAATTATTTTGATATTGAAAATACTTCAAGCCGCAATGAAACGCAAACTTCATCAAATGAAGTCAAAAAATTTCTTATTCGGGGGGTCCCAGGGGTCGCTGATCACGAATCTGACTCCGAAAACTCGAAAAAGTTGAAAAAATGGAATCGAAATTTAGCTATTTATTCCTTTTAATTTAATAACAACATTTCTAAATTATGTTTGAAAATATTTGTTTAAAATATTTAAGCTTTTGCAAATTTTTGGTTTAATTAAATGAATTTAAACTTAAAAAATTTACGATGGAAGTATATTTAAAAACATTGCTTTGAAAACAAAAACTTATGTTTAAAATTAAACTTTAAAAACATTTGTGTTTAACTTAAATGAAATTGTTTCAAGCTCTATATCAAAAACAAATTCGTTTAATACGAACACAGTTTCATTCAATTTAAACACATATTTCCCTCAGTGTATGAATAAATGATTTTTGAATCTGTATTTGCTTGGTCTTGCTAATAAAAAAAATTAAAAAAGGTAATATTAATTATATATTAGGTGCATTGTGGGAATTTGTGGTGATTTTAATAAACTTGAATTGGCTAAGGCAAGACCTTTTTAATTTTCCATCATATGGAAAAAAAAAATAAAAACATATAATACTAAAGTACTCGGCATGATTTGTTATTAGTATTTGTATATATACTGAGGTTGATTTTAAAAAATATTTGTACAAACAATCATAAAGCTAAAACAACACTCAATTATGCTTCAACAAACGTATTTTAGAACATATTTAAATACTAATTTTATTTTAAAAGAATTACATTCAAACAACGTGGAATCACTTAACCACACTAATGAATTGCAAAAACTATTTAAAATTTTTGAATTCTCAATGGCCCATAGTCAAAATAAAAGTCGACTCTAAAATTAGTATAAGCACTTTTGACAGATTTTTAATACAATATGTTGTCAAAAAGCTTGCACTTAATTTAGAGTTGACTTTTATTTTGACTATGGTTATGAGCCAATAAGTCTTAAATTTCTATTTAACAAACAAAATATTACAATGAAAATGTGTCACTTATTATTTTGCTCAATAAATGCATTATTTCGTAGTTTGTTAAGTTAATGCAATAAAAACTACACACGTTGTTTTTTTTCATCCCACAAACGTTGTTGTAGTTCACGGAAACACGCAACAAAACGAAGCCCAAGCAGTAACAGCATTAAAGTTAATCGACAGACGAACTGCTTGCAAGATTGATTGAATGATGAATGATTTAATCCTTTTTTAAATGTCAATTTAACGACAAAACCATTGATCGTAGAAGCATGTGGTCCTAGACTTTTTTGTTGGAATCGGGTAGGTCTTTCATATGTTCATAAATCATTTTCAGATATATTTTACTGTTTAGGCAGGAAATGGGAAAATGTGCCGAATTTTACCAAAAATTGAGATTTTAGCCAGTTTCTCAGTCAATTACTTGTTCGCTATTGTATATATCAAAATTTTGAGTATACATGAACCATCTATGATCAATTCTGATTCGAATAGTGAAATTACCGGCAGCCACAAACATGCTAACTTTTCAAAAGTTGAATTTTTATATAATAGTATGAATTAAATGGCTGCTGACTTTTCTGCTCTACAAGTCTTAATTCGTACAAATAGTAATTAATCAATGCATGAATTTGAATTGATTCCTCACACACCTGTTTTGTGGTTTGCTGCCAGGCAAACTAGTACTACTTGAACACTTATAGCAGAAAACTGAATTTCCAGAAATCTCCTATACCCAGTACACTACAAAAGCCTTTTCCAGTAGCCAATGGATCCACACCGATGGTAGCGTACATTTATTGAAACTGCTTGTGGAATTGACAATTTTTGCGAATGTCCTGCTTGTGCTTAATGGCAAACTCTTCCAGTTTAGCACGAAACACTACCATGTGTTTGGACATTTGCTCCGGCTGACTTTGTCAACTAAGACATTTAGACACAGCGCAAAAAGGGTAACACACATTAACAGGCTGCAGTGCACGATAGATTAATTAGAATTAAATCCTAGAATAGCGATTGCAAATTCATGCTGGCGTCCTACGCAAAAATAATCACTGTAAATTTTTGTGCCACAATTATTGTCGCCTTCCTTATTGTCTGGCACACTAGATCATCATGGGAAATATTAATATTCTAAGATGTTCTGAGTTTTAAATACCTGTTAAATTTACTGCTTTTCCAACTTCAGTCCAAGCCTTCTCAGTAATATCTTTCCTGGAATATTCCGGCAGGTTATAGTCATACAGGCAAAGATACTTTTCCACTTCTTGGACCAGCTTTATATCCGTCAGCTGCTCGCACATTTTTATTATATGCTGCTTTCTGTATGCAATATAAAAAAACATAAAAGAAAATTTTTATAAACTTATTGATAATCTTCTTACCTTAAAAATATCCACAATTGCTAAATAGCGCGCTAAAACAAAACATAAGTCGCTGACATAAATTGCAGCATGCTGCGTTGCATAAAACTTATCGAAAATGTGTTGCCAACTAGTTTCGAAAAAGTTTCTTCATGTGAAGGTTTAGGTATACTAACATGGGTTAGCAACATTTGTTGCAGTTGCATTGCATTTCAATTTCTCCATGTGGAAAAGGCCTTATACTCCGAATTTTTGTATACCAGTATTTATGCCAAATTTAACAGCAGGTTTTACATCCGGTTGTCAGAACTTATTTATAGGTGTCGGTTTAGTGCTGGTCTACACTAGCCTCACTCAGCCGACTCACTTTGATATCTATAGAAGAGGTGAGGAAGTGGGAAGGTAATTGTACCGTGAGGCAGGAGTTTCAAAAACTTTAAAAATATTGCGAATCACTTTGGTTTGACATTTATCATTTTAAGTGTTTTTTTATGCGCTTGTAGCTGCCGGTTTTGTATTGCTATATGCAGCTACCGAAGCACACACTAATTTTTTATTGCTTTAAAATATTTAGGTTAAAAACAGCACAAAAGAAAATGCAGACTTAAAGTGGTCAATTTATGTGTATGAACATTTAACATTTTTTTCATGTCAAAGTGAGTCGGTTGAGTGAGGCCAGTGTAGACAGGCTCTTACACTAGCCTCACTCAACCGACTTACTTTCACATGACGCAGTTTTTTAATGTTCACACACATAGCTTGCCTCACTTTAAGTCGGAATTTTCTTTTGTATTGTTTTTCACCTAAAACATTTTAAAGAAATAAAAAATTTGTGCTAGCTCGAGTGTGGAAGGCATCGAAACATTAACAGAACGTTAACAAATACGGTTCGAACAATTTGTTGCCAGCGTGTGCTGCCAGCAACACAGACTCTGCCAGCAGAGAAAAAACCACCACCACCAAATGCGAGACAAGCAACAACGAAAAACAAAACAAATACTCCAATTGAATTTTATGAATGAATTGAAAAAAATTATCAAACAATTTGTACTGCTACTTATTGGTATGTTTGTGTGTTCATGCAGAATTTGTTTTGTTCTTTGCTTGACGTTGTTATTATGCTCTATTTTATGCTTTTGATCGTGTTTCCGATATTTTTCTTGTTTGGCTGGGCTGAATAAAAGAAATTGGCCAATTTGAGCTGTTTCTTAACTAAGCCAAATATGAAACAAGTGAATGTCGTTATGGCTTAACAAATTATTTCAATGCGCGAAATAGCGAATATATATTTTATTTATCTATACTTATGTTATATATATTATCTTTCAATGTATATATTTTAATATTTTATCTATACATATTTTATCCATGTTTTGTTAAATACTAATTTATCTACAATCTTCAGGCCATACATTTGTATGAAAAATTAAAATTTTTCGAAAATTAAAATTGTGACTTTTTAAAAACGTGAAGTTTACAATAAAAACCAGCATATATTCATATGACTTCTATAGGAGTGCGCTTAACTACCGCTAGTTGATCTTTTTGTTGTAAATTGAAAAACATTTGAAAATTTTTGGACTTTTTACAAATATCTATTTTTTGCACATAGCGCCTTATTTTGTGCATAAAATTGGTATGCACTTCGTTTGTTATCGAATTGTCCCTAAGGATGAGCTATAAAACATAAAAATAGAATAAAAAATACCAGAGTTGTGATATTTTAATTTTCGAAATAATTTAATTTTTTTCTTATTTAGTAAAAAAAATCTTAAAAATTCAAATTTGAAAACATTACAATACATTGCTATTGAAATGTTTTTTGAAACAGCATTTAATAAAAATACAAACAAATTATGTGATTACGTTGAATAACTTGGTCGTTATTAAATTTTTTACTAGAAGTGTAACATTTTGTAAATTTTGAGTTGAAGTACTTTTCCAAAAAAAATTTCAAAAATTTAAAAGTGTAAAATTTAAAAAATTCACGGTTGGCTAAAGCATAGTCTTATGCTATTTCAGGCAAAAAATTACAAAAACAAAAATTCAAATAAAGAAGTTATAGCTGTTGAAACTTGATTTTTTTCAAAAATGCTCGAAGTGCCTTTCTTTGGCATTTCGAACACAAAAAAAATTCATAAAAAATTGATATATATACGTTTCTGATTGAAAATGGCTTCAAAAATATAAAAATAAATTTTCTAATTTTAGTTAGAAGCAATTTTTGAGTTCCAGGGCTACTAACATATCAGACCTGGTTTTAAGGTAAGAAATATTAGAACTACCCCAAAAACCTACCAATTTTATTTTATGTTTGTGTGTCTATGCTGAAATTGTTTTGTTCTTTACTTGACGTCGTTGTTATGCTCTATTTTATGCTTTTGATCGTTTTTCAAATTCTTCTTGTTTGGATACGCAGAGCTGAAATGAAATAAATTTGCGAATTGTGATTTTTCTTTACTTTCGCAAATATGAAATAAGTGAGTGTCGTTTTGGCTTAACAAATTAATTCAATATGAAAAATATTTTATCGAACAGGTACAAAGATTCTTTATACTCTATACTTACTTCTGTATTATATTTATATACCTGTAAATTAAAATCATGTAAAATCAAAGAATAGATCATACTTAATTACAAAAAGAGTACAAATTGTTTAATAATTTTTTTCCAATTCATTCATAAAATTCAATTGGAGTATTTGTTTTGTTTTTCGTTGTTGCTTGTCACGCATTTGGTGGTGGTGGTTTTTTCTCTGCTGGCAGAGTCTGTGTTGCTGGCAGCACACGCTGACAACCAATTGTTCGAACCGTATTAATATTCGGATCGTTGGATTTATGTTAATATTCTGTTAATGTTTCTATAACTTCTCCCGTTTATATATTCTCTCTGCTTGAAGACAAGTTTCAGAGTTTGTTGGCAATTCGCAGCACATCGGAAGCGACGGAAGGGAAAAAGAAACTTAAGCTGTACCGGCAATTTTTCGCATTCCTTTTGTTATTTTCGCGTTGTTGACAGTGCTTTTAATTTTATTTTTCGCATATCAATGTGAGTTTGTTAGACTTCGGTTGCATTGAAATTTTTTTGCATTTAATTTAATTTAATTTTGCATTAAATTTTTAAGCAAAAACATTTTGTTAACTTCCATTGTGGTAAAAAATTAAAATTCAGTTTGCAAATTTCTATAAACTATAATTAATTTGCTTGCTACCTATCTTGTTTTATTTTTAGAAAACAAGGAAAGAAGACAAGAAATTGAATTCAAGTCTTGATCAATGTGAAAGCTTTCGTCAAGTTCAAAAGAGAAAATCAAAAAAACTTGACTTCAAGTCTTAATCAATGTAAAAGGGGTCGAGCAGAGGCTGACGAAAAGAAAAAAAACCACCACCAAATTCGAGACAAGTAACAACGAAAAACAAAACAAATACTCCAATTGAATTTTATGAATGAACTGGAAACAAATTAATAAACACTATTTGTACTGCTATTTATTAGTATGTTTATGTGTTTATGCAGAATTTGTTTTTGATCGTGTTTCCGATACTTTTCTTGTTTGGCTGAGCTGAAATAAAAGAAAATGGCCAATTTGTGCTGTTTTTTAACTAAGCCAAATATGAAACAAGTGAATGTCGTTATGGCTTAACAAATTATTTCAATGAGCGAAATAGCGAATATATATTTTATTTATCATATATATAAGTATATGTTATATATTTTATCTTTCTATGTATATATTTTAAAATTTTATCTATATATATTTTATCCATGTTTTGTAAAATTATAATTTTTATCTATAATCATCCGGCCATGCATTTGTATGAAAAAATAAAATTTTTCGAAAATTAACATTATGACTTTTTAAAAACGTGACGTTTGCAATAATAACCAGCATGTTTTCATATGAGTTTGATAGGAGTGCGCTAAATTACCGCGAGTTGATCTTTTTGTTATAAATTGAAAAACATATGAAAGTTTTTGGACTTTTTATACATTTCCCTATTTTTTGCACATAAAGCCTTATTTTGTACATAAAACTCGTATGCACTTCGTTTGTTATTGAATTGTCCCTAAAGATGAGCTATATAACATAAAAATCGGATAAAAATTATCAGAGTTTTGATATTTTAATTTTTGAAATAATTTAATTTTTTTTTCTTATTTAGTAATAAATAAATCTAAAAAATTCAAATTTGAAAAAATTGCAATAAACTGCTATTGAAATTTTTTCTGAAACAGATTTTAATAAAAAAACAAACAAATTATGTGATTACGTTGAAAAACTTGGTCGTTATTAAATTTTGTACTAGAAGTGTGACATTTTGTAAATTTCGAGTTGGAGTATTTTTACCAAAAAAATTTCAAAAATGCAAAATTTAAAAATTCACGGTTGGTTAAAGCATAGTTTTCAACTTTTTCAAGCAAAAAATTACAAAAACCAAAATTCGAATAAAAAAGTTATAGCTGTTGAAACTTGCTGTTTTTTTTAAAAAATGCTCAAAGTTTTGGCATTTCGAACACCAAAAAATTCATAAAAAATTGATTGTTGAAGCCATTCTTATTTAAAATGGCTTCAACAATATAAAAATATATTCTCTGATTTTAGTTAGAAGAAATTTTGGAGTTCCAGGGATACTAACATATCAGACCCTGGTTTTAAGTTTAAAAATATTAGAACTACCCCAAAACCTATCAATTTTATTTTATGTTTGTGTGTCTATGCAGAATTTGTTTTGTTTTTTGCTTGACGTTGTTGTTATGCTCTATTTTATGCTTTTGATCGTGTTTCAAATATTTCTTGTTTGGTTACGCAGAGCTGAAATGAAAAATATTTGCGATTTGTGCTGTTTCTTAAAAATTATTTTGGTCTTAGATTAGCTTAGCCATTGAAATGGTTAAAGAACAAAAAATATAAAAAAATTCAATACAGAACAGTTTAAGGTATAACTATATGTAACACTTTTTTTTGGACACCGTCTTCATGATGTTTTGTTTTTAAGACATATTAATTTCGGAAAAGACTTTTCAAAACAAAATTTATTGTTTTAATTATTTTTAAAGTAATCATTAAGCTGATCCACGTGTTTTATTTTTTATTGGAAAGTTTTGTTCGGATATTATTACAAATATAACCCGCTTATGAAAAACACCGTTCTGATTCTATGCTAGGTGTAGAAATAGTTGTACGATAATCGTAAGCAATTTGTTAGTTTCGATCACGATTGCCTTCAACACAAAAAACAATTTTTTTTCCTAAGTCCTATTTCCTTATGGTGGCACTCGCAGTAATCTGCTTCAAAAAGCATTTGATATGATTGATAAAAATTCCACCAACTAGTGTGGAGTTCAAGAGATGTTTATCTTCGGCTGGAAATTTTGATACCAAAGAATTCACCTTTCAAAGACTTCAGTGATCTCAAAAAATGTACCGTTCTTATGTTAGTACTAGCTGAAATCCAGCGCGTTGCTGCCACTCTCCCTTGTCAAACGCCCATAAAATGTTATCAGTTAAACAGCATGTCTAAATTGAGGTCGAATACTGAATTCCGAGACTGCGAACTATACCTACAAAGCTATTCGATATAACAAATTTGGGTTGTAGGGGAAGTGCCACGCCCTCTTGATCACCGCTTATAGAATGTAATCAATTAAACTGCATGTGTACATGGAGGTCTATTACCGAATTCCAAAACTGTGTGACATATAACTCCAAAACTATTCGATAGCACAAATTAGGGTTTTATCGGAGGTGCCACTTCCCTTTTACCTACGCCCATAAAATTTTACCAATGAAACTGCATGTGTAAATTGAGGTCGAATACTGAATTCCGAGGCTGAGTTACCTATGACTCCAAAGCTATTCGATGTCGCAAATTTGGGTTAAGTTGGTGGTGTCACGCCCCCCCGACAAACTTAAAAAATTTTATCAGTAAATCTGCATGCGTAAATTTTGGTCGAATACTGAATTCCGACGCTGTGCGACCATGAACTCCATATCTATTCAACATCACAAATTTTCGTTGTATGGGAGGTGCCACTCCCCCCTTGATCAACGCTCATAAAATGCAATCAATAAAACTGCATGTGTACATTGAGGTCCAATACTGAATTCAAAAACTGTGCGACCTATAACCCCAAAGCTATTTGATATCTCTAATTTGGGTTAAATAGGAGGTTTCACGTCCCCTTGTCATACGCCCATAAAATGTAATTAATGAAACTGCATGTATAAATTGAGGTCGAGTACTGAATTCTGACGCTTTGCTACCTTTAACTTCAATGATATTCGATATCGCAAATGTACGTTAAATTGGCGGTGCCACGCCCCTCTTTCCAAAGAACATAAAATTAAATCAATGAAACTGCATGTGAACATTGAGATCGAATGCTGAATTCCGGCGTTGTGTGACCTATAACTTCAAAACTATTTGATAGCACAAAGTTGGGTTGTATGGGAAGTGCCAGAATTCCAAAGCTGTGCGGCCTATAACTTCAAAGCCATTCGATATCGCAAATTTGGGTTGTATGGGAGGTGCCCCTCCCCCTTGTCCAACTCTCATAAAATTTCATCACTGAAACGGTACGTCTAAATTGTGGTCGAATACCGAATTTCTATGCTGTGCGACCCATAACTTTAAAGCTAGTCGATAACACAAATTTTTAATATATTTGTGGGAGGTAAAAGGGGGTGTGGCATTTATTCTTAAAATGGACCAATAGTTTTGAAGTATTTTGATATTTTCTTAAAAGTAGGCGTAGATGAAGTGTTACACTCCCGTTTTTATTGAAGTTAATGACAGTTATCATACGAACTTATTTACCAAATTTTAACTTAATACGACTAAAACCGTCTAAAATATAGCACTTTTATTGATTTGTGGGTGCAGTTACGAACAAACCCGTAGAAGGAACTATCCAATTTGGTCCAGTCGTTTTCAAGTTTTAAGCATCCGAACAAATCACGATTAATTTTTATGTATACAGATATTGATTTGTGGGCGGTACAAGTGGGCGTAAAAACATTTATATATCGTGACTGCCTCTTGGAGCACCTACACAGCAAGTTTCACAATAAAAATGTGTAGAACTCAGGAATTGACATGATTTCGAAAAAGTGGGCGTTTATATATTGCGACCACGCCTATTTTTTTTAAAGTTACTGACAGTAACCATCTGAACATAATTGCTGAATCTTAGTTTTTTACGATTGAAACCGTTTGATATATATCGTTTATTTGGTTTGTGGTCGATAGGCCAACTTTGGCTTGTATGGGAGGTACCACGCCCCCTCGTCCAAACGTTACCAAACCTCACAGGATCACTCACTCTCCTCGGCAGACGTTGCTCTGCCACAGACCGCCTTACTGCCATATACGAAAATGTCAAAAAATGCCAAATATATTCACCATTTTTAGTATAGGTGCCGAAAGTAGCCATATGCACTAAATAACCAAATATAGCATTTTTGATGTTTTGGAAGCGGTAAAAAGCAAAAAAGCAAAAAAGCGGTGTGCGGCAAAATATTTCCCTTGAGCGATCTCGTAATCAAAACAAATGGGCTGCCCAAATTTCAGCCCAATTTGGGTTAAGCCTGGCGCACTTTACTTCATTCGACGCTAATTCCTCGAAAAGTGAGTTTAACTAAAGTGGGACTGGCTTATTTTTAGTGCACTTGCCGAGAGTAACCATATGAACTGAATTACAAAATTGTTGTCTAATACGACCCAAACCGTTGAAATAAAACATTTTTATTGGTTTGTGGGCGGTAAAAGGGGGGCGTGGATACAAATTTTTAGTTCAGTTGCTGAAAGTAACCGTACAAATTAAGTTAACATTTTAGCTCAATCGAGCCAGTAGTCAATTTTAATGATTTCTCAAAAAGCGGGTGTGGCTATATAGCGATGATGCCTTTTGTAGTACAGTTGCCGAAAATAACCATACAAACTTAGGTATCACATGTTAGTCTCATACGGCCAAAACTGCTTGAAATATGGCATTTTCACTGATTTTTGGGCGCAAAATGGGGGCGTGGAAACCAATTTTTCGTACAGTTACTGTCAGTAACTACACAAACCAAAGTACCAAATTTAAGTCTTGTACGACCAAAACCGTCTGAAATAAACAATTTTCATTTATTTGTGAGCGGTAAAAGGGGGGCGTGGAAACACATTTTTAGTACAGTTGTTGACAGTAACATAACATATTTAATCACAAAATTTTATTGATTTGGGGGCGGTAAAAGTGGGTATGGAAAAATTTTTCCTCAACCATCTCGTACCTGAAACAAATCGACTGCCAAAATTTCAGGTCAATCGGTTCAGTAGTTTTGGAGTCTATAGATATCACACAGCCAGACACACATTGTTTTGCTTTTTATATATATAGATATATATTTGTGGGCGGTAAAAGTGGGCGTGAAAACATTTATATATAGTGACCGCCTCTTGGAGCACCTACACAGTAAGTTTTACTGTAAAAATGTGTTGAACTCCGGAATCGCCACGATTTCGATAAAGTGGGCGTATTTATATTACGACCACGCCCATTTTTTGTACAGTTACCGACAGTAACCATCTGAACAAAATTACTAAATCTTAGTTTTTTTACGATTGAAACCGTCAGACATATATCCTTTTTCTTGGTTTGTGATCGATAGCGCAAATTTGGCTTGTATGGGAGGTAGCACGCCCCCTTGTGCAATCGTTACCAAACCTCACAGGAACACTCCCAAGATGTGGCTTCAGTTTCCATGAAAATTTCATAAAGATCGGTTCAGCGGTTTTGGAGTCTATACGTGATATAGCCACATACCCACATACCCATATACCCACATACCCACATACATACATCCCCCCGCAGGGGAGGTCCTGTGTCCCCCAGGACCTTCGGGCATAACGAACCCGCGGACCCCAGTTAGGAAATCAAGGTGCGTCTGACCCACATTGGGCGGCTTCCTGGTCTGCGTCTGTACCGTAGCGGTCGGCAGTATCTAAACCTGTCCGTAGGTATAAAAGGATTGGGGTAGATATCCCTGAAAACAAAATCACTTACTTGGAATGTCGGAGAATAACAAAATTACTCCAAGTGGCAACCACAATAGTGGAAATCCACCCGTGGACACTACCACGGCAGGGGCACGGATTCTGGAGGCCCTAACCAACATTTCATCTCCTAACACTGCTGCAACGGTGGCACACTCGGCCGCTGCACCAGTTAAAGTTACGAGCAACAAAAAAGCTGAGAACCCTTTTACATTGAGTTCAAAGATCCAGCGTTCGCCTATTAAAGGCACTCCCGGAGGCACAAAGACCCTGATGCAACTGAAAGAGAATAAAGATAAATCACCCTCGGAAGGAACACCAAGCCCCAGAGTTGACGATCCTGTCAGTTCTAGCATGGGCAAACTGAAGCTTTACATCGATGGCCTGGCAGAATATGTAAAGAGTAGAACAAACGTTCATCACGAGATAAAGAGGCTTATTAATCTCTCTAAACTCGCGTACTCTGATCTCGCGAGAGAAATAAAGGAAGTAGGATATAAAGAGATAAATGCTAACTCGGGGGATCCACAACCGCTCAGTCAGGCACCTTGCGTCGATAAGGATTGCCAAACAGATCCATTGGTCTCGAAGGCGTCGAAGGCAGCCTCAAAAAGGGCAAACGAGCAAAGCTCTCGAGCTACGCCACCAAAAAAGAAGAGAGTTCAGCAGTTGGCGGTCCAAGTACACACACCCAACCCCTCTTCTACTGAAGAAGCCCCCCACGCTGATCAACAATCATCGCAGTCGAAGCGTAATGATAAGCCCTGGACCAAGGTGATCAGCAAGGCAAGAAAACGGAAGAAACGGAAAAAACCACCACCGAAGCTAGTAAGACCGGACGCAATCGTGGTGGCGAAAGTAGGCCAACTTTCATACAGTGACATCATCCTGAAGATGAAGCAGGAAAAGTCACTCGACGAGTTCGGAGTAAGACGAACAGAGAAGGGTGAGGTGTTGATCCAACTGAAGCGTTCAACCACACAGACGACCCAACAGTTGAAAGAGAAGTTCGACGGTCACACCGAGACAAAAGCGCTCACGGAAGAGACTCTAATAGAGATAAAGGATCTCGGACGAGGTGACGACATCCGAAGAGGTGCGAAGCGCAATCCAGAGGTGCATGGCGACACCATTGTGGCTAACGTTAAGTCACTTCGCAAAGCGTACGCCGGCACCCAAACAGCGGTCATAGGCCTACCAGCTCCACAGGCGAAAAAACTGATCAAAATCAGTGAAATCAAAGTTAGCTGGGTAATTTGCAGAGCCCGCGAGAAGGTAGCTCCAATCAGGTGTTTCAGATGCCTTGACTTTGGGCACACCGTAAGAAGCTGCAAAAGTACAGACCGAAGCGGATGCTGTATGAAATGCGGTACAGAAGGCCATAAGGCCAAGGATTGCGAAGCAAAGGCGAGCTGCTTTCTTTGCAAAACTAAAGAAGGCCAAGACTCCAACCACCGCGCCGGAAGACTGAAATGCCAGTCCGTTCAAGGAGCCAGCCAACGGAGACGCAGATGAGAGTGCTGCAGTTGAATCTCAACAACTGTGGCGCAGCACAGGACCTCCTCGGGCAAACCGTCAGAGACCAGGCCATCGACCTGGCTATATTGAGTGAACCTTACGCCGAAAAAACCGTAGGAGCATGGGCCTCGGACATTACCGGGAAAGCCGCCCTTTGGTCTTGTGGAAGGGCTCCCTTCTATCTAAGGCTTCATACACGCGCAAACGGTTTCGTCCGCGCGGAAGTAGATGGCATACATATCGTGAGTTGCTACCTAGCACCAAGTCTATCGATCCAGGAATACACGGAGATTCTAGACACGATACTCAGCGAAACGAGAGGCCTGAAACCACTCCTTATCGCTGGTGACTTTAACGCGTGGGCAGTTGACTGGGGAAGTCAAAAAACAAACCAACGTGGCTTTATTCTCCTTGAAGCGTTTGCCCTACTAGACGTGGTGCTGCTCAATAATGGACCCCAAGCAACATTCAGCCGTGCGGGCGGAAGCTCCATCATCGACCTGACTTTCGCCAGTATCGAGTTAACTAGGCAAGCAGAGTGGCATGTTAGCAATCTGTACACGCACAGCGACCACCAAGCTATCATTTATAAGCTCAATGGTCGACCGCGTAGCCGACACAGCATAAATACGGGAAATAAATGTTCGTACAGAGTCGAAACACTAGACGAGGACATTTTAAAAGGAGTAATGGCCGATATGCATCTGTCTGGCACGCCAAATGATATGGCAAGGCAGACCCTGGACCAAACAAGAAGAGCTTGCGATGCAGCGATGATCTCGAGGCGGTCTAGCAAGCGCAAACAAGACCCGGTCTACTGGTGGACGGCAGAAATTGCTGAAGCACGCAGGAAATGCCTCGAAGCAAGGAGTATGTACTTCCGCGCAAGAGGTTCATACAGCTACAACGATCTCCGATCGAATGCTCAAGAAAGGCCTGAAAATAGCAATCCGTACGAGTAAGCGCCAATGCTTCCTACAGCTATGTGATGAGGCAGAAACCAATCCATGGGGTTCTGCATACAGATTAGTTATGAAAAAACTGAAGTCGTTCAGGCGACCAGCACCTACGGACCCGCAGGTACTAAGTGCTATAGTTAGAACACTCTTTCCACAGCAGCCAGCGGCCCAGCCGGTCGAGGAACACATCGAGCTACGGACCATATTGGCTGTAACTATAGAGGAGATTGTTAACGTAGTAAAAAACATAAAAAACGACAAGGCGCCAGGTCCTGATGGTATTTCGAACCGCGCACTGAAGATTGCGATTATGTCGCAGTCGCATCAGTTTGCCCAGCTTTTCAACGCGTGCCTTCTAGAGGGCATTTTCCCAACGCAGTGGAAACCCCAGAAGTTAGTGCTCATACCGAAAGGCAGTGGCTCCACGGACGCCCCCTCAGACTACAGGCCGATTTGCGTACTCGACACAATAGGCAAAGTCTTTGAGCGTGTGGTGTGCAACCGCCTGGAAAACGCGATCCAAGCCGGAGGAGGACTTTCGGCTCGACAATTTGGGTTTCGCAAGGCGCAATCAACGACGGACGCTATTAAGCTAGTTACAAGCACCGCGCAGGAAGCAATTGAGGGAGTGAGGGGAGCAAAGCAGTTCTGTTTGGTGGCAACACTCGACTTAAAGAACGCTTTCAACTCAGCTAACTCGAGTCTGATTATGACAGCCCTCAGGAACTTTGGAGTACCACGATACCTCACGAAGATCATGTCACACTATTTCAGTGAAAGAGTCCTGCTCTACGACACAGAAGAAGGCACGAAGACGTACAATGTCTCCGGTGGAGTCCCACAGGGGTCGGTTCTTGGCCCCCTGCTATGGAACGTCATGTACGATGGGGTTCTCAGGCTTGAGGTGCCAGCAGACGTCAAGATTGTTGGCTTGCCGACGACCTTGCAGTTGTGGCGACAGCAAAACACCGTGAAGAAGTTGAGGCCCTCAGTAGTGTAACTATCGCTATGATTTGGGATTGGCTGCGAAGAGCGGGACTTAGTCTAGCTGAACATAAGACTGAGATGGTACTTATTAATAGTCGGAAAAAACTAGAAACCGCTAGCATCAGTATTTGTGGAACAGTAATTGAATCGAAGCCGTTCATTAAATATCTCGGTATAATGATCGATTCCAGACTGTCATTTAAGCAACATATGCAGTACGCACACAGGAAAGCATCCGAAGTATGTCTGGCGCTATCTAGAATAATGCCGAACACAAGAGGCCCCAAACAAGCACGACGAACACTGCTCCTCAACGTAGTGCGATCTACTATGATGTATGGTGCGACTGTATGGTACACAGCGATGAAAACGAAGTCTTACCGACACGGAGTAGAGTCAGTTTACAGACTTGGCGCACTCAGGGTCTGCTGCAGCTTCAGAACGGTATCCGGAGATGCAGCACTGGTTCTAGCTAGCGCGATCCCTATTGACCTTCTCGTGGAAGAAGTGCTTCTCACAGCTGATAGTGAAAGCACAACAGCTAATAAAAAAACTCGCTAGAGAGAGAAGCTTGCAAAAATGGCAAGACCGCTGGGATAGTTCAGAGAAGGGTCGGTGGACGTACCAGCTCATCCCTAGCCTAACCGAGTGGTATGGCAGAAGCCACGGCTCAGTGAACTTCTACCTTATACAGATACTGAGTGGATATGGTTTCTTCAGGGCATACCATCACAAGTATAAGCACGCCATCGATCCGTACTGCACTAATTGCACAGGAAACACGCTGTAAGACGCGGCGCACGTTCTTTTTGTGTGCCCCATGTTCCATAACGCCAGACTTGAGGCCTCGGCCTGCCTCGGCGAAAAGTTAACACAGCAAAATATGGTTTCTCTTATGCTAAAGAGCGAAGAGAACTGGTCGATGGTTAGCACCCTGGCTAGAAAAATAACCGAAGAGCTGCGAAGAGTTGAGCGCGCTCAAGATAGATGAGGTAAAGGTTGTTGACCCGACGACCATCCCACAGTAGATCCCGGCAGTAGCCAAACAGTTTCCAGCCTAGTGCTGTTCCCAAGCCCCGCGAAGTTATGCTTTACGGCGGTCCCGCAGGGTCCTATAGGGTCGAAGATTCAATGCGGAGGTTATGATACCGCGAGGTATCATGTAGGTATCATGCACGGTGGGGTCTTTTGAAGGTTCCCCCTTCGCGAATAAAATAAAAAAAAAAAAAACATACATACATCCATTTTTATATATATAGATTATTATGCCAGAACATATGAATTTTATGAATTATACAATAGATATATATCAAAAATTATAAATTTTCGTCCTTTATATTTATAAAGAAATAAAATAAATTAACTTTTTATAAAAAATTTAAGTAAACTGTTTATTTTTTAATTCCTTTGAACAATTTTTTATTAAAAAAATATGCAACTTTATGCCTTGCACACGATTTCTTTTTTTGTTAAATAAAATACTTTTTGACTGTTTTTCAAGTCTCGGTACTTTTTCCAGGATCCCCGGATTCTTAATTAGTAATTCCGAAATTGCTTTTGAGTACCAAAATTGGAAACCCTAGTACAACATAATTTATATTGTATTATAATATAGACAACAATGATATGAGGCGAGAATATGAGGTTTACTTTGCAACTGGCGCGCAGTAGTAACGTAGTAAAAAACATAAAAAACGACAAGGCGCCAGGTCCTGATGGTATTTCGAACCGCGCACTGAAGATTGCGATTATGTCGCAGTCGCATCAGTTTGCCCAGCTTTTCAACGCTCCACGGACGCCCCCTCAGACTACAGGCCGATTTGCGTACTCGACACAATAGGCAAAGTCTTTGAGCGTGTGGTGTGCAACCGCCTGGAAAACGCGATCCAAGCCGGAGGAGGACTTTCGGCTCGACAATTTGGGTTTCGCAAGGCGCAATCAACGACGGACGCTATTAAGCTAGTTACAAGCACCGCGCAGGAAGCAATTGAGGGAGTGAGGGGAGCAAAGCAGTTCTGTTTGGTGGCAACACTCGACTTAAAGAACGCTTTCAACTCAGCTAACTCGAGTCTGATTATGACAGCCCTCAGGAACTTTGGAGTACCACGATACCTCACGAAGATCATGTCACACTATTTCAGTGAAAGAGTCCTGCTCTACGACACAGAAGAAGGCACGAAGACGTACAATGTCTCCGGTGGAGTCCCACAGGGGTCGGTTCTTGGCCCCCTGCTATGGAACGTCATGTACGATGGGGTTCTCAGGCTTGAGGTGCCAGCAGACGTCAAGATTGTTGGCTTGCCGACGACCTTGCAGTTGTGGCGACAGCAAAACACCGTGAAGAAGTTGAGGCCCTCAGTAGTGTAACTATCGCTATGATTTGGGATTGGCTGCGAAGAGCGGGACTTAGTCTAGCTGAACATAAGACTGAGATGGTACTTATTAATAGTCGGAAAAAACTAGAAACCGCTAGCATCAGTATTTGTGGAACAGTAATTGAATCGAAGCCGTTCATTAAATATCTCGGTATAATGATCGATTCCAGACTGTCATTTAAGCAACATATGCAGTACGCACACAGGAAAGCATCCGAAGTATGTCTGGCGCTATCTAGAATAATGCCGAACACAAGAGGCCCCAAACAAGCACGACGAACACTGCTCCTCAACGTAGTGCGATCTACTATGATGTATGGTGCGACTGTATGGTACACAGCGATGAAAACGAAGTCTTACCGACACGGAGTAGAGTCAGTTTACAGACTTGGCGCACTCAGGGTCTGCTGCAGCTTCAGAACGGTATCCGGAGATGCAGCACTGGTTCTAGCTAGCGCGATCCCTATTGACCTTCTCGTGGAAGAAGTGCTTCTCACAGCTGATAGTGAAAGCACAACAGCTAATAAAAAAACTCGCTAGAGAGAGAAGCTTGCAAAAATGGCAAGACCGCTGGGATAGTTCAGAGAAGGGTCGGTGGACGTACCAGCTCATCCCTAGCCTAACCGAGTGGTATGGCAGAAGCCACGGCTCAGTGAACTTCTACCTTATACAGATACTGAGTGGATATGGTTTCTTCAGGGCATACCATCACAAGTATAAGCACGCCATCGATCCGTACTGCACTAATTGCACAGGAAACACGCTGTAAGACGCGGCGCACGTTCTTTTTGTGTGCCCCATGTTCCATAACGCCAGACTTGAGGCCTCGGCCTGCCTCGGCGAAAAGTTAACACAGCAAAATATGGTTTCTCTTATGCTAAAGAGCGAAGAGAACTGGTCGATGGTTAGCACCCTGGCTAGAAAAATAACCGAAGAGCTGCGAAGAGTTGAGCGCGCTCAAGATAGATGAGGTAAAGGTTGTTGACCCGACGACCATCCCACAGTAGATCCCGGCAGTAGCCAAACAGTTTCCAGCCTAGTGCTGTTCCCAAGCCCCGCGAAGTTATGCTTTACGGCGGTCCCGCAGGGTCCTATAGGGTCGAAGATTCAATGCGGAGGTTATGATACCGCGAGGTATCATGTAGGTATCATGCACGGTGGGGTCTTTTGAAGGTTCCCCCTTCGCGAATAAAATAAAAAAAAAAAAAACATACATACATCCATTTTTATATATATAGATTATTATGCCAGAACATATGAATTTTATGAATTATACAATAGATATATATCAAAAATTATAAATTTTCGTCCTTTATATTTATAAAGAAATAAAATAAATTAACTTTTTATAAAAAATTTAAGTAAACTGTTTATTTTTTAATTCCTTTGAACAATTTTTTATTAAAAAAATATGCAACTTTATGCCTTGCACACGATTTCTTTTTTTGTTAAATAAAATACTTTTTGACTGTTTTTCAAGTCTCGGTACTTTTTCCAGGATCCCCGGATTCTTAATTAGTAATTCCGAAATTGCTTTTGAGTACCAAAATTGGAAACCCTAGTACAACATAATTTATATTGTATTATAATATAGACAACAATGATATGAGGCGAGAATATGAGGTTTACTTTGCAACTGGCGCGCCGACGTCAGGTGCCTTGCGAGTTTATTTAATTTTTTTGTAATAGTAATCATCATTTCTCCATCAATAAAAAATCGTTTTCTATGTAAAATTTGACGAAGAATACGATGGTCATGTTTAAAACACGCTAATTGGTATGAAAGATTGGTTAAAATTTATTTAAAGATTAAAATTGTGTGTAACAATATGAAGTTTTTTATAAATTTGTTTGAAACTATTTTTTTTCTTAAAATGCAAAAAGTTGTCTCTAGCTTAAACAGAACCGAAATTATGAATTTTTGAAAATTAGTCTCCAAGGCAAAAGTCACGAAAATCTCAAACTTTTAACACCCTCTATTTTCAATAAAAAAAAATCCTCGAACACATGTCTCTTTTATAGAATCCGTAAAAAAATTTCATTCAAATCAAAAATGTCGCGGTCAGAATGGTGTACGGTTTGTTAAAGAATGACCCAAAAGAATGATGAATAAGCACAAAACAACCAATATAAAATATTTAATTTATAAGATTAACTGAATTAAGTTTTACTCAAAAACATTTTTAGTTTAAGATATTATCAATTTGAATATATACGTACTTAATATTATATATAGTACTTATTAAATGTATGTAATAAAAAAAATTACCCAAAGAAATGAAATTATTTATTGAAAACATTTAATTAATATAAAAAATTTTAAGATGATTTTTAAAGGTAAATAAATAAATATAACATAAATATTTTTAATATTAAACAACAAATATGTAGTGGGTTTTTTATGTAGTGGACTTTTTTGCTTAAAATTGAACGTTGAATTAGAAAAATATAGATATAAAGTATGTTTGTATTGGGGAAGTCAATTCCGGGATCCCGGACGATTTAAGCCTCTTTAAATTCCGGGATTGTCTTTCCGGGATCCCTGGATTTTTGAATAAAAAATTTCTATTACAAATATTCATGTAAACGCAAACTTTTCATTTTAAGTTGATATGAATATAGAATTAGAAAATCCTTTTATTGAGGCTGAAAATTATTGTTAGAACGATGAGTGTGAATCACTGGTGCAAAGACTTTGCAAAGTCTTAGAAGAATTGCAACATCGGGAAGTAAGCTAAGTATTTCAAAATGGTCAAATATTCTGACTTGGGAAATAATTTTTTTTTTTGTGGTGAAGGCAATCGTGATCGAAACTAACAAATTGCTTACGATTATCGTACAACTATTTCTACATCTAGCACAGAACGGTGCTTTTCATAAGCGGTGCTTTTCATATTATACATGTAATAATATCCAAACAAAACTCTCCAATAAAAAATAAAACACGTGGATCAGCTTAATGATTACTTTAAAAGTAATTAAAACAATAAATTTTATTTTGAAAAGTCTTCCAAAATTAATATGTCTTAAACACAAAAAATCATGAAGACGGTGTCCAAAACAAAAAAGTGTTACATATACCTTTAACTGTTCAGTATTTAATTTTTTATATTTTTTGTTCTTTAACCATTTCAATGGCTAAGCTAAACTAAGACCAAAATAATTTTTAAGAAACAGCACAAATCACAAATTTTTTTTCATTTCAGCTCTGCGTAACCAAACAAAAAAATTTGAAACACGATCAAAAGCATAAAATAGAGCATAACAACAACGTCAAGTAAAAAACAAAACAAATTCTGCATAGACACACAAACATAAAATAAAATTGGTAGGTTTTTGGGGTAGTTCTAATATTTTTAACCTTAAAACCAGGGTCTGATATGTTAGTAGCCCTGGAACTCCAAAATTTCTTCTAACTAAAATCAGAGAATTTATTTTTATATTGTTGAAGCCATTTTAAATAAGAAACAGAATTATATAAATTTTTTATGAATTTTTTTGTGTTCGAAATGCCAAAAACTTTGAGCATTTTTGAAAAAAAAACAGCAAGTTTCAACAGCTATAACTTTTTTATTCGAATTTTGGTTTTTGTAATATTTTGCTTGAAAAAGCTTGAGACTATGCTTTAGCTAACCGTGAATTTTTAAATTTTGCAGTTTTGAAATTTTTTTGGTAAAAATGCTCCAACTCGAAATTTACAAAATGTCACACTTCTAGTACAAAATTTAATAACGACCAACATAATTTGTTGGTTTTTTTATTAAATGCTGTTTCAGAAAACATTTCAATAGCAGTTTATTGCAATTTTTTCAAATTTGAATTTTTTAGATTTATTTTTACTAAATAAGAAAAAAAAATGAAATTATTTCAAAAAATTAAAATATCAAAACTCTGATAATTTTTATCCGATTTTTATATTATATAGCTCATCTTTAGGGACAATTCAATAACAAACGAAGTGCATACCAGTTTTATGTACAAAATAAGGCGTTATGTGCAAAAAATGGAGAAATATATAAAAAGTCCAAAAACTTTCATATGTTTTTCAATTTACAACAAAAAGATCAACTCGCGGTAATTTAGCGCACTCCTATCAAACTCATATGAAAACATGCTGGTTATTATTGCAAACGTCACGTTTTTAAAAAGTCATAATGTTAATTTTCGAAAATTTTTAATTTTTTATACAAATGCATGGCCAGAAGATTGTAGATAAAATAGAATTTTACAAAACATGGGTAAAATATATATAGATAAAATATTAAAATATATACATTGAAAGATAAAATATTTGGCTTATCTAAGAAGCAGCACAAATTGGCCAATTCCTTTCTTTTATTTCAGCTCAGCCAAACAAGAAAAATATCGGAAACACGATCGAAAGCATAAAATAGAGCATAACAACAACGTCAAGCAAAGAACAAAACAAATTGTGCATAAACACACAAACATACCAATAAGCAGTACAAATTGTTTAATAATTTTTTTCCAATTCATTCATAAAATTCAATTGGAGTATTTGTTTTGTTATTCGTTGTTGCTTGTCTCGCATTTGGTGGTGGTTTTTTCTTTTCGTCTGCCTCTGCTGGCAGAGTCTGTGTTGCTGGCAGCACACGCTGGCAACAAATTGCTTGAACCGTATTGAGTCCCCTTTCACATTGTTCAAGAATTGAATTCAATTTTTTTCGACGTTTTCTTTTGGACTTGACGAAAGCTTTCATATTTATCAAGAATTGAATTCAATTGTTTGTCATATATGCTTGCTTTCTTAAAAACAAAAGCGATTGCATCAACAGCTTAAAATTGTTCGTAAAATATTAATTATAATTTATAAGCGATGGAAAAATGCTTATTATAAATAAATATCGAAAATAATTCGACTAAATAACTTGTTTTCAAGTTTCAGTACATCAAACGCACGCCAATATACAAAAAAGAAAATGAAGTAATCTGCAAAAAATGAGAAAAGCACAATAGGAACACGAAAAATGTTGACGGTACAGAGACACCGGTACCGTCAACTTTTTCTCCCTTTCGTCGCTTCCGATTTGCCGCGAATTGCCTACAAACTATGAAAATTGAATTCAATTCTTGAACAATCTGAAACGGGTCTAATATTCGGATCGTTGGATTTCTGTTAACGTTCTGTTAATGTCTCGAAGTAATCTCTCAGTTATATATTCTCTCTGGAGTGTGTGCTTCTTAGCTGCTTATAGCACTGAAAATTCGGCAGCTCTAAAAGCACAAAAGAGAAAACATCCAAAATGACAAATCTCAAACCAAAGTAAGTCTCAAAATTTTTGAAGTTTTGAAACTCTTGCCTCACGGTCATTCATCTTCCCACTTCATCTCTTCTGTAGACGTCAAAGTTAGTCGGTTGAGTGAGACTTGTGTAAGACCTGTTTAAGGCAAGACCTGAAAGCAAGTTTTTTTACGTTCCCTTTTAGACTTGCCGAAAGCTTCTACACTTGGAAATAACTGAATTCAATTTCATGTTTTCTTTGCTCATTTTCTTAAAAACAAGATCACTAAAATAACTCGCACACATTGTGCAGTACAACCGAATATAACAAACTCACTCTAATATGCTAAAAACAAAATGAAACCAAAATTCATTTTACACCTATATTAATCAACCTTGGTACAGAGCAAGTTTTATCTGTCCTCTTCGTCACCAAAAATTTACGTAAACTCATCACGATTTGCCTTCACAGAAAAAATGTACAGTTAATTCTACCGATAAGAACGGTAAACTGTCGATTGAAAACGAGCTAAATGATGAAAATTTAAATTCTACCGTTAAAAAATTGTAATCTACTGTAAGCCTTGTTGAGTAACAGCCATGCTACACAGGCCAGTATACTGGCTCGGTAGTTCGAAAAACTCAATACATTCACACTTTTTTACAAATACACTCACACTGGATTCACTTTCACGCCACTTTTATCGCTACTGGCAGCGAAATTTCAGAGCCAGTGAATTTTGAAAGCAGCGGCCAGTGTATGTCAAAAAGGAGGATATCAGTGTTGTTTTTAGTTACTTTTGGTGGGTTTATTTCGGGTTTTCGTCGATTTCGTACAGGAAGCAACACTGATAGCTTGTTTACAATTAAAAGCAAAAAAAAAAACATCGAGTAAAGCACACGCAAACTGCAGTAGCAGCGAGAACCTTCGCATTCGATGGAATTTTTTTAATGAACTTTCACGAGTATATGTAGCACCTCTTGCTACTAGCATGAAAGTTCGAAATTTTTCGAATCATTCGAACAGTACACGTATTCTTTCGCACTTTCACTGTCACAGGCCTGTGTATCCGGCCTGTAAGAGTCCTACGGTAGCTCTACCGCAGAAGTTGTTTAATAACAATTTTAATAGTGCATGTACCGCAAAACTTGTTGGCTAACTACAATAGCTCTACTATAGAAATTGTTGAATAAAAATTTTAACTGTGGATTTACTGTAAAACTTATTAGGTTACAACTATACAGTAGTCTTACCGCAAAAGTTGTTGAGCAACAATTTTTACAGTGTTTCTACTGTAATACTAACAAGAAGTCATACATTTTTTATACTCGGTTAAAAAAAATTGGGTTGGATACCAGTTTTATGTCATAACATAACATTTTTGCTATATATTTACTTTAAAAATTTTTAGAAAACATATTTGGAATAATGTGAAAAACCTGTTCGATGAAAAAAATATTAGTTGCCAACTTTAACTGTTCGAAACGTTAAGATTTACTGTCATAATTGTTAAGTTACAATATTTGATCGGTTATTTCAAACGAAAAAATCGTATCTATGCAACAACAATTGTATTAAGGGTAAAATGACCGCAAATATCATTTGAATTTACCGATGAGATTTTTTTGTGTGCAAGAACGGCAATAGGATATGTTTAACTTGTTATGGTGCATGACTTAAAGATCACTTTGTATAATAACTAAGAACTAAATAATAATTTTGGCAAAGACCTCGCCCTGGTTAATACTTTTCTTATTGCATTTTTTGGTGTTTCTGTATGTTTTAAGCCACTGGACCCGAACATGGCTCTCTACGGGCCACTTGATTCTACTGCAATAAAAAGAGCAAAATGGACAAGAATGATAAATAAAATTTGGTATATAAAATAACAAGAATATGTCGGTATTACAAAGGCGAAATTACGAACAAGAATGTCTTCGCACAAATCATGGATCAAACCATTGGAGAAAAAAAGCATTGGCGGCCCACTGTGCAACACATGGAAACTGTCCAGACTTTGACAATGTATGTAGATCGTTAGTTTGTTCCCACGAATATCTTTTTTACAATGAATTTTTATTTATTGTAACTTTCTTTTAAACAAATTATTTTGTATGTCTTCATACAATGAATACAATTTATATAATAAAAATAAAATACAAAATTTTTTGATCAATAATAATTGACAATTTTTGAAATCTCAAATAATAATTTTTTAGATAAAATGTGTGAGTGAATATTTTGTAAAGTGTGTGTTTTGTATGTTGTGATGTTGGTGTTTATATGTGGTGGTATTGAGTCACCACATTATTCCCCCTCCTTTTTAAAAAATTTTGGTCGTGTTAGCTAATAAGTTAAAGTGTAATTTTTTAGTATTTTTGTGTTTGGTTGAATGTGTCTGTGCTGTTTCAGTGTCTAAGGAGGCGGGCTTAACCCTATCAATGTTGACTGTTATGTTAGTGTAATTTTTTACAAATTGTGAAGCATTTTGGTGTTCTCTCAATAACTTCGAAGGGAATATCGTACGGCTCTTGCAGTGTTTTACGAATCGTGTCGTTGCGGACGAAGACAAAGTTATAAGTACTGAGGTATGTATTGCTGGAAGTTAGTGTCGTGATGCGCAATGTTTAACTCTTTATTTTCTACTGCCTCTTTAAGTTTGGACAAGGTGCCCGACGCATTAAAATTCTTACTGTTGTGAATTACTAGTTGTTGTGGTAGCCTGAGTGTTTGACCAAAAACCATTTCAGCTGGTGAAGCCTTAATATCTTCTTAGACCGTAGACCTGAATCCTAGAAGAACTAATGGTAACTCTGTGTACCAATTTGTCTGGTTGTTACTCGCTATTATTGAAGTCTTTAGTTGGCGGTGAAATCGTTCTACAATCCCATTGGCTTGTGGATGATAAGCAGAAGTGGTAATGTGCTTGCTTCCTAGATTCTTAACGAAGTTTCTAAATGTTGTGGACGTAAATTGAGGTCCTCTATCGGAAGTAATTTCCAGAGGAGCTCCAAAACGTGAGATGTATTCCTTTTGAAGTGTATCTACGATAGTACTGGCGTTGGTATCTTTAATTGGATACACTTCGGGCCAACGTGAGTTTCTGTCAACTGGGGTAAGTAGATATCTGTAACCATTTGATATTGGTAAAGGGCCAACTAAATCAACGTGAATATGCTCAAAACGACCGTGTGGAATGTCTATCTTGTATGGGATTGTTTTCGTATGTTTGTGTATCATTGCTTTTTGGCATCTAACGCATTCTTGTGACCATTTGTTGATTTGTGTGTTCATTTTGGGCCAAAAATATATTTGTGTTAAGAGTCGTCGAGAAGCTCGTGTACCTGGGTGTGAAATGTTATGTTATTGTTCAAAAATTTGTTTGCGTAATGTTTGTGGAATATATGGACGTGTTCCTGAACTTGTTTGTTCGCACCAAATTTTAATGTTAAGTATTGGAATGTGTATTTGTTCGAATTTGTAAGTATGTTTATTTAGTATCTCTTTTAGTTCTGAATCTATATTCTGTTATTTGTGTAGAGTTCTGAGGCTGATCTCAGAGGTTGTGAAAGCCTCTATCTCAGCTCTTGAAAGTGCGTCCGCTACGGTGTTATCGGTACCTTTAATATGTCTGATGTCGTTAGAAAACTGTGCAATGAATTCTAGGTGTCGTACAGGGTTGTCAATATTCGAAGCGCCCATCTGGCAACACTGTAACTTTCCGCAGTGATGCCAAATCGACTAATGACATACCGCGTTTGAAGCGTCATTCCAAGAAAATGTTTACAATGGAACAGTACACGCCTCGCGAACGCTCTAAAATTGTTGAAATTTACATTCAACAAAACAAGTCAATAGTGAAAACTCAACTCAATGAGCGATGAAGCTCATTTTCAGTTGAACGGAACGGTAAACAAACAAAATTGCCGTATTTATGCCACTGAAAATCCACAAGAGATTCAAGAGGTACCTCTTCACGATGCAAAAGTCACTGTTTGGTGCGGCGTTTGTGCTAAAATGCTCATTGGGCCGTTCTTTTTCGAAGACGATAATGGCCACAGAGTTACTGTCAATCAGGAACGTTATCGCGATATGATAAACAATTTTTTCATGCCAATCGTTCGTCGAAAGCGTATCAGGCACTACTGGTTTCAACAAGACAGCGCGCCACCACACACAAGCCGCACTACAATCGATTTTTTGAAGCAATTGTTCCCTGGCCGTTTGATGTCAAAAAATGGTGATTTCGATTGGCCGCCAAGATCACCAGATTTAACTCCTCTAGACTTCTTTTTGTGGGGTTATTTGAAATCAAAGGTTTACGTCAACAAGCCAAAGACCCTAGAAGAGCTGAAAACTAACATCCGTCAAGAAATAACCGCCATTCCCATCGAAATGTTGAAGAAAACCATGGAAAATGCTGCAAAACGGGCACAATATGTCGTAGAGGCCAATGGCGACCATTTACGAGATATCATATTCAAGAAATAATGTAAGCAAATCTACTTGAACCCAATTAAATGATATTCATGACGAACAGACAAAAAATTGTGGTTTCTTTGATTTATTTAAAAATAAAATGGGCGCTTCGAATATTGGCCATCCTGTATTTGTCTTGGGCTTCTCTCTGTTTTTGAATGTAATGCTGAAGTCAGTGGTTTGTGATCTGTGTATATAGTAAATTTTCGTCCTTCTAAATAGTGTCTTAAGTGTTTAATTGTAAGGTAAATTGCTAAAAGTTCGCGATCGAATGTACTGTATTTTGTCTCTGATGGTGATAGTTTTTTTTAGAAAAGAAAGCTAGTGGTTCTGTTTCCTGATTGTGTTCTTGTTGCAAAACTGCACCGATAGCAGTGTTAGATGCATCTACAGCGATAGAAATTTTTGCTTTGCTATTAAAATGATTAAGTAAAACTTTCTTTTATCGTTGTGAATGCTCCTGTTGTGTTTTCTGTCCATGTTAAGTGCTTGTCTTTTGTTTTTATTGCTGAAGTTATCATATCATAAATGTGTGTGAGTGTGTGTGCTAGTTTTGGAATGCATCTGTGGTTGTAATTAATCATCCCGATGAATTTCTGCATTTGTTTAACTGTTTCTGGTTTTGGAAAGTTAACAATGCATTGAATTCTATCGGGAGATGGTTGTATGCCTTTGTTTGAAATATCATAATTTAAAAAATTTATTCTGTCTACTCCAAAAATACGTTTGTTCGGTTTAATGTATAGTCCGTAGTTGTCTAGTCGTTCGAAAACTAAATTTAGATGTTGTAACGAACCTCTGGTTGTTACCTTCAGGCTGAGGTATGCTCAGCGGGTTCCAAGGTTCTTTTACAAGAAATAACACTTTGATTTTATATTCGATTTAAAAGATTATTTTTATTATTTTTTTGTTTTATTATCGATGTACAATTTTTATTTTTCACTGTTCCCTGTCTGCCTGTTTTCTCAGCTTCCCGTCGTTGTCCCTCGTTGTGTTGTCACTGCTACACTCAACAGACGGGCCTACAAGCCTCGGAGCTGTTGCGGGATGAATATTTAGAGTGCGCGGGCTTACAAGCCACTGACTTTGCACTCTTTTGTTGGAGCAGGAGGGCTTACAAGCCGCTGACACTGCTAAAAAAAAAGGTTTAGAAATGTGTGGGCCTACAAGCCACCGACACTATTTCTCTGCTTGTCTGCAGGTGGGCCTACAAGCCACCGACGCTGCTGATGCGGATGTAAACAGGTGGGCCTACAAGCCACCGACTCTGTCTTACGCGTTGCTGCGTGCACTGCTAAAAGTTTAGAAATGTGTGGGCCTACAAGCCACCGACACTATTTCTCTGCTTGTCTGCAGGTGGGCCTACAAGTCACCGACGCTGCTGATGCGGATGTAAACAGGTGGGCCTACAAGCCACCGACTCTGTCTTACGCGTTGCTACGTACACTGGGTTCACTGTTCACTGGCTTCACTGGCTCACTGTTCACTGGGCTCACTGTTCACTGTAGCTGACTTTAGTTGTCTGCTCACGCTCGTATCACGATTGACTGTCCAGATCTCTGCGCTGGCTGCCTTTTATAGTCTCCCTGACTGCTGTTCTTCGCCTGGTTGGGTTTAGCTCGTCAACAACATCCCGTAACTTTGTATCGTTGTTGACCGCTGCTTGCATTTTTGTTCGTCAACAAGCATTTTGCTCGTCAACAACGTACCGCAATGTGTGCATTTTGTTGTTGCCCTTGTTGCTTAGTTTGTCAACAAGCACCTTGCTCGAAAACAACATACCGCAATCTATCCATTTTGTTGTTGCTTTTATGCACTTAGCTCGAAAACAAAATCTCGCAGCCAAGTCGTGCCATCCCGATTACGGTGAACCTGTTCTACAACAACATAAGAGGGAAGAGACAGACATGATAATTTTAATTCAATTGTTGTATTTTTTTTTGTTTTCATGCTTAATTCTGTACAAATAAAAATATATCTAAAATTTTCGTGTGTGGTGGTGTTTAGCGCGTGCACACTCCGGCGCTGTGACTGATAATTTCAACGCCGTTGAAATTTGGCGTCACACTCCCTCTCTACTTTGGCGAGGCAGCGGATCCTCACCTCACCGCGTCTGCCGATTTTTATTCGGTAGCGCAACCCGTTGACGGTGCGTATCGAGTTGCGAACCTCACCTGGACGTCTTCCTGCCAACATTGCCTGTACCGCGTTGGTGATGGCTACCGGGTAGTGCTCGTCCTCGTCGTCACTACTGTCTATGTGTAGCACCTCACTCCTGTTGGAACTACTGCCGCTGCTTCTGTTGTTGTTGCCGTGGTAGCTGTTGGTGTTATCTTCGTTGTTGTTGTAGCTGTTGTGGATGTTATTATCGTTGTTGTAGTTGTTGTTGTTGTAATTATCACTGTTGTTGTCGTTGTTGTGGATGTTGTTATCGTTGTTGTAGCTATTGTTGTTGTAATTATCACTGTTGTTGTCGTTGTTGTGGCGGTTGTCGTTGTTGTAATCTTCGTTGTTGCTATTGTTGTAATTGTTATTCTCGTTGTTGGTGACGTCGTTGTAGTTGTTACCGTAGTTGGTGTTGATGTTGTAGTAGCTGATGTCGCTGTCTGTCCACTCTATGGCTGGTGGTGGTGATGGTGGTAGCTCCACAATTGGCACACTTTCTCCTACGTCGCCTTCGACCTCCTGCAGAAAAGTTGCCGTAATGCGAACCACCTTCATACGGTAGCCCGGCCACCTCTCTATTTCTTCCTCGACACGCAAGTCGAAATGGCCATCAGGTCGGTGCCACTCTTCCTCTTCTTCCTCCTCTTCTCCTTCTGATGCCCAGGAGGGTGCCGGTGGCGCTTCCTCCTCGCTCTGCTCGTCTGGTAGCGTGTCGACCTCATCGTCCGACACCTCCATGCCTGCCTCTGAGAGCAGTTGCCCGATGGACTCCTCCTCGGTCTCGCTGTCGCTGATCTCGATGATCGGTATATCCATGTTCATCATTTCTGTGAATTTCAATTAAAGTATTTATATATTTAACTGTGAATTTACGTTGGCTCCTGATTGTTGCTTACGTTACGTGTTTTTTTTTCTATGTATACCCTTAGTGATGTTAAATTGTGTTGTTTTAAACTTAAGTTGTTGTTATTATACCTTTCAGTTCGCGTTTATTACTTTTATGTTTATAACACCGCGTGTTCAAAGATCGAATGATCTTTACTGCCGATGTTTTTTTCCCTTTTGACCTCCTGTCCGGTCCGTTCATCTTCTGCTCCTGTGTCATAATTCCCTACATGAACGTACCCTTGACCCTTGGCATGGCACCACTTTGTTTTGGGAATTTTTTGTATCCCCTGGTATAATTTGGCAGCACTGGTTTCCGCCATTTGCAGCGTTTGACATTTCCTCTTAGTCTCGTTGTTTGTTTATTACATTTTGTGCATGCGTAGACATGTTTGTTTTGCCGGCTTGCTGCAGACACTAAAATTAACAGGAAAATAAAAGGTTTGTTAGCGAATAATTAAATTACTTCAATCTTTTCATTTCTACGAAATGTTTTAATAGAGTGGACAGTTTAATTTCAGAATCGTTGGTATTTGTGCGAGTTTCAACGTGATTTCGCTGCGGTGCTCTAAATTTAGTAAAATATGGGAAAAACAAACCAGGTAAGTTACATGTTAATAAACTTAATCCACTTTATTGTGCGTTTTATTAATATTTCCAAATGTTAATTTCAGTGTCGCTGGCGATTGGTCATGTGCAGGCGGCGCCTGCTGGAGTTGCAGCTGGAGCACCTCGCCGGTATTCATTCTGGCACATATGGACTCGTCGCCCTGGATACTTGCAGGTAAGCACACAGTGTGGATTTTCTGAGTGGTCGTAATATACTTATTATCTTCTGGTTTAGGTTACCACACCGGAATTTTATTTTGTGTGACAGCGATGCCCATGGAGCCTTGCTGTTGCTATATAGGTCATGTGCAGGTTGCTGTCCGTTTCTAACGCCGCTGGTATCTGGGAGTCTCTGCCACGAGTGGTATAGTGAAATTTAAATTGAATAATAATGTGGTTTTATTTTTTTTATTGTGATATATTATGGTGATTTCTGTGGTGGTCCAAAATATAAAGGATCCATCTTCATGAGCGCCGAACGGCGCCGTTCATTTGTTTTATTTTACTCTTCCGTGCTTCCGGCGTATCGATTAGTTGGCATAAGGTGGGCCAGGCTTGGAATCCACCGGTGGGCTCCAAATTTGGCCTTCGCATTTTGCGGCAGCGTTTCGGGTGCCGGTTATTTTAACGTTACAGCGCAGCGGCGCTGCCTGTGGATGCGCAGCGGGCGTTATCCCTGTGCATATGTCCTTTTGGGTAAGAAAAATTAAATTTTTTTTTATTTTCCAATTTCAACACGCAGCGACGTCGCCGAGGCATTGGAGTCGTCGCATGGAATCCTTTGTTCCATGTGCGGCTCATTTGTTGCATCACTGATGCTCTGCTGCTACCGCGCTGCATCTCGCTTCGCTGCCGTGCTGCGTGTACCAGTGAGGCTGCGACGTCTGTGCAGTCTGCCTCAATGCGGCTGCGACGTCGGCGCAGTTATTACAGGTGATGCGGTGATGTCTGGTGGCGCGTGTGTTGGTCTCGGTCGACGCGGGTGATGCGGCGACGTCTTGCTTTGCGCTGCCTTAGCTGTTGATGCATGTTTCGCTGCACGCGCTTCATGTTTCCAATGTTAATCTTAATTTTTTTTTTTTTTAAACCCATTGCTTTGGTGGCTGTGTTCACGCAGCCCTCTTAAATTTTGTTACTCATTAGATTTCTTCGACATTCGCGTGTGGGTTGCTACATTTAGCCTCAGTTTTTAGTGTGGGTGTCGCCACATTTAGCCTCAGTTTTTTAGTGTGGGTGTCGCCACAGGTCTCATTTTTTTATGTGGTTGATGCCACAGGTCCCAGTTGGTAACGCAGGTGGTGCTGCGCATAAAAATATCAGTTTTTGTGTGGGTGTCGCCACAGGTCTCAGTTTTTTATGTGGTTGATGCCACAGGTTCCAGTTGATAACGCAGGTGGTGCTGCGCACAAAATCTCAGTTTTTTGTGTGGGTGTCGCCACAGGTCTCAGTTTTTTATGTGGTTGATGCCACAGGTTCCAGTTGATAACGCAGGTGGTGCTGCGCACAAAATCTCAGTTTTTTGTGTGGGTGTCGCCACAGGTCTCAGTTTTTTATGTGGTTGACGCCACAGGTTCCAGTTGGTAACGCAGGTGGTGCTGCGCATAAAAATATCAGTTTTTGTGTGGGTGTCGCCACAGGTCTCAGTTTTTTATGTGGTTGATGCCACAGGTTCCAGTTGATAACGCAGGTGGTGCTGCGCATAAAATCTCAGTTTTTTGTGTGGGTGTCGCCACAGGTCTCAGTTTTTTATGTGGTTGATGCCACAGGTTCCAGTTGGTAACGCAGGTGGTGCTGCGCATAAAATCTCTCGTCACACTTGTTGGTCGTCAGTCTGAAATAGTTTCAGTTGACTGACGTGTGCAGTTTTCGTTCGGGTTTCACCTTGGCGCTTAACGCGCACTATCACTGGTGATATAAAATCCATTATTTTGTATGGCCCGTCGAAATTTGGAGCTAATTTAGCCGCAAAATTATCAATTGCCTTCGAAAGGTGGTGTTGTTTGATAAGCACAACCTCTCCAATCTTCGGCCTCCAGTTTCGTCTTCGCAGATTGTAATGGCGGGCTTGATCCTGTGCCGCTCTTTCTAGATTTCGACGTACAATCTCGAAAATCTCCTTAAGTTTGATTCTTCGTTCTGATGCAGTTTGTGGTTCTTGTCCTGTGCCAAATGTACTTTCGTCGTAAAGTGTTTTTGGCAACCTTAACTCTCTTCCTTGAATTAGAAAGGCTGGGCTGTAGCCTGTGGTTTCTGAGACGCTCGTGTTCATCGCCAGCGAGATTTCCGGGAGTAACTCATCCCAAACCTTTTGGTCCGCACCGGTGAATTGGGCTATCATCGTCTTGATTGTCCTGTTTGCTCGTTCTGTCGGGTTCTCCTGGGGTGTGTATGGTGCAGTGAATTGGTGCTTCACACCTAGCTCTGCTAAAAACTTTTTAAATGTTCGACTCGTGAATTGAGCGCCATTGTCCGTTACAAGGACCTTTGGGACGCCAAATCGTGCTAAAATACGCTCTCGAAACGCGCGTTGGAGGTGATCGCTAGTCGCCTTGCGTAGGGGAATCACTTCAGTCCATTTCGAGAACTTGTCGAAGAATACCAGGAGTATTGTGTTGCCATGCTTAGATCGGGGTAGTGGCCCTACGAAGTCAGCGCACAAGATTGACCATGGCTCGTCCGCGATTTGGGTAAGCATCTTACCAGCGGGACTCTGTTGGCTTGGCTTGTAGCGTTGGCACGATTCGCAGCGACGCACATAGCGGCCGATATCACGGAACATGCCCGGCCAATAGTATCTATTGGCGACTCTTGCAACTGTTTTCCGTATACCTAGATGGCCAGCGCACGGGCTATCGTGATTCTCTTTGAGTACTCTTTCTCTAGAGTAGGTGGGTACACAAAGTTTCCATGGAACACAATCTTCATCACTCGCTTGACTTGCTATGTGGCGATACATTTGCCCATCCTCTAGCACATAGTCTGGGAACTTCTCGGGGTTATCCAAAACTTCTTGCATTTTCTTGCGTATCCAATTGCATGTTTCTTCCTCCTTCTCATTCATATCTGTTATCCGCAACGTCTCTAATGGCTGTCGCGATAAGGCGTCGGCAACTACGTTGAGTTTTCCTTTGCGATACTGGATATCAAAAGTATGTTGCTGCAGTTCCAACGCCCATCTGGCGATACGACCTGAGGGACTCTCTATTGAGTTCAACCATTTCAACGACAAATGGTCCGTTATCACCGTGAATTTATAGCCCTCGAGATAGGGCCGCATCTTCCGGATTGCCCACACTATCGCGAGGCATTCTTTTTCTGTTGGTGAGTAGTTACATTCTGCCTTGTTTAGGTGTCGACTAGCGTATGCAATCACCCTTTCCTCGTCTCCTTGGCCTTGCGTTAGAACAGCTCCCAGACCGAAGTCACTTGCGTCGGTCTGCAGGGTAAACTTTTCGTCAAAGTTTGGGCATGCTAAGACTGGTGCCTCTGTTAGCTTTCTCTTGAGTGTATCAAACGCTTCCTGTTGACTCTCACTCCACTTCCAATGCTTTCCTTTTCCTAACAGTGTCGTAAGTGGGTGGACTATGGTCGAAAACTCGGGAACAAAACGTCGATACCATGAAGCTATTCCCAGAACTCTTCGTAACTCCTTCGTATTGGTGGGAGGCTTCAATTCTTTAATGGCCGATACCTTCTCGGGGTCCGTGTGCATTCCTTGGTTGCTCACTACATGCCCCAGGTACTTGGTTTCTTGTTTGAAGAATTCGCATTTTTCCGTGTTTATCTTCAAATTCGCTGCTCGTAGTCTTCGGAACACTTCTTTCAAATTCTGCATATGTTGTTCAAATGAGCTCCCAGTGACAATAATATCGTCTAAGTACGCGAACGCATGTGGTTCCATTTCGGGACCAATCACCTGGTCTAACGCTCGCTGGAAGGTTGCCGGTGCTGAATGAAGTCCGAAAGGCATCACTCGCCATTGGAAAACCCCGCGACCGGGTACCGTAAATGCTGTATATTGCTTACTGTCTTTATCCATCGGAATCTGCCAATAACCATTCTTGAGATCCAGGCTGCTTATATATTTTGCATCACGCAACCGATCTAATATGTGGTGAATTCTTGGTATCGGGTAAGCGTCCGGAATGGATTTTGCATTCAGTTGCCGGTAGTCCACGCATAGTCGCCATTTTCCCGTTTTCTTCTTTACCAGCACTATCGGAGCGCTATGAGGGCTGTATGAGGGCTCAATGCAGCCTTTTGCTATCAATTCATCGATTTCTTGGTTTATTATCGCTTGCATTGCGGGGTTTTTGGGAAAGTATCTTTGTTTAATCGGTCTATCATCCTGCATAACAATTTTATGTGTGGTGATGTTGGACAGACCCTTTAGTTTTTCAAACTCATCCAGTTCTTTCTCCAAGAAACTTTCTATTAATTCCGCCTCCGTTGCTTCTTCTTCTCGCACCACCGTGCATAATGGGGAATCGCTAGCACCTGTTGTCGCCTCGTTATTTTTCAACGTGATGGTGTGGCCACCACATGAAAAGGTTGCCTGAATTTTAAGTAGAAAGTCCATTCCCAAAATAACATCGTCTACTACATTCGGTAGGACGAGTAACGGAATACTGCAGCTATCATCTTCCAACTTTATATCCAGCACCAGTGCCTCGCGCACGGTTCGTACAGAACTGTCCGCCATACGTACGGTGATATTTTCCTCTCTTTTCTCTGCCACGTGTGCCATTTTCTCTGCTAGTTTTTCACTTATGAAACTCCTGGTTGCCCCTGTATCAACCGTGGCCCCTACAACTTCCTCTCCTAGGGAAATATTTGCAAAAATGTGCGTCTTGTCGTGCTGCAGACTTTCTACGGGATGCGAGGGACCGTGACTGCGTTCCCCGATAGGCCTCGCCTCTATCGGGTGTTCCGTCCGTTTCCCGACTGCCGACGACAGCAGTCGTTTGTCCGTAGCCCACGCTTTCCACACTCCCAGCAGAACATTACCCATGGGTTCCGGCATTCGTACCGCCTGTGCCCATCTCGGCCACATCGTCTACATGCCGTCTGGGGGTTAATAGGTGTCTCCGGCGCTTGCGTGACCATGCGATGACGTTCTTCTCTCAGCCGCGGGGTCGGTGCTGTTCGTGTTGATACTGTGTCCGCATGGATGCACTCAAAGTCTTCGGCCAACGCTATGAGCTCCTCAAGACTCACAAAATCCTTCCTCTTAATATAAAGTTGGTACTCTTGCCGACTATTACGGAAGGTTCTTTCGATTCTTTGGCCTTCGTCGTAGTTTGAATGTCGCATTAAATTCTGCAACGCCAAAACATAATCCTTGAAAGATTCTCCAGCGCGCTGATGTCTTTGCCTGATATCATCCTCTAACCTCTCGAAATATCTTGCCGGCAAGAAAAAATGTAAGAAGTCTTCTTTGAAGCTCCTCCACTCGAGCCACATTCGATTATTGTTCCGAAACCATGTAAGAGCTCGGTCTCGCAACAACTCGGGCATTGTTCGGGGAAGGTAGTCTCTTCCCAGACCGTACACCTCCGCCAGTTCTTCAACGCGTTCGATAAACGCTAGTGGGTCTTTGCCACCGTCGTATTTCACAGACCACTTCCTTACCTGGTCAATCACTGCTGCGTATGGATTTTGGGTTCCCTGCAACCCACTTTGTGGTGGTATTCCGGCCAGTCTTTCGTTATACGCCGGAGAAACGAAATCTCTATTTACGCCGCCAGATCCTGATGGTGCCATGTTCAGCGGTGGTACCGCTGGAGGCACAGTGAGTGGACATGGGGAAGCAACTCTGGTGTGCTTTGCTTCTAGCTCGATAAGCCTTTGCTCAATTTCTGGCTTTTGCTCCGGTTCCACTGCGAATGCCGAAAACCTCTTCCTAAGCTCTTCCACGGTTCCTTCTCCGCTCAGATTGAATTCTTTCGCGTACGCTATCAAGTCGTCACGTCGCAGTTGGTAGATCCATGTTGTTCGCACCATGTTTTCTGAGGGTTTCTAGTTTCTGCGTTGTTTTCCTGATATTTTCTCGTTGTCTGCGTTGTTTCCTTGATGAAGTCCCTGCTCGGGCGCCACTTGTAACGAACCTCTGGTTGTTACCTTCAGGCTGAGGTATGCTCAGCGGGTTCCAAGGTTCTTTTACAAGAAATAACACTTTGATTTTATGTTCGATTTAAAAGATTATTTTTATTATTTTTTTGTTTTATTATCGATGTACAATTTTTATTTTTCACTGTTCCCTGTCTGCCTGTTTTCTCAGCTTCCCGTCGTTGTCCCTCGTTGTGTTGTCACTGCTACAATCAACAGACGGGCCTACAAGCCTCGGAGCTGTTGCGGGATGAATATTTAGAGTGCGCGGGCTTACAAGCCACTGACTTTGCACTCTTTTGTTGGAGCAGGAGGGCTTACAAGCCGCTGACACTGCTAAAAAAAAGGTTTAGAAATGTGTGGGCCTACAAGCCACCGACACTATTTCTCTGCTTGTCTGCAGGTGGGCCTACAAGCCACCGACGCTGCTGATGCGGATGTAAACAGGTGGGCCTACAAGCCACCGACTCTGTCTTACGCGTTGCTGCGTACACTGCTAAAAGTTTAGAAATGTGTGGGCCTACAAGCCACCGACACTATTTCTCTGCTTGTCTGCAGGTGGGCCTACAAGTCACCGACGCTGCTGATGCGGATGTAAACAGGTGGGCCTACAAGCCACCGACTCTGTCTTACGCGTTGCTACGTACACTGGGTTCACTGTTCACTGGCTTCACTGGCTCACTGTTCACTGGGCTCACTGTTCACTGTAGCTGACTTTAGTTGTCTGCTCACGCTCGTATCACGATTGACTGTCCAGATCTCTGCGCTGGCTGCCTTTTATAGTCTCCCTGACTGCTGTTCTTCGCCTGGTTGGGTTTAGCTCGTCAACAACATCCCGTAACTTTGTATCGTTGTTGACCGCTGCTTGCATTTTTGTTCGTCAACAAGCATTTTGCTCGTCAACAACGTACCGCAATGTGTGCATTTTGTTGTTGCCCTTGTTGCTTAGTTTGTCAACAAGCACCTTGCTCGAAAACAACATACCGCAATCTATCCATTTTGTTGTTGCTTTTATGCACTTAGCTCGAAAACAAAATCTCGCAGCCAAGTCGTGCCATCCCGATTACGGTGAACCTGTTCTACAACAACATAAGAGGGAAGAGACAGACATGATAATTTTAATTCAATTGTTGTATTTTTTTTTTGTTTTCATGCTTAATTCTGTACAAATAAAAATATATCTAAAATTTTCGTGTGTGGTGGTGTTTAGCGCGTGCACACTCCGGCGCTGTGACTGATAATTTCAACGCCGTTGAAATTTGGCGTCACAAGCCAAAGGTGTTCTTCTTCTGTCTCGCTGGTCACTAGAATGTCGTCGAGGTATACGAAGTCTAGTTCTTGTAATACTTCATTGATAAATCGTTGGAATGTTTGAGCTGCATTTCTTAAACCGAATGGCATTCTCAGAAACTCAAACATTCCGAACGGTGTAGTAGTCGCAGTTTTGTGTATGTCTTGAGTAGCCATGGGTATTTGGTGGTATGCTCTAACTAGGTCTTATTTTGAAAATATGTGTTTGTTGTGTAAATATATAGATAGGTCGTGTATGTGTGGTAGAGGGTAGTGGTCTGGAACTGTAATTGCGTTTAGTCTTCTATAGTCACCATAGGGTCTCCAGTCGTTCACATCTTTTTTTGGTACTAAATGTAGTGGAGACGCTGACATGGAGTCTGAAGGACGACGGATGCCTGCTTTGATTAAAAATTCAAATTCCTTTTTGGCAATTTTGTATTTGTTGGAGTCAAGGCGTCTTGGTCTTGAAAAAGGTAATTGCCCTTCTGTAGTTATATGGTGTACTGTTTTGTGTTAACTGGTTTGTTGTAGTCAGGTTCTGTTGTTAGTGATGGATAATTTTTGAGTATATTTGTATATTTTTTGTCTAGTGTAATTAGTTTAGGTAGTGATGTTTCTGTAAATGCTGTGATTGCGTTAACTGATAGTTGTGTAAGTGGATCAATGAGTTTCTTGTGTTTTAAGTCTATCAAGAGTCCATATTTCGTAAGGAAATCTTCTCCTATGATGGGTCTTGTAATGTCTGCTAGTATAAATGTAAAAGGGAAATCGCGTCTTAGTTTCAAATTTACGTGAAGTAATTTCTTGCTGAAAGTTGAGATTGTGCTACCAATAGCTGCTGTTAATATTAAGTCTGAATTTTTTTTTTGTGGGCTTTAAATTTATTTACTGGAAGTACTGAAACTTCTGCTCCACTGTCTATCAAAAAATGTACGTGATTGTCGTTAACGTAAATAAAAAGGCGGCGTGTGAGTATTGTTTGACTTCCATCATTAGCCGTCGCAATGATGGAGTCACTTAGTTTATTGAGTTCTGATGTGTTGTGTTGTGTTGTGTTGGGTATCGTTTTGACCGAATGAGCATGGTTGTTCGCATTGCCTAGCTGCCCAGTGGGAAGGCCGTTGTCGTGACACACTTCTTGACGGAGATCTACGTCTTGAAAATCTGCGGAAATTAGATTCTCTCGAGTTCGAACGTGAATGACTACGTTATCGTTCGTTTTTCAACTCTTGGACCGCAATTGTCCAAAATTGTGGCAATTTTACTGACGTCGCTTGTATTTCTGAATGCATTGGTGCATCAAATGGATTGACTAGATCCGTTTGTAATTGAATGAGAGGGCGATGGTCACCTTCGCCGAAATGAGAGAGATGTGATAGAGGGTTAGAAGTATGTAATGGAGTGGGAGTTTATCTGAGGTGGGGTGGTGTGTGTGTGAAAGTTTAAAAATGTGTGCCTAAAAATATGTTTCCTAAAATGTGTTTCTGTATGTTTCCTAAAATGTGTGCAGTGGAGTGCCTACGTATGTAAGGCGATAAGTTTCTCACGACCCTATCGTCTTACAAACGTTTTAAAAGCTATGGTGTGTGCCTCGTGAAAAGCTAGAATGATAAGACAACCTGAGGGGTTACTCTGTAACGCGATGCGAATGTGAAATTTTTCGTATTTGGACAAATGATACTCTTTAATTCGACAATCGCATTAAAATATGCGATTTTCGCATTCGAGATTATCCCTTTTCGCAAACGCAATTGGCAGCACTCTGTAATTCGAATGCGAATGTCAAACAAGCTAGATTTTCAGATATTTTATGCGTCAAGTATTTACCAAACGAATTCAATGCGAAAAGATGTAAGTTATTGAAATATTAATTATTTTGTTATTTTTTCTTACTGAACACTTTTTTATCAACAGGACTTCCACACAAAAGCAAACAAACCAAAAACAATTTGAAAAAATTGTTGAATTTATGGAAACTCATCCTGATTTGGCAAGAGGCCATATAAAAACACCAAATGCAAAAACTACATCTAACAACCTTCGGAGTCGATTGGCAGTGGAGTTGAACTCCAATGGCCCTCCAAGGCGTGAAGTGGCTGCTTGGAAAAAGGTATGTTAGTCGGTTAATTCTCAGCTAAATAAACTAAAACAACATGTACGAAGGTTTGGGCCGACTATAAAACGCACCTTAAATGCAAGATGCGGAAAAATAAAGTTAGCATGTCTGGCACCGGCGGGGGCCCTGCGCGGTACTGCTCACTAAGTCCGCTGGAAGAGAAAGTGAGCGAGTTGATGAGAATGGAAGAAGCTGTGGGTGGAATGAGCGTCATCGAATACGGTTGCCAAGATTTTGCTCATCAAGAAACTCCGACTACACCGGTAGCTCACGTAAGCGAAGATTGCGTCAGCGATGATTTTGCCATGGATGATAGCAACGCCAACAGTGCCTTAGAGAATTTTTCAAGTTCATCAAATTGCCGCCAACGAAATAAGGAAAACAAAGACAATCTTCTGAGAAGGCAAGTGAGCAATCAAAGCTCTTATCAAGAAAAACATTTGGATGTTTTAAAGGCAATAAATGAAAATATCGGAAAACTAGTGGCACAAACTGAAAAATCAAATAAATTCAAAGAGAAAAAGTACAGATTAGCAAAAGATAAGTTTTCGTATAAAAAAAGTATAACGTGGAGATAACTAAAATAAAATTGGAGAAACTAAAATTTAAAAAAGATATGTTAGATTTAAGGTCAGTTGGAAATTACGACTGAAACCAAAGATATGTGATGTACTATAAGTTTATCTTAACCCATTTAGCGCTGCTGTACTCGTTTGAGTACAGTGAATTTAAAGCATAAATGCACAAAAACTTACTGTTCTCAAAAGAATACAGTGGCGTTAAATGCGTTTATTTTATATATCGTGTTTTTTTAACATAATGTGAATTGAAATTGGAAACGACTGTAAGTTTAAGTTTTTAATTTAACTTTTTAAAAAGTTTTAACTTTTTTACTTTTATTTCTTATTGCTAAACAGTTTTTGTTATTTACTGCGCAAGTACCTTAAAAATGAATTGATATTTTTGTTTATTTTATACTTTTATTGAAATAAAAAAACATAACTTTCAACTTGACATATTATTTTTTATTTGCTCTCTTAAAGCCCTTGTTGGGTGTCACGGGCAAGAGTTCATTGACAAACGCAATACGCTGACGATTGAAAGTTAACATAAAACTCCGCGCGTGTTACGCTCTTTAACAATGCATGTTTTCAATGCAATTCCGATAATGCAAGTCAGCATAAACTATGCGCGTGTTACACTCTTTAACTACTCTCTTTCGTTCAGCGCATAAGCCGCTCTCGAGTGGTCAAAGCTCTTGTGTGTCAACATTGCTTGCCAAGCGACTGAGCGGTGCTGAATACTCTCAAGCTGCTCGATCGCTTGGCCAATAGATATATATTTTAAGTATCTACAAAATTAATTCATTCAGAAGAAAATAATAAATGAACGCGGTGGTTAGCCGCTAAGCTAATAAAATATATTTAATTTATTAATTCCGCAACATGGCGATCCTGCCAATCTCTGGACTTAACAAAAAGTGAACCAAAAGAAAGACAACGAACAAAGAAAATATCAAGTAAAACAAAACAAATACGTGATAAAATACAATAAAACATAGTGAAAAAAAACATACAAAAAGTTATCATAAACAACAACACGGAGTTGACAGCAACAAACACAACAAACAGTGTATAAGTGTTTACCAGCGCACAAAAAAAAAAAAACAAAACAAAAACTTAAACAATGTGTGGACCTAAAAAAATAGATCATCCACAAGCAAATGTGATTAATGAAGTGGACATAACCACAAATAAAGGAACTGAAGCAATCCAAATACCAATTTGGATAATTGCAGTAGTCTTAATCTCACTTTTATTAATCAAAATCTATCAACTACATAACAAAAGCTTAAAAAAGCGAACAAATAGATCCTACTCAAGCAAACAATATTGAAAAAAATTTAAAAAAAAAAATAGAACTTGAACAACGCAAACGCATGAACGTTCACTGGATTACAATAAAGTTAATCCATATGTGCAAAATATAGACTGGCCTGATATACTCAACAACTTGCTGAAGTACATTGTATAATCCAAATTATAAATAAACGAAGAGGAACGTCAACAGAGCTTTCAACTCCGTAGTCATACTAAAGCTACTCTGAACAAACAGCGTCTGAGAGGACAGCGAGTAAGAAAACAATCAACATCAACAACAATATTAAACTCATAATAATATTAAAATGGTTATTAGAACTTCTTATATAATATAATTAGAGACAAACAAACTAAATATGTATAAAGTAAGGTAACTGTGCATTCCGTAGAATAAAATATGTTTCTAAATCTATCTATATAAATATTTTAATATAATTTCATTTATTTCAATGAATATATCATATTAATTTTATTGTATACAACGACAAGAACTTAAAGCTTTGTCTACATTGTGTAAGATTGTAAAATTTGCAAAACGGCAAAATATGTATATGTACTGTATTCAATTGATTGCTGGCAACTGTTGTCAAAATGGTATCATGCTTTAATATAGTTGCAAAGGTGTGCAGTTTATTTTAACTTTTTTTTCGAATGCTTTCGGTTGCCCTTCATGGTTTGATGTTTCGTTTCCTACAGCTTGTCCATCCTTGCATTAGTTGTGCGGTTCTTTACAGTGTCTAATATCTGACAATCATTAAGTAATTGAAAACAAAGACCTTCAGAATTAAATTTATTAAATACTATAATTCTTATCATGAGGCATGAAGTGGGAACAGATAACAGAAAAAATTACCGAATATAAGGTAGAATTCGACAAATCCATTAAGTGTCTTAATAGCAATAGACAAATTTCATCTGAGACTTTAGACAGACACCTCCAAATACTAACATATAACTTCAATGGCATTAGAAGTCTTCTTAATGTTAATTATAACCGACTAACTCCAGAACATAAAACAGTATCCAATAAAATTTTTTGGAAACTGAGAGATAATCTCATCAAAATCACCACAAAACGAAAAATAGAAATAAACATACCAGTAACGTTAGACGTAGAACTAACGGCTGATTACACACCTGCACACAGCTCCGACACAGACGAAGAGGAAAACAAGGAAATCCAAGAAAACCAGGCACATATAAACAATTCAAAAATGACTCCAGCGGAATTTCTTGGCTTAGCCTCAAAACTACTGCCAGACTTCGATGGCAGGCAAGAAAATTTAGTTAAATTTCTTAACGCGTTAGATCTTCTGGAAACTATTAAAGAAGATAATGAATTAATAGCTATTTCTCTCATCAAAACCAAACTATCTGGTGTAGCACAAAGTGCTATAAGTAATGAAAGCACAATTTCAGCAATAAAAGCTACATTAAAACGGGAAATCAAATGCGAATCAGCACAGTCAGCATCCGCAAAATTGCTTAATACAAAACAAAATTCGAAAAATACGACAGAATATGCAACAGAAATAGAGCAATTAACTTTACAATTGCAAAACGCATATCTTTCAGACGGACTTAGTCCACAAGTAGCCAAAAATTATGCTGCACAAACGGCCGTTAAATCCATTGTAAAAAATGCTCGTTCACCAGAAGTAAAACTTTTAATGAAAGCCGGTAACTTTACTGATCTCAACGAAGTCGTTACAAAATTCATCGACCTAAATGCCGACTCTGATAATGCAGTAAGCATAAACTATATTAACAGAGGAGGATACAATCAAAGATACAGAGGTAGACGAGAATATAATAGAAGAGGTAGAGGTGGTCATTACAACCAAAATTATTCTAACTCAGGTTATAACAACAGAAACAACCAAAATCGTGGCCGCAACTATAGACCCCAAAACAGTTACCAAAATAACACCAGGTACGGTAACTATGGTAGACAAACGAATAATATCCGAACAATTGAAGCCATTCCGGAAAACGAGAATGCTCCCCAGTCTGCCCAACTGGGGAATCTCCAAAGACAATAGAACCATACAGTAAAATACTAAACATAAGTCTAAAATTTAACAATTACATAGTGGTAAGGACTTCGTTAAATGACTTCACAAATACATTTCTGTTGGATACTGGTTCTGATATATGTATTATTAAAGAAAAATTTGTTCAAAATACTTACAATATTCATACTGATTTCATTTTAAAGTTATTAGGTATTGGTGAAGGTATAATCTCTACAATAGGATGTGTCCCAAATACAATTTTTTTGAAAGAATTTAAAATAACCCATAATTTCCATATAGTAGATAATGCATTCCCCATACCATGTGATGGCATTATGGGTCTTGATTTTATAAAACAAAATAATTGTGTTTTAGACTACCATTGGCATGATACAAATTATTTTATAATTAGACCAGATCTTTCTGCGAGAGCAGAAGTGATCAAGAAAGTATCAATAGACTCTACAGAAAATGAATTATTAATCCCAACACAGCAAATAGCTAATGGTGTTTTTATTGGAAATACTATTGTTAGCAAAAATAACGCTTATGTTCGTATTGTTAACACTACAGATAAAAATTTATTAATAGAAAACGTTTCAGTGGAAACTGAAAGCCTTGACTCTTATTATGTTGTAAATTTTAACTGTTCAAATGACTCTCCTGAAAGAAAAAAGATCATACTAGAGAAAATATCAAAAAATTGCCCTCTTCAAGCCCAAGAAAAACTTTTGGAACTTTGTTCATCATTTACCGACATATTCGCGATAGAATCAGATAATGTGACGTATAACAATTTGTATAGACAAAAATTACGTGTAAATGATAAAACTCCAGTTTACATTAAAAATTATAGGATACCCCACACGCACAAAAACGAAATAGAACAACAAATCACAAAAATGATTACAGACGATATAATAGAACCTGCCATCTCAGAATACAACAGTCCAATACTGCTAGTGCCCAAAAAATCTTTACCCGGTAGCTCAGAAAAAAATGGAGACTCGTAATAGATTACCGTCAAGTGAATAAGAAATTAGTAGCCGATAAATACCCATTGCCAAGAATTGACGACATCTTGGACCAATTGGGAAGAGCCAAATACTTTAGTTGCCTAGACCTTATGAACGGATTCCACCAAATAGAACTAGATAAACAATCTAGAGATATAACATCTTTTTCAACTACACAAGGGTCCTTCCGTTTTAAAAGACTACCATATGGGTTAAAAATAGCCCCTAATTCATTTCAGAGAATGATGTCATTAGCATTCTCAGGTTTAAGTCCAAATAAAGCATTCGTCTATATGGACGACCTTATAGTAGTGGGATGCTCTGAAGCACATATGCTTGCCAACTTAAAATCTGTTTTCGAAATTTGTCGGAAAACTAATTTAAAACTCCACCCGGAAAAATGTAATTTTTTCAATTCTGAAGTAACATTTCTAGGTCACAGGTGCACAGATAAAGGCATTCTACCAGACGAATCAAAATATGAGAAAATAAAAAAATACCCAAGACCCACAAATGCTGACGAAGCGCGTCGTTGGGTAGCATTCGTAAACTATTATAGGCGTTTCATACCTAATTTCGCACACCACTCAATACATATTACTCGTTTAACTAGGAAAAATGTCTCATTTATTTGGTCCAACGAATGTGAAATCGCATTTAATCATCTAAAAAATCCCTTTTATCGCCAAAAATACTTAAATATCCAGATTTTGATAAAGAATTTTGCATCACCACTGATGCCAGCAAAATTGCTTGTGGCGCAGTGCTTTCCGAAGACTACAATGGAACCCAATTACCAATTGCTTTCGCGTCTAGATCCTTTACAAAAGGTGAAAGCAACAAATCTGTAATTGAACAAGAACTAGCCGCTATTCACTGGGCTATAACTTTTTTCAGACCATATATTTTTGGAAAAAAATTTTTGGTCAAAAGTGACCATAAACCACTCACATATCTCTTTTCTATGAAGAATCCTTCGTCAAAATTAACAAGAATCCAATTAGACCTAGAGGAGTACGATTTTAAGGTAGAATATATAAAAGGGAAAGACAACTGTGGAGCAGATGCCCTATCTAGAATTGATTTTGGGCAAATCAAACAGATAGGTGATAAAAATGCTAAAATTTTTCAAGTAACAACACGTTCAAAATCAAAAAAAGCAGTCATACCTACAAAATCAACCAAGCAACTACCAACATTAACACCGAAAGTGTATGAAACTATTATACACAGTCGTTTCAAAAAAATACCTTGCCTTAAATTTAATTTAATATTCAAAAAGGAAAAATTAAAATTTTTAAAATTGACATGACAGATCTAATTGTTCAAGGAAAAATTTTTCTAGAAAAATTCTTTCCTAGGCTTGAAAAATTAGTCAACAATTTAGAACTTAATGATCTACGAATTTCATTAAATGATGAGCTCTTTAAATATACAAGTGTACACGAATTCAAGCAGATAGGTAATAATTACCTAAAAAAGATTAAAATAGCACTTACACCAACCCTTGAAATTATTACGGATCCAGAAAAAAAAATTAGAAATCCTTACGAAATTCCATAATGATCCAATCCTAGGCGGACATTCAGGAATTAATCGATTATTAACCAAAATAAGAAAACTTTATTCTTGGAAAAACTTAAACTATGACGTACGTAGATTCGTAAAAAACTGTCAACTATGCAAACAAAACAAAGCTGGTAAAAAGTTTAGAGAACCCATGTTTAAAACACCAACACCTGAAAAACCTTTTGATAGAATTCAGATAGACACAATCGGCCCTTTACCTGTATCAGTTCTAGGTAATGAATACGCAATTACAATTATGTGTGAGTTGACGAAATATTTAATAGCAGTTGCGATTCCAAATAAATCTGCTAAAATAGTTGCAAAAGCAATAGTCGACAATTGCATTTTGATATACGGCACTGTTAAGGAATTACTGACAGATATGGGCACTGAATATAAAAATAAAATTTTTTTGGAGTTGTGCCAGTTATTAAATATAAAACACTCCATTTCAACTGCTTACCACCATCAAACACTTGGTATGGTCGAAAGAAGTCACAGAACTTTTAATGAATACATAAGATCGTATTTATCACCCGATAAGTCTGACTGGGATGAATGGCTGAAATATTTCACGTATTGTTACAATACGACACCTTCCTCAGTTCATGGCTATGCTCCATTTGAACTAGTCTACGGCAAAACACCTAAGCCCTTTAATTTTACAACGGAAAAAACTGATCCAGTGTATAATTTCGAAGCTTTCGACAAAGAGTTTAAATTTAGACTTCAGGAAGCACACCAGCGAGCATTTAAACTAGTTGACCAAGCAAAATTGACATCAAAATATTATTATGACAAAGACTCCATAAATCAAACATTTAAATTGAATGATGATGTCTACCTGAAGGATGAAGCTAGTCATAAGCCAGAACACATTTTCAGGGGACCTTATCAGGTAATAGAAATGGATGAAAGGGGAAATTGTAAAATAAAAAGAGGTTTAAAAACACTTATTGTCCATAAAAACCGATTAAAATTAAGTTAAAAATCGAAAATTAAATAAAAAAAAAATAAAACAATAACTTTACCAATTAAAATTAAGTTAAAAATCGAAAATTAAAAAAAAACAGTAACTTTACCAATTTTTTTTATTTTAATTAAAATAATATATTTTTATTTGTTACATTTATATATAAATTACATTAAACATTAACACCCAAAGTAGTATTTAATTATTAATAATATATTAAAATTCTGTATTGATAAATTTATCGAATGAAAAATCTTTACCTTATTATGCGCATATAATCTTAAAATTTAAAAAAAAAAACCGGGGAGGTGTTGGGTGTCACGGGCAAGAGTTCATTGACAAACGCAATACGCTGACGATTGAAAGTTAACATAAAACTCCACGCGTGTTACGCTCTTTAACAATGCATATTTTCAATACAATTCCGATAATGCAAGTCAGCATAAACTTTGCGCGTGTTACACTCTTTAACTACTCTCTTTCGTTCAGCGCATAAGCCGCTCTCGAGTGGTCAAAGCTCTTGTGTCAACATCGCTTGCCAAGCGACTGAGCGGTGCTGAATACTCTCAAGCTGCTCGATCGCTTGGCCAATAGATATATATTTTAAGTATCTACAAAATTAATTCATTCAGAAGAAAATAATAAATGAACGCGGTGGTTAGCCGCTAAGCTAATAAAATATATTTAATTTATTAATTCCGCAACACCCTTGCTATACTTAAATAATTATAACTTTCTGAAGTATTATTATAATCATTGGCGTCGGAAGCGGGAGGAAAGGGGGGCAGTTGCCCCCACTTTTTTAGCTAGATAAACAATTTAAAAAGAAAACTTCAAAGTTATTCAGTTATATCAGTTATATCAGTTTTTTTACAACGATAATATTTTTGTATTATATATTTTCCTCTTCTTTCTTTCTTCTTCATAAACATGCTTGCGGATAATCATTTTCTTTCTCTATGCTTGCAAAAAGATAGAACAAAATGTAGAGTTTCTACTGCAAACCCACCACTTCAATTTAAAAGCACCCTTAAGTATGTAGCTTAATGCTTGTTAATTTTGCAACTCTGGTAAGAAAAAATTTGACATGTTCTTAGGGGCTTTCCATATTGGACGACATGTTGTACGATAAGTTAGATGGAAAACAAATGGGACTATTTGATTGAGCGTTTGAACGATCTTACTTGTAAAGCAACATCATTAATTGCAAACTCTCAAGCAGAACACATCCGGCTAATAGCTAAGCAACTTTTAGATGCCCTAACAATTGAGCAGTAATTTTACATAGTTGTACAATATTGTACAATCGGCAGAAAAAAACCAAAAATTTCGACTATCGTTTTAGCTTACGCATGGTACTACATGTTGCACAATCTGCCATGTTGGTCCAATGTTTTGGACCATGCGAAAGCCCCTACTGTGAATTAGCTGATGATAATCCACCTCGACGCTTTGAAGAAACATCAAATCCGGTTCCTTCAATACAGTTGCCATTATATGATCGGCTACGAAAAGATTATTTCGAAATTTTAGATCTTCTCTCAAATGAGATAACGGCTAGATTCGATCAAACAGGTTGATATTTTACTTTCTTTTTATTTTTGCAAGTTTACACCAGCTTCACTCAACCAACTTACTTTGATTTAACATTCGGTGAGTCGGTTGAGTGAAGCTAGTGTAAACTGGCACTTTCTAAATCTTATTGTACATTTAAACAGATCTTGACACTCTAGAATCGTTGGAAAATATTGTAATCGAAGCCTTCAACGGAAAAGTGCCTTCTGAACAAAATCTAAAAACAAAACTAGATCTTTATGCAGATGACTTTTTTGCAGATGAAATTGCTGAAGCGATTGCCTGGGCAAACACCTTGAAATTGTAGTGGCATTGTATCCCAATTTGCGAAAAATTCGGATACTGTAAAAAACTATTAAATGAAGTTGAAAAACTTATTGCTTTGCTTTTGACTGTGCCTGCATCAGCAGTTTCATCTGAGCGTTTTTTTAGTGCACTAAGACGACTTAAAACGTATCTTCGAGCAACTATGACACAAAAACGACTCACTCATGCAGCACTTATACACATTCACAAAGATAAAACCGAAGAATTGAATTCGATGTAGGTGGTGAAAGAGTTTGTTTTTCGCAAGGACGGAAAGAAACATTTTGGAATAATTTAAATTGATGTAAGATTGATGAAAGATGCTTTAAAGAATGATCTCTAATATTGAAATTGGAAGAACTTTTAAAAATAATGAAATTTTAACATTTTTCATATATTTTTATATTTTTTTTGTATTTTAAACTAAAATAAAAAAGATGTTTTTTCACATTCATGTTTCTTTGAAGAAATTTTGGTGAACTTTTTTTGCACCACCATTTGTACTGCCCCCCAGATGAAATACGCTTCCGACGCGCTTGATTATTATAAATATCAGTAGTGTCATATTCATCACAATGTATTTCTTCAGGTTGTTCAACGTTGTATGAAAGACATATGTTATGAAGAGCACAACATACATTTAAAATTTGAGATGTTTTCTCCAGCGCGTAGTATAGCTCTCTTGCAGACAACAAGCACCGAAAACGGCCTTTTAATACGCCAAAACTCGTTCTATGATTGACCGAACCGTACAAAATTTGTCATTAAAGCGTAGTTCTGCTATATTTTCTCCGGCACTTCGATATGGGGTCACGATCCACGGTTCGAGAGGGTAGCCAGATTCACCTATTAGAGAAATTGGAAATAATGAATTTAATTAAAATATTATTCTTAATATATAATCGTGATTTCAACGGACAGACGCAGACAAAACAAATATACTCTTTCACCTATCGTATTAGGCTATAAAAAACTATGTTTTGAAAACGTCCATAAGTTATGAAACCTAAAAATTACCTAGGATCAAAGTTGACTTGTCACCACTTTCGAAATTTTGCGTCAGGTACTCCCTTGCTTGTGAAAGATTCCAAACATGTGAATCATGTGCTGCTCCTCCATATCGCGCATTAACGTAACGGATGTACATTTTGTGATCACATATCTATAAATTTAGAAATAAACGCTAAATTTTAAATAAAAACTTAAAATGGCTCCAAAGACTTACCACCATAGCGTTAATGCTATGCTTTCATTTTCGATTGTAGTATAAATGCTCATTTTTAGAAGGGAGTACCATCTGGATATGAGTACCGTCTACTACTCCAATCACCCCTGGTATGCCTGACTTAGTGTAAAAGTACTTCTTGGCACTTTGTTTCTCGACATCCGTCATAACAAAATTGATATGTCGTGGGCACAATATTTTTTCAATAGCACTGCAAACCTCAGAAACACAAGAAGACACTGTTTGCTGTGCCAGCCCTAAGAAGCGATCCTGTCCAATTTGATGCTGATATCCGCCCTGTGCCAAGAACTTAAGAGTTGCTGCCAGTTTAATATCCGGACGAACTCCTGTAGACCTTGCTGGTATTGTAAGATTATCTTTTATATTTTCCAGAACGTAAGTGAATGCACTTTTGTTCAATCGAAAATTTTTTACAAAACTGAAACTAAAAACTAGTTGTGAGAAACTAAATCACAAAATTAATGCCATTTACTTTAGATTATTGAGAGACATAATATCCGAGTGGTCACGTATTATTTTTCGATGAGATCTTTCATCATCATCATCATCGTCATCACTGAACCACAACGCCACACAAACCATTATTAATAAAGCACATATTCGCACACTTTTGACGTTTAGGTAGTTGGTAGCCTTTTTCAACAAAGCGAGGGATGCAAAGGAAGCAACACTTTTCTTCATGCGAAAGAATAACAGAGTACGATTTTAAATTCGCATCGCATTTGACTTTCGGATCGGATTACTTTTTGCATCGCGTTACAGAGTAACCCCCCTGAAAAAATTTTATAGTATGTGATTAACAAAATTTTACATAACTTGTAAAAAAAAATTTTTTTTTTTTAACATAATATATATATTTTTATATAGAAAGAAAATTGTTGGTGCTGCCAAGGTTGTTGTAGTTTCTGTCAATGTTGTTGTTGTTGTTGTTGTTGCTGCCGCTGCTGCTGCAGTAAATCGTGTTGTTGTTGTTGTAGATTGATGTTGACTGCACTGTTGGCGTTGTTGTTGTTGTGGCTGCTGCTATGGCTGTTGTTGTTGTTGTTGTTGTAGTGGCTGCTGCTATGGTTGCTGCTGTTGTTCTTATTGTGGTGAAACAGTTGCAACGCCTGTTGTAACGATTATTGAAGTAATAAGCTGCGCTGGGCGGCAAACCAGGAGTGACCATAGATGTGGTTGTAGCAAAGGACCTTGATTTGATAGGGATGGTCAGATTCTTTTAAAGTGAATCATTCAGTTCGTTCCTCAAATTCAGCGTTAAATGGTGGTTCTTATTTTCCTTTCAGGATCGCCAATGTGGGTCGTTAGTTTGTTCCCACGAATATCTTTTTTACGATGTATTTTTAGTTATTGTAACTTTCTTTTAAACAAATTATCTTGGATGTCTTCATACAATAAATACAATTTTTATAATGAAAATAATATACAAAATTTTTGATTAATAATAACTGACAATTTTTGAAATCTTAAATAATAATTTTTTAGATAAAATGTGTGAGTGAATATTTTTTAAAGTGTGTGTTTTGTATGTTGTGATGTTGGCGTTTATATGTAGTGGTATTGAGTCACCACATTTACAAATTCTACAAAAGGAGACGAATTTTGCGAGACGATACACTTTCAAAATGTTACATATTATAAACATACCACCAAAACAAAGAATACATTTTAAAACGGACACATAGAGATGCGCTCAAAGCAGTGATGTTATTCGGCGAGATTTCGCCCACTTTTCGGGATTTTTGACCCCTTGGTCGGCGGACGGGATTTTATGCTTCAAAGTGGGATTTTCAAACCCGTCAAAAAGAAAGAAGTAGCTGCCAAAAAAAGTAAGTTGGCAGCATATCTTCAATATCTATTACTACTTTTCATTCAGTTGTTAAATTCGTTGAGGTTTCATGTGTGAGGAAGAGACTGATATATATTCAATAGAAGTTCAAATTAACGAATATATATTAAATAAATTCTTATACTTTCAGCAGCTTATGTTCTTTTCAAAACATCTGTGCATAATTGATTTTAAGACTTAGTAAAACGATTTGTTGAAGGTATTTAATAATTAAAATTAAGCATTTATTTGCTTAAAATGTATGCTTCAAGATAAATTTCTGCAGCCAGTTCAAGTGAATTTGATTCTTCGCCAGCTCGTCGTCTTGGAAAAAAGTCAAAATTATCCCAGCGAAAGAGAGATAACAGTTTTCAAGATAAGTGGTTAAAGTTTCCGGAATATAATGGTTGGCTGTTCCCTCTTAACGATAACGTAAAGCAGGCTTTTTGCAAAGCTTGTGGAGCAGCATTTGTTTGTGGTACCACCGAAATTAGCAACAAGGTGGCTAAGCATGCAGCCTTGCATTGTTATTTTGCTTGAGAACTGGATTGTTTTACTTAATTTTTTTATCTGACAGAAAGAAAGCTAAAAATTTTTTTGAAACATTAAGAATCCCGGATATAAAGCATACCTTCTCTTTTTAAAAAATATTTTAGTTCACTTTAACAGATTTAATGCTTTGTTTCAAGGAAATGATATAATGACTAATTCATAAACTTCACAAAGAGTCAAAACTAATGTTGATGGGGCTAGCTAAAATAGTTTTAAAGAGAGATACTATTAAAATCATAAATTCGGGAGAAAATGTTGTCTATGAAAATATTATCAATGAAAGCACAGAATAAATGCCAGATCAAATGCATTTTAATAGCAAATTTATGAATGAAGCTGAACAAAGTTTGAGTCCAGAACAAATTCTTGAAGTTAAAACGAACAGTGGAAATTTCGTTAAAAAATGCATCGCTAAACTTCTTGAAAAATTTCTCATGATAATTTCTTTAGATCTATAGAATTTTTAGGCCCAAAAATTGCTTTGGATATTGATAAAAAAGTTTATTCTAAGGATCTTCGTTCAATGTCTGACTATGTGAAAATAAACAAATTTGCACAAGAAGATGAATTGAATGATTTACCATTTTTATTTAATGATCTCAATGACTAGCGTTTCAAGTTTTTGGAAAGACATGGCCTCCAGATTGGCCTTAAATGGATCACCGTTGTTCGCAAATTGAACAATACTCTCCACTTTTGTCCTGTCATTACCGCACTACAACGCCGACGCCGAAAGGATATTCTCAATGGTAACGGATATAAGAACAAAAAAATGAAACGGACTTGGAGAAGACACTTCAAGCGCTGTTCGTATTATTAAATCTTCATTAAGGAACCAACAAATAGACGTGGTTTCATTTCAATGTAGCGAAAAACATTTAATATTATTAAACTAAATTTTTGTTTTTTGTGATATTGGTTAAAAATCAAACAAGTTCCATAATATTATTATTTTGTTTTCAAAATAAATTGAAACGTGAAATTTTTTATGTTATATTATTTTTTATATACGGATGTAATAAATGTATAAGCTTTTTTGTTAAAAAAAAAGAATTTTTTTACTTTTATTTATTTTTTTTTGGTGGGATTTTATGGTACCTATGGCGGGATAAAGTGGGATTTTTACTTACAAATTCGGAATTTTTCATACCGACACCTAATTACAAAACAAACAACAATATAAAAAATCAATAGAAAACGTTAAGGCGAAAACGAGAGTATTGAAATTTTTTTAAGGCAATATCTGTTAGTTTTGTCTCACTGTGATGTCTACCAAAATTTTTAAGTGTTAAACTTTATGTCTAATGTTTAGTATGTAAGTTTTTTCAGTTTGTTTTTTAATAATGTTAAAAATTGTAATATATGTATATTTTTTGTAGAAAACAGTGTCCCTGATGAGGAACTCCGGCGGAGTTCGAAATATTAGACGCAATAAAATCAAGACTAAAAAACAAATAAAGTATTATTTCCTATTCAAAAAGTGACCTTGAGCCCGAATTAAGCTCAAAATCAATTTTAATTAATTGTAAAAGACTTTTTATTAAAAAACTCTAAACTAACGCTGGATTCAGTCCAGTCTTGAGTTTTTCTATGTTAGTGCTTTCTACTAGTTTTAGACTTTACACATATTACACAAAATACAAAATTCAAGGTCACCGAAATGTCATTATAAATAGAAACAGTGAAAATTTTGAAAAATAATTCTGAAAATATGCCATTACCAATTTCCAATTTTTAAAATACAGAGTACATACATACAGAGAAAATACATACTTCTACTATATAAGAAAAACATTTGAATCTTGGTTCTGTGGAATTTTCAAAGATACAGCAGTTTTTATTTAAAATGAATGATTACACTGTGTGCTTTTTGTTACACTTTTTCCCTGTATTTGATAATTTTATAGTTCTTCCGCAAAATTGTTCCTATTATTCTGACCAACAATTTCGCTGAACAAATTAACATGAAAAAATCCTTTGAAGTTGTATTTAGAACTTATACCAGTCACATATTTCTGGCCCGCTTCCAACGCTTCCAAGTAATTAAAATAACTTAACGCTATGATGATCTATTTTTTTCGTTGCAAGTTATGCTGACTTTAAGGTAGACTTTTTGTTAGAACCAATCGGTCTATTTGTTTAGCAAAGTTCCATACGTAAAAAGCTTATAATATTATGCATCCCACGAACCCATATTAATTGAAATTAAGAAATGCCAAATTTGAAGCATTGTGAGGGCCACTAAAATTGGAAAACAGGCGCTTGTGGGAAGCAGAGTTGCAAAGTTTTAAGTATTCTTGTATTTACTTGGAAATACAAATGTCTTATATAAAAAACGATACTTTCGCTTGTACATGAATCCATAGTGTTAAGTGAGTTCCCTCACAGAGACCAAAACTCCATCTACTTGTGATTTTCAAAAACACTATCATAGTGAATACGCCCATGCGGCGAATTCTTTTGTCAAAAAGGCAGGCAAATTTTTTTAACAAGATGTCATTCGAATGTAACTAAGTTTGCATTTCCGATTTCTCTGCCTTTTACTCAACAAAGACCCCTTTTACATTGATCAAGACTTGAAGTCAAGTTTTTTTGACGTTCTCTTTTAAACTTGACGAAAGCTTTCACATTGGTCAAGACTTGAATTAAAGTTCTTGTCTTCTTTCCTTGTTTTCTAAAAATAAAACGAGATAGGTAGCAAGCAAATGAATTATAGTTTATAGAAATTTGCAAAATGAATTTTATTTTTTTACCACGATGGAAGTTAACAAAACGTTTTTGCTTAAAAATGTAATGCAAAATTAAATTATATTAAATGCAAAAAAATTTTAATGCAACCGAAGTCTAACAAACTCACATTGATATGCGAAAAATAAAATAAAAAGCACTGTCAACAACGCGAAAATAACAAAAGGAATACGAAAAATTGCCGGTACAGCTTCAAGTTTCTTTTTCACTTCCGTCGCTTCCAATGTGCGGCGAATTGCCTACAAACTCTGAAACTTGACTTCAATAACACCAGGACGGAGAGGTGCTACATTTTGAACGACACTGCCAGCAAAGCCCTTGGTGTTGTCGCATAAACGAAACACTACCGCAGCCTAAAGCACTCGTGTTGCAACTTGCAAGGCTCAGAACAAGTCTTGGACGCAGACGTTTGTGCAGCGCACAATAACACCAAGTCACATAAGCTGAGTTCGAGCTGCAAATCTTATTTTACGAATTTTCTCGAAGACGGAATTGTTGTTCAACCTACATCGGTTGTTATTTTTTTTATTTTGACACATCGCATGAGTACGCCGAGCTGGCGCTCTTTAAGCCACCAACATATTGCGTGCAACGTCCTTACATCCCGCACAGAGCCCTCAGTGAGGTAAACGTTTTACAAAATGCTTCGTTTTGTTATTTTAGTTGCACACCCGTCACAGTCTTTTGATCGCCATTCTGAACAGAAAACGGGCTCTTTCAGTGTCCACCTATTATGTTACGTTTGTAAACTTAACAACCTTTGGAATCGCAGCACTCCTTTTAATAAGAAATTTAATACACCGAATTATAACCAAAAATGTGAGAATATGGCCATAGCCGTCACAATTCAACATCTCTGTCTTATTTCCTTTCCTTTTATTCTTCTTTTTATTTATCTTCTTATTCTGTCTTTTTTAAAGATATATGTATAAATATTGCATTTAAAATAGAAGTTTTTAATTAAAAATAAATTTAGATGTGTTTACATTAAATTAACAGGCATCAAATGAGAAAACCATAAAAAAGTGGAATTTTGGTACCTTCACTCAATGGTCTATAACTTCATTATTCCACCATGAATTGTCTTCAAAAAAGCATTGTTCTTTTTTTTCAAAGAACTATCTTCACGTACAAAATGATAAACTGAGAAGTTTTTGTAATTTCGATTTTTTTTTTTTTTTTTGTTTATTGAAACATTATTCGACTTGATTTTTGACGAAAAAAATTTGGAATTTCCTCCGATAGTGTCAAAACTACTGGGCTGGGAAAATGACAAAATTGGTTCAAAGCAATTGTAAGTTATTTAATTAACTTTAATTTGGTTTTTAATTTAATTTTTTGAAATTGGTAAATCCGTTCTCGAAATAGGTTGATATTTATGACTCTATATCCTGGAAAAAGGGGGAAAATTTTCAAAAACTTTCATTTCTCAAAAACCTATCCATAGAAAAATTTTTATTGCGATATTGGTGTTCAGAAGGCCGAAGTCCATAAGAAAAGTATAGTGGGATGTGGATCTCAGAAAATTTTTTGTATTTTGGCGTCTAGTGTAATTGAACACATTTACAAAAATAGTTAAAAATTAATGACATGTAATAAAATAAAATAATAAAGAAATGCAATAGAATGTCGGGTGTGATTATATCGTGTGTTTTAAATTCACTTTATGTTATTTTAAATTTTTGAATTTTAAAATTATATTATAATTGTATTAAAAAAACCATTAAATTCTCAAATCTATGAAACTGTAAAAAGCTTCGCTTCTCTCGTGTGTCCAATGACGCATCTAATTTTTATTTGTGCTTATGCTCCAGGTGGGCATATTCCGCCCACAGGATTGACATAATTTCAAAAATGATGTCAAAAAGAAAAGAAGAGGAGGAAGAATATATAGGGACTTATATCTATAATTTAGATAAGAATGGAAGAGAGATCTAAAAAGAAAATAGGTAAATGGAGAGGATTCGCTTAAATGTGTTATATGGCATGGAAGGTAATTAAACAGTCGCTAATGTTTATTTATTTATTTATTTTATTCATCGTAAGCGTAAATACTTTGGTAGACTACTTTAAATTACAATTTACTATTCCATATATACATACACCTCTACTAATACAAACAAAAAGAAATTGTGGAACAAAAAATTACAACATAAGGTGTTTCATGTATTATTAAGTTGACTTAGGACTATAATAACATTTTTCTTAAAGGTATAACGTGACATAAAATTAAAAATATCAATAGATGGCGAAATTGAATTTATTTCTTTGATGCAACGAGCGATTGGTTCATTCTGAGCATAATTTTATCGGTGGTGATTATCACGAAAACGAAAATGTTCTCGGAGATGTCGAGTAGGAGCAGTCTAGGGCAGTTTATGTGATTTGGTATTATGTCCCTTACAAACATAATAGAAAAAAACTTTCGACGACATTCAAGTGATTGAGTATTTATCAACGCACATCTTGTTGTATAAGAAGGCATTTCAATGCGCCAATTTAATTGACGAACTACGTACCTAGCAAAGTTTTTTGGACCCTTTCGATTCTAACAGAGTGCACCCCGTAAGAAGGATTCCAGATTATGCAACATTATTCCAATTGAGTCCTTACATTTACAATATAAAGTTTTGAGTACATGAGGGTCTGAAAAAGCAGTAGGAATCTTTATAAACAATGTAGTTCACATGCTCTGTGAAATTTAAACGCCGATCGAAGACGATACCGAGATCTTTTTTAAATGTGACACTTTCAAGGACAGACACTTTTGGAATATTCACTGATTAAAGGTACATTAGTCCTAAATAAAGAAAAACACTTGCATTTGGAAATATTTAAGGGCAGGCTATTATCATCGCGCCAATTACAGAAGGAATCTATATCAGATTGCAAGAGCGCACAGTCATTATAAGATTTTATAGAGCGATATATTTTCAGATCATCCGTAAATAGGAGGCATTGTGAATGTTTGATGACTGAAAGTAAATCATTAAAGAATAAAAAAAATAGTAGGGGTCCTAGTGACTACACTGCGGTACACCAGCGGTTTTTAATGGGTTCTGATTTGATGTTGTTAATTTTATCGATTTGATAGCGGCTTTTTAAGTATGATTCTATCCAATTTTGCAAGTTGGAATGAAAGCCTAGGCTATGCAGCTTTTTAAGTAATTGTTTATGGTTTACTTTACCAAATGCCTTTGCAAAGTCAGTAAAGATAACATCGGTTTGCAAATGATTTTCGAAGTTCTTTACAACATAGTTACAAATAAGGAGCAAATTTGTTGCATTAGACCTACCGGCTCTGAAACCATGTTGATGATCAGATAACTCAGAGTTAAGTTGAGTCGAAATCTTGCCATAAATAATTTTTCCGAATAATTTAGTCGTGGAAGAGATTTTGCAGATCGGTCTACAGTTTCTTATATTTTGTTTAGGATCCGCCTTGTGGATTGGATCGATAAGACACAATAAGCAACTTTCGGGGAAGATGCCGCTGTCTAATGATTCTTTAAAGATTTTAAAAAAGGCACAGATAAGGATGCCGCGCAGTTTTTAAGTATAATGGGTGCAATACTATCAGGACCTCCCATCTTTTTACATTTTAGATCATTAAGGGCTATCTCTACGTCCGAAAGAAACATAGTACTAGGGAGGCCATTTGTTTTTCTTTTAGTATTTATGTGAGATCAAAAATGTTTACTGTCATTTTTAATAAGTATGAACTGTACAAAAATGTATTGAGTGTGTCGAATTGTCTTTGATGCTGAAGGTAATTTAATTTTAATTGTGGATCGGTTTTGGCTTCTCTGAAAAGCTTATATGCTTTCTTTTGTATGTTTTTTAGGTTTGAGAGTCTTGTATTAAACCAAGGTGGATTCCTATTTGAAGCTTATAGCTTTATTAAAAATTTTTACAAACTTATCATACATTGATTTTAAATCCATTTCAGATAGGATGTCATTCCAAGCTACAAGCTGAAGATAATTATTCATTGCATCAAGGTTGGTTTTACTGTATTCATTATAATACATGATTCCCTGTAAGGGATTTTGATAATATAAATTAGAAAATTCAGCTAATAAAGGAACATGGTGTAGTGTTTTCTTAAAAATAGGTACCGTAGGTACATCAATGTAAATGCTAAGATCATTATCGATAAAAATTAAGTCTAGTATTCTACTCAAATCATTCGAAATATTATTTATCTGTATTAAGTCGTATTGACAGAAAAAGTCTACGAAGGAAGATTCGATATCATTGCTTATATTGTAGGCATAAGATTAATTTATAAAATTTATAGATTGATTAGCTGTTACAAGGCTAGCCTGTGGTAAGCGATTAGATGCTTCAATTATTTCCTCAAAAATAGAAGAAGAGTTATGATGGGGCTTGTGGAGACTTTGTTTCAGCTCAATTGGGAACAGATCTTACTTCATCTGCAAGCGTCACTTGAAACACTTCAAGATCATCACTGATATTTATTTTTGATATAATTTTTTCAGCATTGGATCTGATTGCGGAGGTGATGGTGGGGTTTGCTTGATTGAAGTGCGATACCCACATCATACCGCAAAGATGTTAGAATACTCAGTATATTTTTGGCTGAATCCTCATTTCTCAAAACTTCAAAATTTTTTTTTACTTCTGACTGAAGCTCGTTTATGGCCGTATTCCATAAGACATTTTTTCACTCTCTTTGACTACTTCAGCTAATATTCGCAAGGTTTTGGAAATATTTAAGATTTCCGAGTTATTTGATTTGCAAATGGACTCTTCTCTTGTTAGATCATCAGTAGCTTGTTCTTGTAAGTCGTAACGATCGCAGTTACCGGTCCATGTTACCGATTTGACGTCGCTCTGACGAAATTCTCACCTACACTGTTTGTGTAATAATCTGAATTGATTTCTGTTCTATTTGTTTGTTCCAAATCGATAAGTTGTCACATGTTTCGATTTCACGTCAATAGAATCTTTAAAAAAAAGTGTTTGTGTAAGAAAAGTGAATCGATAAAACTTTACGTTTTTCTCACTCACTCTGCGGCGAGTGAGAATTCTATCAATCTGTATAAATGACATAAATGTTTTGTATATATTAAATAACAAGTGCTCGCAATTAATATTCTAAAACGGGTACTTTCGCTAAAGTTACATTTTTTTATTGTAATACTCTGATTATAATACTGTTTTGGTTTTAAGATGTTTTAACTTTTAAGGTAATGCGATTTAAAAAGAATGCCCATTTACATAAAAGAAGAAAATTTAAGAAACAAAATATTTGTTAGAGCAATGCAAAAGAACCCAGTTGCAAATATTTGCTAACTTTATATTATACATACATCACTTATTGTCAAATTATTTACATTCATAATAGTTGATTATTTCCGCAAACATTATAACACATATAAATAATCAAAAAATCACTTTTTAATAACAAGACCATTACCTTTTTATTATAAAATTTTAGCCCACATAAAATAAAATAAATGCAAAAAGACAGCTGCTTGTCATTTAACTCAATGTCGCAACGTTTCTTCTCGATTTGTGTTCTTTTTCATCACAGACCGAATTTTTACCGATTTCAACGTACACAAACATTAGTTGTTACGAAATCGGTAACCAGGGATCGATAACGTGTGACGTCACACAAATCGGTAACTTGCCGATTTTTTTACAGGAACGAGTTAGCGATACGTGAGTCATAAAAGTTTGGTATCTTAGGGGACGTCCATTAATTACCTGATGAATTTAGGGTGGTGGGGGGTTAAGCAGAATCTCACTAACTCTCACGTGGGGGAGAGGGAGGTTCTCGCAAAAATGACGTAATTTTTTATCAGCAAGAAACAGTGTAGAATTATGAGATAACTGGTCATATTGAGTAAAACGTGTTTCTCTACTAAAACATGACTAAATTTTACACTATAATATTTTTCGCGGGTATGCGAGTGCAATAAAGTAGCATAGTAACTATCCGATTGTTTTGCCACCAGCTAGCTGAACACTCGATTCGACGAGCGCTGCGACTTGTGACAGCGACGCATGGACAAGTCTCTACTTGCTGTGCTTACGTCCGTAAATGTTTAGTGCAGTGGTCGGCACACATGAAGCACATCCCAGTAAGTACATTCATGCAAACAGCATTGATGATGTAGGCATACGTTTGATGTTTTGTATGCATGCCAGCAGAAATGCAAGCTCATTTCCATTTTACATGGCGATGTCAAACAAGAGCATGTGTACTGTATACCCGCACAATTATTATTGCTGTATGCATGGAAAATTCGTAGTGCTCTATGCATTCATTGTTATTAATACTGCATGCATACACTACCATTAACACTGTATGCATACATTTGCATTAATATTGTAAGAAAAAAATTGCTGTTGTCATAAATTAATCATCTTATTTAATTCAGTTTTTAAAATTGTTATATTCTGTTATATTAATTTTGCACTGCACTCCTAAAAGCTTAAATGCGCAATGGGATTTTATATGTTTTTAGCAAGACTATTATGCATGCAAGGCTTATGCCTTAGTACTAATACAGCATGTATGTTTTAGTATGCACGCTATTGTGTACAAACAACATGCATACTTAGCGAATTTGGATAATTGTTGGTTTTTTTAATGACCATACATGCCTTGTCCATGCTTCTGCCTGCATACAGCATGCAGGTTTCCTGTATGCATGCTATTCTGGACATACTGTGTAAGGCGCCTCACGAAAAAAGTTGTTCGGCACAAATGCTCAATGCAATCCATGGTTTATGTTATAATAATTCCCAAATATTTCGACTCTAGCGATAGCTAGATTTATGATTTGAATGATTTGAAATAATCTCTAAAAATCGAGTTATTTTGTTGGCTTGTGTAATTGTTGTAAAAAATAAATTGTCAGAAATTATAGCCGGAAAAACGGTCTTCCAGTGTGCATCAAAAATTTAAAATTTTTGCATTCGTATTAAAAATAATGCTTTTTTCATGCATTCTTGTTAAATTTATTTTCACTTAAATTAAAAAAACTTAATTATTTCTAATGCGATTCTTCCTTTCAAGATATCTTGGGAAAGGTTTTGAGTACTCGCATTGATTTCTAGTCAGAATTGCTTAGTTTTATATATATTAAAAGTAAAATATTAATTATAAAATAAACACCTGCTGAAAAAATATCGTAAGAAATTAAAAAAAAATATAAAAGTAATGAAGTTATTTGAATTCTGAAAGTTTTTGTATGGAAAGTAAACAAAAAATATCAAAAATATGCATGAAAAATAGAGTTTTTTAACATTTACAATTTTTGATGCAGATTGGAAGATCTTTTTCCGGCCTGACAATTATATTTTTTGCAACTATTACACCAGCCAATATGGTTACAAAATAATTCGATTTTTAGAGGTTATTCCAAACCATTCCAGCTCACGGATGGCTATCGCTAGAGTCGAAATATTTGGGGAATCAATATAACATAAACCAAGGATTGTATTGAGCATTTGTGTCGAACAACATTTTTTTTCTATGGAGTGTGAGGCGCCTTAATACTGGGGCCACCTCCACACCCTACCACGCAGATCGATGGGCATCTGACTATCCCAGATCCTGGTGAGCATGACGGAAAGTTATTTGCTCCCTTTTTGATTCGCCACTACTTACCGATTCAACCTTTACATGCCTTCATGGAGTTGCCCTATGACCTCTATTGCTCCAGTGTACTTGGTGATCTAGAAAAGAGATGCTACAATACATGCGGTATTAACTTTTCATACATCACAAGAGTTGCAGAGCATCGGCGCGCAAAGTGGACCTTCACACGTCGAGCTAATGAGCTTCTGTTTGCAAACGATAACGGTGGCTAAAAGGAGCAGATGATTTTACCGAAAATCACATGGACATGCTGGTTCCAGTAGTCACTCTCGAGACCGTACATGAGTCCCCATGGACTGAATAAGAATGAATATTCCTTCACCAATTCTAGAAGCTCTCATTTTAAATGACTTACTTTATTGTCATTTACTTATAAGTATTTTTTCATTGTCATTTTAAACTACGATCTCAGTAGTCTTAAATTATAGTCTCAACTAGTCCTAACTAAATAAAAATAATTAAATAAATTATGAGTTTTTTTAATGAAACTAACACAATGAAGCATTGATTAACATATTTATTGATTACACTGAAAACACGCATTATGAACAATCTCACGTGAGATAAGAGGGGTGGTGATGGGGTCGAGCCAAATCTCACTATATCTCACAAGGGAGAGGGGGGGAGACAAAAAATCGCAAAAATCATCTCACGTAATTAATGGATGCCCCCTTACTGCAGATTTGTTTATTATCTGAATACACCACATTCAATGCGTCGCTAAGACATTTTATGGCGAGCGTAACATGAGACAGTGACAGATCTATGCATTCTTCACAGAAAAACTTTAAATATGTTGTGTATTCCTGAAAATAGTTGAAACTTCTTTTTGTCATTCCTACACAGGTGCCATGGTAGGATTTCTTGCAGGGACCATTGCAACTTAGTTTAAAAGCACTTTTGTCCCCAATAGAACAGTTATTTTTGGCGCAAGTTGGTTCCATTGTTATTTTTTATCTGGGTTTATATTAGTGTCCGACCGAATATTCGTTCTCGGTTTCGGTTACGGCCAGTTTCGACCATTTTTGTCAGTTTCGACCAGTTTCGTCTTGGTAAAAACTTCTTGCATCAGTCATTTAATTCAAATTTAAAAATATTTACAACGCATTGTGTGAATTTGATTTCTCGTGTTAACGCATAACATTTTGGTTAATTTTATGCGTTCGATACTATCATTTTCGATTTTATCATCTTTATTGCAAATAATATTAAAGTTTTATAGGTACTGAAGCCAAAAAATGATAGTTAAACTTCCGAACGAATTCCGTGTGTGTGGAATAAAGAAAAAGAAAACGAAATATTTTTATTTTCATAATACCAAACCTTTGAAAAGAAACAAAAATACTTTTTTTTGTAGTTCTATAAAAATGTACATTGTAGGTGCATACTATTTTAAGTGTGTACTGTAGATATAAATTATGCAATGCTTTTGTAATAAAAAATAAAAAATATCACATTTATTTTTATAGTAAACTTTAATTAGCTATTATAAATTTCAATATTCAAATAATACTTTTTTTTATATTAAATTTTTTTCATATGTGTGTGAAAGTACTTTTGTTTCCTTTTAATAAAAAAAAACTACTTGTAAAAACTTAAATTTTCATATTAATAACCAGTTTCGGTTTCGGTTCGGCCGAATATTTTAAAAATGGCCGAATATTCGGTTTCGACCAAAATTCCGGTTTCGGCCGGACACAAGTTTATATTGTATGTATGTAGATTTTGGTTTGTGTTTTGGCCGGTATTAAATTTGGTCAACTTTTTAGTGATGATTGTTTTGTTTATAACAATTAAAGAGCAAGCTGGCACAAACACGATAAAAGTTGTCTTTATTTTTTATTATTTTTGACAAAAATTTAAGGTTTATAAATATTAAATACTGGAGTAGGCTGTTTCACTTCCCAATAAACCAAACGGATTCATTTCGAATTCGAGGTGAAACCGAGATCTCGTCTATTTAGTTCGAAAATGAAATTCGTTCTCGTTTCGTTTTCGAATCGGCGAGCGGAAGAAATTCACACTTCGTTTTCGAAACGAGATTTTAAGAATAATCGAATCGTTTTCGAAACGATATTTTTGAAATAATCGGATCGTTTTCAAATCGGTTTTTTAAAATGTTCAGATATTCTCAAATTACATATGAAATTAATACATTTTTTACTAATATAAAGATATATATTATATGTATATAAAGGGTGGTTAAGTTTTAAGGGCCGATGCTGATTTTGAATGAAACACAAATTATTTAAGAAATTATTCTTATTTCTTTTTGTTATGATTATATTGGTATGGTTCAATCACACGATCTTGGCGGCCAATTGACATCGTCACCACGTGAGATAACACGGCCATTGAATTTGTCGCGCAAAGGAGCCATTGTTTCGTTAGCTGTGTGGCAAGTGGCACCGTCGTGTTGAAACCCAGTAACTGCCTGACCAGCCTCATTTTGGAAAAAATACGGCCCGATGATGCCGCCAGCCCATAAACTACACCAAACAGTCACTCTTTGTAGGTGCATTGGTTTTTTGACAATCACTCTTGGATTGTCATTCGCCCAAATACGGCAATTCTGCTTATTAACGAATCCACTAAGGTGAAAATGTGCTTCATCACTGAAGATGATTTTCTTCGAAAATTTATCATCCACTGTTGCCATTTCTTGCCACCATTATGACCATTGACGACGCTTGAAATGGTCAAGAGGCTTTAGTTCTTGAGTCAATTGCACCTTGTAAGCGTGTAAATGCAAGTAATGCATTACGCATAATGTTCATCAACGACGAGCGTGAGAGGTGCAATTGTTGGGCACGACGACGAGTTGAGGTGGACGGCTCTTCAGCCACACTATCGTGAACAGCAGCAATATTTTCTGCAGTACGAACTGAATGAGCATGCAATGGTGTTTTCTCATCTCCTACAGACCCGGTTTGCTCAAATTTTTGCACGATTTTTGCGATTGTACGCACATTTGGACGATTAAATTGACTGAAAAAATCACGAAGTGCACTATATGCATTTTGATTTGGACGTCCATTTTCATAATAAGCCTGAATAATTTTTACGCATTGCTCGATTGTATATTTTTCCATGGTTCAATTTGAATTATTCTGAAATTGAGAAATATCAAATGAAATGCAGAAAAAATTTGACGTTTAGGTGTGGTTTACATTCAACATCGGCCCTTAAAATTTAACCACCCTGTTTAAAGACGTACGTTTTTTTTATTTATTTTTAAAAACTTTGAATTATAAGTTCAGCTTCTAAAATTTTTTTTTGGACAAAACATAAAATTAAAAATACAAAACTAAAAACTTAAAACAAATTCTATACATTTTGTTAAAATTAAATTAAAAAAAAAATAAGTTAGGAAAATATCAGCCCGATTCTGAATAAAAACTTCCCGAGACTTCAAAAAAACAGTTTCCGTTTTTAAGATAAAGTTTAAAACTTTTTGGAAATTTTTAATGTAATTTTAGTCAATTTGGTTTTTATTTAGATGCTCCAAAAAATAGACAAATTTCATTAAATAATATATTCGCTTTCTTAATATTCTCGACTTCATCTCGAAATCGAATCGAAAGCGAGAACTCGGATCCGAGATCTCGGCTCCATTTCGAATTCGAAACGAATCCGAGTCCGTTCTGTGGTTTACTGGGTTATTGTTGCTAAGTTTCAATGTTCGCACTTTTCCGTGGCTCACTTATATGCTCTGCACTTAAATGCAGAGCTGTTGTGATTCGTTCACAACGTCTTGAAAAAAACAACACATACTTATAGGCACTACTTTGTGTGCCATACAATAACATTGAATTTCTGAATTCAAGTTCAATGTTAAAGTCAATGTTGAAACTTCAGAATATGCAGTAATTAATAAATAAACAAAATAGTTTCAATTATGACGCTTGCCGGTGTTCAATTAACAAGAGCCCAGCTTAAAAGCAAAGGCAACAACAGGTGTGCCGCTTTGCCTACCTCTCTGCAGTCAGAGCAAAAATGCCTGCGATGCATTTTTGTCGTCATGCAGTTAAAACAGAGGTCGAATTATTTATATTATATTTTATTGTTGTTTTCAGTGCAATTGGGAATATTACCCAATTTTCCCACACTGAACATGTTTGTACGTTTGTTTAATATGTGCGTAAAGAAATATATATTAACTTAAGAATGTTATTTTATAGAAATAGAGTAAATTCTTGAGCCAGATATAATCTCTGCCAAGCATTCAGTAAGCGAGATTAAGAACATAGTAATTACGATAAAAACTAAAGGCGAATTTACACGATTCACTATCATCCTTCACTTTGGATGAATCATCTGATTTGTAAAATGTAAATTGAGTTTCATCTTTAAAATGAAGATGATTGTCATCCACATTGAACAGTGAAAGAAGTAGAAGGTCTTCCTACTTTTGATGAAAGTGAAAGCAAACCGAACTGATGGGTCATTCGTACTAAAACACAATTGAAAGGTGTTAACATAATTTGAAGCAGAAAGTTTATATTTTTTTTTTATTTAATTGCTGAATAGCTTTTATTTACTTAATTTTTTAAAAGTCAATAAAATTAATCAGCCAGAGAATATATTTTGACATTCAACACCGAATCATCCATCAAATTTCAAATTTACACTTTGAATAATGTAAATTAAAAATTGATTCACTGTCATCGTTCAACGTTCACTATCATCGTTTTTAATGAAATGTGTAAATTCGCCTTAAGACTCATTATTGTACCCAATTTCAACTCTCTACGACAACGCTTTCTAAACGAAAATTCTGAAATATGCAGAAATTCATAAATATTATTTATAAATATTCCAAAAAAAAAAAACACTTTACTAAAAACCTTCAGTCAGTCTTCGGCAGAAACCCAATTCTGGGATTATTAAAGCAGGCTTTTTTACATTATATCTAAAAAGATCTAAGATATACTTTGTGATACATTTTTTTTACTCCGAAAGTTTGCAAAAGCTTCCAATTTTTTATTTTAAACGCTGATTTTGAAAAATCAGTATAACTCGTATATATTAGATATAAGTAAAAAAATGCTTTCTTGAAAGCAGAAGAACTGTACTTTCCGTCAATATACTTAATGTTATATTATTATAAGAATTAAATTATAATTAATTACTTATAAGAATTAAATTATATTCCAATATAATTAAAATAATTAAAATACTTTATTAAGCGATAGTAAAAAATTTATAAATTCCATTACCATATTTTTGATGTTCAAATGTCAACTTTCAGCTTGCCGAGCCACTAAACTTCAAGAGAGTTCTAAACTTTTATTTTTGATTTATCTTACCTTAAGAATTATCTACCGATCACCATAAACATTTTTAGATTTACTAACACTTTAATTTTTTTCGTATATATATATGCGGGGGCTTGACAGCAACGCGCCGGATTTCAGCTAGTATGTATATAAAAAGAAAAACAACGTGTGTCTGATGGCTATAGACTAAACTGAAATTTTGGCAGTCGATTTCTTTCGAGTACGAAATTGTTTAGAAAAAAAAAAATGTTGCCATACCATTTTACCGCCCAAAAATCAATAAAAATTCTTTATTTCGGACGGATTCGTTCTTTAACTGTTGTCCCTATTTTTTAGTGCAATCATTATAAAGGGTGTTCTTTAATCAAAATAATGGTTCTGTTCGTCAAACTTATCGTGCACTTCTTCCATTTTATGGCGTACATAAACGTCCTTCAGAGCTGCTAATTCGAAGAACAATAGATTGTTTTTGAACCACATTTACTGTTACTGACAATGTGCATCCCATGAGACGCCGAACAGTGCGCACTGAAGAATCTGTAGCCGCTGTACAGAAAAGCATTGAAGATGATCCTAATCCATAAAGTCGTCGCCGTCCTCAGCAACTATGGTTGTGTCCTTCCACTTTATGGAAAATTTTACGAAAAGATCTTGGCTTAAAACCTTTCAAGATTCAACTTGTGCAGGAATTAAAGCCAAACGACCATCGTATGCGCAGCCAATTCGGCGAATGGGCTGAAGTACAAATTGATATTGATTTTGAATTTCCATGGAAAATTTTATTTTCCGATTAAGCCCATTTTTGCTTGAATGGGTATGTAAATAAACAGAATTGTCATATTTGGAGTGAGGAGAATCCACAAGCTTTTGTCGAAAAACCACTACATCCACAGAAAATTACTGTTTGGTGCACTTTATGGGCTGGCGGAGTCATTGGCCCACATGTTTTTAAAAACGATGATAGTCAGAATGTTACTGTCAATGGTGAACGGTATAGGAACATGATTCGAAGTTTTTTCGTACCTCAATTAGCTGGCATTAATCTTGCTGATATGTGATTTCAACAGGATGGAGCCACATGCCACACAGCGGGCGCTACAATTGATTTACTCATGGAAACTTTTGACGAAAAAATAATTTCACGAAATGGCCCAATTAATTGGCCCCCAGGACCGTGTGATTTAACCCCATTGGATTATTTTCTTTGGGGTTATGAACAATTGCAATGTACAATTGTACACCTGAAAATCAACATTCGAAGAGTTATCGGCGAGATACGGCCGCAAATGCTGCGAAAAGTTTGTGAAAATTAGAGTTCCTAATTGCGCCTTTTACGCGCCAGCCGTGGCGGCCACATGACAGAAATTATACTTAAACATTAATGTCATAAAATTTTCTATCCAATAAAGCCCGTTTCATTGATATTAAAAATATATTACTATGCTTTATTATGATTTAAACTTGTATCACTTTATAAAAAACACCCTTTATCATTGAATTGTTCTCTTCGGAGTTTTTTCTTCATATTTCAATTCATTCTTACGTTCATTTTATGAGTAATGTTTTGTTTTTCTCTCTTTCTATAATTTGCCTTAATATTTAGTGCAATATATCATTAAATCGATCTCTTTGGAGTTAGTTGTTTGAGCGTAAAGAAATATACATTTCAAATATTCATTCATTAATTATGATGTTGAGAAATATAAATCAGCCAAAGCTTTGGTACGGAACGCCATTTGCAGTAAAACAATTAATGAGCTACGTCGTAAAAGGACCATATTGACAGGACCATTCAAAGGTGACGATGTCCTCATTTCTAGCATTCCTATGATTCCTACGGATGTACCATTTCTATTTAAAAGATTGCAATTCCCAATTCGATTGCCGTTTGCAATCACGATCAATAAAGCTCAGCGTAAATCATTAGAACTGAGCCGCTTAGATCTACACAAGGCTTGTTTCTCTCATGGCCAATTATATGATGCGTGTTCTAGAGTCGGCAAAACAGATAATCTCGATATCTCTACAGAAAATGGAACAACACAAAATATTGTATATCCACAAGCATTGTGAAAAAAGAGTGAAATACAGGGAGTTATTTCTTCGAGTGCATAGAAGTAGACATTCATTCATATAATTATTCCTTCATTCATACGTTCATTTTGTGAGTATTGTTTATTGTTCTTTTTTATTTTTTGATAAAAACCGAGGTGAAAAAGTTTATTTTTCATTAACCCTAGGATGGGAAACTGGGCCTAAAAACATCCATTTTCGGTTTAAACATGTATTCCTTAATATTTTTTTAAGCATCGATCAGAAACTTTATGACTTCTTGCATTGACATAAGCACAAAACCCAAAAATTCTGTCAATCGAATTCAGTTTGTAGAAAAAAATTTTCTTTTTATTATCTTAACATCGCATATTACCTACTGGGCCTAAGTAAGCCCAGACCTCCCTCCAGGGACTACCCAAAGTTTTCGTGCACGCAAGATATCGTTTCGGACGTGTTTTTTCATGTGATGCATAATAGCAGGCGTTGTGTGTCGTTCTTACCATGTTAACAACGATTACAGTGTAATATTTGTTTTTGTCTTTATTATTATTGCTTGTGATATCAGTGTTTTCAGTGCGGAAGTTGTGTATAGGTTTCGAATTTTTTTTTTTATTGAGTGTTAAAACTATAAATGATCATCATACCTGCCAACATCATACTTGCCTATGCAAAAATATGATAGAACAGGACACATTTCCCGTGTTCTTTACATATGCCTACTTAGGCCCAGTAGGTTATGTTACTGCAAACACCATTTACTTAAAATATATGTGACAGCATGTGCGTCTCACACTGGGTTTTTTACATCAACTGCAAATATTGCGTGTAGTCTTACGCTTTCCAATTTCACAATACTGACAACGGCCGGGGTGCATGGGCTGTTTGTCATTAGAAATATAAGTCAAGCGCTGCAAAATAGTGAGAGAAGCAGAACAAGGATAGCCGTTTTAATAGGCGCGTCCAATCAGCATGAACAGCAACGCGAAACTGATCACTGCAGTATATTACTCTCCAATTATTGGAAAATATTTAATTAAGCAACATAAGGGCATTTCGATGGTTCGTACACCTTTTTTGTAGTTGAAAATTAAAAAAAGCAAAGAAAAATTTTAACTTTATATTATACGATTATTTATTATGGTGGGATGACGTAAAGTCCATGGACAGAAGACATTATGTCTATTTCGCAAATGAACATAATTTCCATGGACCTTATGGCGTTTCCAGACTGGAAAACTGAACGATTCTACATTTAGAGAATTTATTATTTTATGATAAAAAATTTGCCCTTGTTGTTTTTAACATTAGAAAAAGAAAATATTATCCCAAAAATTTGGGCTCTAATTTCATGAAGAAAAATACACCTAAAAAGGAAAACAGGAAAAAAAAATAAAAAATTGCGTTTCGTTGCATTTCATATAAAATGTTGGGGCTTTTTCATTTTTCGTTTTGAGTTAATTGTTCTTGGAAAAATTTTGCACAGAGTAGACGACCGGGCGCACCCAACGCAGGCGTACCTAACGCTGTCAAAACGAACGCGGTTGCGCGAGGTGCTTACGCTGCCGGCGTGCTGGGCTTTTAAAGCATTATGTCATATTAAACTGATATTTTTCATGAAAAATTCGATATACATATAAAGGGCTTATTGCAAGAACATGTTAAGCCACAAACAAAATATTTTCAAATAATCAACTCTACAGTTTTGAAAAAATATATTTTTGTTTGAAGAAATAGAATTGAACACGGATACTTTTACAAAAAAGCTAGAAAATGATTAAGAAATAGCCAAAATCTCTTTAGGGGTTGTTGGCAATGAGTTGAGTAATGTATTAAGCTTAAAAACAAATTATTTTTGAGATCATGCGGCTTATCACGTTATTGCAATAAGCCCTTCATATATATAACGTGCTCAGTAAAATTGTTTAAAATTAAATATGTATGGACTTTATGTCCGTTTTGATTTGGACATTATGTCCTTTTGCGAAATAGACATAATGTCAATGGACAGGGGCGTAACTAGCGGGGGTAAGGGAGTAGGGTACCCTCCATACTTTTTTAGAGTCGGCCTTATTGTTATTTTTACTTACATTTTTTAAAATGTTGAGTTTTATAAACAATAATTATGAACGCATCAAAGCCAGTCGTACCTTTTATTGCCATTTTCATAACAAAAACCAACTTTAGTAGGCTATTTCATTTTAGTTCATACCCTAAACTATTTTCAGTGGGCCAATTCACTTATAGTCGTACCTTAAACAAACTTCACTCGGCTAACACACTTTCAGTCAGAAAAAGTTCAGAAAAGTAGTATAAATGTTGTTTAAAAAGTACGGAAATAGTAATACATAGTAATGTTAAAGAGAGCAGCGGACCAAATGGAAAAAATGGACCGTTTTTAGTCCAATTGCGCAACCGTGTCCTTAACTAAAAATAAAAACCGAAAATGATATTTTTGTTTTACCAAAAAAATATTAATGATTTTTATTTAAGATTTAAAAGATAAAATCAGATTACTATTTTTATATCTGAGCAAAAACTTGAAAATCATAATATAATGATGAATGCTTAAGTTTTTGGATATACCTCAATGATAACAGTCCCTGACACAAATACCTTGTCATAAAATTGAAGAAATAAGTGGAATAAAACAAGCCCAAACGAGCAAAGGTTAACTCAGTCGCCACACAGATTCCCCTTTTTAAAACCTAATTAATACATTTTTGTTGAACTTTCTGAGATTGAAATTTTTATCCAGAAATACCCAACATTTGTAATAAAAAAATTTAATGGTCGAAACCGGCCAGCATATTTAAAGAAATTTTCTTAGCTCAAGAACTCTGATGTAAAATCTTTAATTTCATAGACTTAGCATTTTAATTTAAATACAACTATAATAAATAAATAAATAAATAATGAATTTAAAGGATTTAGTCAAACTATTGAAAAAAGGACCGTTTTAACTTAAAAACTCGAGATGATGGCAAAAAGACCACCATTTTTAAATCTGCATTCAAAATTATTTTATTATAAAAGCATCGCTTTATGTCATTGTTGATGTTCTAAACGAAATTTCCCAAAGCTCTAAGAAAATTGACAAGTGGACTCGAAATGCTGCATATTCGCTATCAAACCAACTCATTTCTGTGGACTTTATTATAAGTCTTGTTTTATGAAAAATGTGCAAGTAAATATGAAACTCCTGACGAAAGTTAGTTAAGGAAAAGAAATACTAGTGGTATTCAACGAATGCCGTATTTTCGATGTAAAAAGCGTATGTTCAGTAAGTTTACAGCAGCGTAATTTGCAATAATAAAATTGTAAGAGATTAAACATACGCAGCTTGCGGCACAAAAACGTGGTGTATACATAATGTGACCAACATTTTCAAAGCAAAAAGAAGTGCACGTACAGACTTTAAAAAGAGACACAAAAGAAGTTCATAGAATAAATATAAAAATACAAAATAGAAGTACACTCACAAAAAATAATGAAGACATTAAAAGATGCATGAATAAATCTATTAAACAAAAAGTTTAATTTATAAGAGATTCAAAATTAGATCCAGCTTACAATTCATTGCTTAAATGAAACTAAAACTAAATGAAAATAAAACTTAAAAATATACTCTAAAAGTCTTAGACCTAAACTGAAAATATTTTTAAAGTTACAGCCAAAGAAGAGAAAACGTCGTAACGTATATTAAAGTGCTGTAAAAACTTTAAACACGTTTTTCTCGAAACTACGTTTTCGAAACTTCGGGGAAGCACTAACTAAAAACTATTCGACCGATTTGGCTAAAAATTGCAACTGTTATTTGATGCATACGCAGCTAGTTCCGGAACTTTAAAACAATCAATTTTTCAATAAGTTAATTTTTTTAAACAAATTAAAAAAGTTAGATTTACAAATTTTTTCACGAGTCCGCCATTTTTATTTTTTTTTAAATATACATATTCTAGGGTAGTGCACTACAATAAAGCCTGCAGAACGATATTCTTTTTGATTTTTTTATTTCAGATAAACAAGTAAGGCTGGGTGCTCCCCCAAAAAAAAAAACACACTTTCTTTCGTGTACTCTTCTTTGATATATATAACTATAAGCAAATTAATGTAAAATCAAGTCAAGGAAAATTCTGTAAAGTGTTTACAACATCATTAAAAACATGTTTAAATTTCAAAACGATCGCATTTTATTTTCTTAATTAAAAAAATGTATGAAAAAAGTGGGCTACAGTACGTATAATGCGTATTATCCGACCGTGATTTCATTTTAGTTTTGACAAATTTTTGTTTCTTTTTTCTTTCTTAACAATTTAAAAAAATTATAAGTGCACTTACTTTTAATGGATTTCAAGTTTCTGTAAATTTCCTAATAATTTTGTGATGGCAGTTTCTTTTCAATACAATTACGCAATAAACTCGGTTAGTTTACTTATTTAGAACGCGCCAGAAACGCTCTTGTTTAGGTTTCATAGTTAGGTTTAATGTGTTTATTAAAGTAAACGAACAAAATTATATTTATTTTAGTATTTATATTACTAAATGTTGTATGGTGGAGATGCGTACTGCTACCTAAATTAGATCTATTGTACCTCATTTATATTACTTATATATTTATTCATTTTCATTGAAGTTAGTAAATAAAAATATTTTAAAAAGTTATTAATGTACTAAGAAATCGGAGCAATAAAAGTACTAGAACAAAATTAATAGTAGTCAATATAGTACCAAGTAGTATGATATTTGGGCAACCGTGCGCATTTTTAGCACTAGTGACATTGCTCTCATGATTTTGTTCTGCTCTCATTTTCAAATAAGCATACCAATTTGAGAAAACGTCAAAAATACGAATAACATTATAATAATTGAATCATACTTTTAGTACTCTCACAATATAAATTGAAACATTTTTTTTTCTTTTACGGCGGACTACAAAAATGTTCAGTAACATTTAATTTTTCGGTGGCGGTTGACCTTTTGGTGGAAATGCCCATTTTCAAGTTCATACACGCACTCACATACGTGCATAAGAAAGCACAGAATAACAAAAATGACAAAAGGACATGCTTCGACAAGCTGAAATCAAAAATATTTTATTGTGTAAAAAAGTGATATGACTTTTCATACATTTTATATGGTGACTACGTTTGGAGACACCCAGCCAGAAGGTGGCGAATTTTAGAAGTAGGGTCTAGAGGTCACGTAAATTTTTTTTAATGCTATTAGTGGCCAAAACTGCTAAGAAATTGATTTTGGGAAACTATTTAAAACCTCGGAGCCTATTATTGTGACATTTTTTTTATTAAGTTGTTTTGACAAAAATGCTACAAATGAAGGCAACCGAGCACATGAAGGTTAATATATTCGCATAATTTTTTTTTTTTTACACAATTTTTACTCCGTTTAATACTAAATTTTTTTTTCATAAATTTGAGCAGTCGTAAACAGAAAAACCACACTTTTAAGATAAATTCGTTTAAAATAATTATTATATAATTTTATTTTTTAACTATGGTAATTTTAAGCAGCTACATAATAATATCTTATTTATGTAGACAGTACAACGCTATAAATATTTCCATAAATGTAAAGTACACATTCAAAATAACTACTCAAAATAATTTAAATGTTTATTTATGCTTATATGATTAATGAAGTATGGCTTTTTAGGAACGTAACAAATGGATGGCATACAAATTTTTTTTTTACCTCCACATTATATTTAAAATGTATGATAATTTTTGTATTGTATGATAATAATGTATTACGTGACTATAAATACTACGCTTTAATGGGAGTTTTCTCTCTTCAAAGCTTATTCCAATGGCACTCCATATAACTCATGCTTTTGTTCACCAGATACTCCTACGTTAAAACTAGAAGGAGAAAGTGAATTTAATGATGCTGAGTAGGAGTTCAAAGAGCTTTCGAAGCTAGTGTCACCACCCCTATTGTCGATGCCTTCATTACTTTGAATGCCTCCGGGTACAACATTATAACCTCCCAAGCCAGGAGAAGTGCTCCCAGCGTTATATTGTTCACTTCCACCACCACTACTTTCAGATTTTGTTGCGATGGTAGGAAGATGTCTTCCTTCATTCTCTTTTCGTGTCTTGTATTTAATAAAGTATACTTCAGGCTTGCTTGATTTATGCACAGTTTGTTGAATTTCTTTAATTTCATCAAAAGATGGTTCATCATGTTTCTTAACCAAAACATATACCAAAGTTTTCTCTTCTATATGTTGTGCAGCAGCAGATGCAAGCTGTGCATAGTTAGGGTGAGGAGCTGAAGGTGCCTTAATAAATATTATTTTGTAGTGTTTCTTTGCACTTTGTTGCGACAGAAAAGGGGACTGCTTTGCAACATTATCATCTAGATCTTCTGGTGGCACATGGACGTAGATATGCTTCTCAATTTTTGGATCCAAAGGAGCATTGGCAAATGTTTCACGTATAACATTGCCAAGTTGGCCATCCACCGCAGATCCAGCCGTCAAAACAGAGTTGAAAAGCTCAATATCTGAGCCACTTGACGAGTGTTCATTTTGAGTCAAACATAATGGAGATTTTGATGTTCCAGCCAATAATCCTATACTACTAGCCCCGAAACTGCCCCCATCAGAGGAGTCACTGATGGAGTTGTGACTGAAGCAGTTATAATATGGGTTAGATCCATGTTGGAAACTTCCAGCATACTGAGCACTACCATTTGGAATTGGAAGATTATCAGCAAAATTGACCGGGTCTTTTGGATTTATGCCTTTTGGACGATATGCTACTTGCGCACTGAAATCTGTAGGATCATTGTATGTTGCAATATGACCTGTTTGTGAACTCAAAAACTTATTGCCACCATAGCCGGAGGCATATTGAAAGCTTTGTGTAGGTCTATTTAAAATATGCTGCAATGGGAGTGGCACTTTACCGACTCCATTGATGATAGCACCTGGTCCAGGCCGCAAAGATTGATAATCTTGTCTTATCTGAAAAGCCGAGCCACCCTGGTTATAAGAATATCCTTGCGTTTGCCCTGATAGAACCTGAGAGGGCACAACTCTGCCAGGTGCAATATTACCGAAATTGAATGACTGAGCTGGTGAATGAGAAGGAAATTGCTGAAATTGTAGTTGCGGAAGTTGCTGTTGAAATGGTACTTTTGCACTTGATTGTATCGCAATTTGGCCTTGACCATTCTGATACTCATGGGATCCACCGGATATTCCAGAAGAAGCAGATCCACTTTCACCAACTACAATTTGGCTGTTTACAGTTACTGCTTGTGATTGTGGATTGATTCCGCTAAGTGCAGTAACCAAGTTGTTGTCCGAGTTATGATGTTGGTTTAAAATTCTTCCAGTGGACTGTTCTTGAATTAGAGCTTGATGTGATGCATGGCTACAAGGTAATTTGTTTCCTGAAATCGACTGGTATCCATTAAGATTTCCTTTTTGTATTACAGATGAACTTTCTTTATAATTATATCCTTCAGGAGCCGCAAATGCTGTTACACTAACCACGGTTAGTATGAAAAATATTTTCATGGCTGCCGCGAAATTTACTTAATGAAAAAAATTAAATGCTTATCTTTTGAATGAATGTAACCAAATGAACGCGTTACTGTGTCTTCTAAAACTATTTATACTGAGAAAGTGGAAACAGCACACTACAGTATCTCATAATGGATGCAGTGATGCCAGCCAAGCAAAAATTAATTTTTTTAAATCCCAGTTTATCCCATTTTGCAAGCCAAAAATCCCAAAAAAATCCCACATAAACTTTATAAAAATTAAGTCTTAAAAGTTTGATATTAAAATATTTCATATATCTTCTTTTTTTGGTTTGAATTTCAAATTCAAAATCACTTAAAATGCATGTGTTATTACTAAGTAGCTATTATTTTATTGCTAGGTAATTTTTTACTTGGTTTTTAAAAGCAGATTTAATAATGAAAATTGAATTCATGTTTTATTCGCAAACTTTACTTTTTTTGTATCTGTAATGATTGAGAAATTCGTTCAGCGTCGGTATTTGAATGTGGTATTGAACAAATATAATTTGGTTGAATTTGGAAAAAATTAATCCACATGATGGATGTTATTAGCAACTTTCTTGCAAAAATTAAAAACTTTGGAACTATTAGTTATAAATTAATTTTTTTCGACATCGTTAAAAGTAAAAGTAAGGTTACATTCCATTCGTTGCTTAACGAATAATATTCTAAATCGACACAATCTGCAATATCAATCAAAGTTTTCGAATTTGTCCTTTTTTTGACATATGTAAAAGCGAGTGTGTTTTCAAGTTCATAAGAAGATTTTAAAACCGAAAATCCCCTTTAATACCCTGAAATCCCTCGCTCCTTTTTGAGGCGAAAATTAATTACAATTAAAAGTTTTCTATATATAGAGAGTTTTTCTATAATAACATAAACATAAAACTAAGGGAAAACAAAACTACAACAACAACAGGAAATATGAAAAGGAGAAAAAAACTGAGAAATTGACAATGAAATCTCATCGTCTCTGTGGTGTTGTGCGCTAATGCGCTTGCACTGCGGTCACGCCCCGGGTTCGATTCCCGCCATCATCACAAAGATTTCTGATGAAGCCTATAGCAGGGCCGAAATTGCAATAAAATCAGCTAGTGATGTTTTTCTTTTCATATTGAAAATGTTGTTGTTGTTTCTTTGGAAAAAATTCGTTAGAGCAATTAATTGTTCTAACCTGACCTAAAGCTTAATAAACTAGAATTTGTATTTGAAATCAAGTACTATTTAAACTATCAAACATTTAGAATTTGTATTTAAATCATAGAAAACCAATGGTGAAAATTAACTTTGGTCGAAAATTAATCATAAAATTAATGAAATCCCACGTACTGGCACCACTGAATAGATGACGGTGAAACGTGTTTCTCTATTGAGAACCGAAATATATTTATGTATGTACATATATGTATATAAAAAACAAAATAGGTTATATCAGCGAAACATCAAAAAGCAGAAACATAACATAAAACCTAACAAAACAAAAAAATAAGAAACAATAGCGAAGACAAACGCGAGAAGACTCATAAAGCATTCGAAAATTTTACGGCGGGAGTGAGTGCGCATTCAAGGGCTCTTAAGTCAGACTTACCCAGAAGGAAATTTGCTGCTTACAATATCAATGATATATTACACACTATGAAGCACGAAGCGCTTCAAGTTCTAACACATTTTTAAATTACTTTTTACAGCACTTGGCCGCCTCAGAATCAATAAATTTTCGACATACATTGTTTGCGGCAAAGTATCAAGTTTAGCTACTTCTTGCATCTGTCAATGCATGGAGCACTAAGTTGACTTACTAAATTCTCGATGTAACAGTGCTTCTTTTACTTTCTTTTTTTTCACATTCAAAGTGTGCGAGAAAGTAGTTAAATTAACTTTATGCTCAGATTCAGCCAGTGGTGAATTCAGACACTGCATTTGGGGGGGGGGGATCCAAAAAAAGTGACTTCGTAGTAGTTGCAGATATTGGTGATGTCGCTAATATTACTTGGCAAGCATAAGAAAAAATTTAAATAAAACTAATATTTCGGTGTATAAAAATTTAATTAACTAAAAATTGCAATCCAATTCAAAATCTAATTTAAATTTAGCAAAATATAAAAACTGGTTTCTTAAATAACATAAATTAATTCAACGAAAAGACAAGTTATCTAGTCTTCAGTGACTTTATATATAAAGTTCATATGTATGAAATATAAACAAATTTAAAATAAATTAAATAAAAATAAAAAGAAACGCATAAAATTGTTATCTAAAATTAAAGTTTTTTCTAAATGACCTCTATATTAATTATGTGAACTTTATATGATTTAAATACAAATTCTAACTGTTTGATAGTTTAAATCATACTTGATTTTAAATACAAATTCTAGTTGTTTGATAGTTTAAAATCATTTATTGAGCTTAAGGTCAAAGTTAGAACAATAAATTGTTCTAACGAATTTTTCCAAAGAAACAACAACAACAGCAACAAAGTTTTTTCAATATGAAAAGGAAAAAAATCACAAAGATTTCTGATGACGCTTTTAGCAGAGTAGAAATTGCAATCAGATCAGCTAGTGATTTTTTCCTTTTCATATTGAAAAAACTTTGTTGTTGTTGTTGTTTCTTTGGAAAAATTCGTTAGAACAATTAATTGTTCTAACTTTGACCTTAAGCTCAATAAACGATTTTAAACTATCAAACAACTAGAATTTGTATTTAAAATCAAGTATGATTTAAACTATCAAACATTTAAAATTTGTATTTAAATCATATAAAGTTAACATAGTTATCTAAAATTTTTAAATTAAATGAACTACAAAATTTCGAAACCCTGTTTGAAAAATCTAATTACAACACGAAATCTAATATGTGTGAATATTTTATAAAGCAAATCCGTTCAATCTTTCTTCTGTTGTCGTAGAAGGTGTTTCAAATAGTGATGGGAACTATCGAATAAAAATATTCAAATTATTCAATAGTTTAAAATCATTCATTCATTCGATAGTGTTTTTTTATTCGATAGTTTTTTCATTTGCACTTCGTTTGCTTGCCATCAACTAATTGAACAAATTGTGAGTTCAGCAAATATAACTGAAAAAGTACGTTTAACAACAGAGGTTTTTTAAGTCGAATGAATGAATACTAGAACTGATAGCAAACATCATTTGATAGTTCTTTGTACTAGCTACTATTTTTATAATTCGAATGAATGAATGAATTGTTTATTCGAGAGTCAAAATAGTACGACAATTCTTTGTTCTAGTTAATATTTTTAAATCCGATGAATGAGTAAATTATTCGATAGTTAAATCATTCGATAGTTTCATGCACTATTTACTATTTTTTAAAGTAAATAAATGAAGGAAATATTCGAACGAATTGTTCGATATTTAAAATCATTCGAATATGTTCATTCAAATATGTTTTAATTCTTGAGGAAATTCAGTTTTTCCCACTAACAAGCAACATTATTAAAATGTTAAAAAGTCTTTGAAGAAGAAGATACACTTCAGAATCGCAACGGTCTAATGAGTAAATAATAGGGAGACTCGAAGTATATAGGAAAATAAAATGTAGTACAAAATAATTATATGGAAAATTATGTCAAAAAGCACACTCATTTTCTGAACCTTTGGGAAGAAAAACTAAGATGGCCGGGAGTGCCGATGTATTTGCCTCCAATTTTTTTTTTTTTTTTTATGAAACAATGAACTCTCTGCGATAGCCAAAATTAATTTCGAGAGTAATCAAAATTTCGATGATGCTCAAGACCAGAACAATCAAAGAGGATAAAAAGGTGATGAACTTCATCATTTGATGCTTGTCTGAACTCTGCCTTTGGGAAATACTATGATTTTTTAATTTTTTGCGCTAGGTATGAAAGCCAATCAAAATAATTTTTTTTACTGAATCACTTTGCTCTACTTTAGCGGTCATCAGCTCTTAACTCATTCCACTTTTTCACAACCAATGTAAGATTTTCATGATTGTTGTAATTGGCCGAATCGTTTACAGGCGCAGCAGCACCGCATCAATACAGCGGGTCTGTGTTGTTGGTTTTTCTTGTTGTTAATGGTAAATATAGCATGTGCTTGTTGTTGGTAAACACAGTGCATGCGACCGCGCACAATTCTTGCTATACTGAACGTTTCTTGTTGATAATTTTGCGTAGAGTTTCGTCGCTACCGGCATGCGTGTTGTTTTTATGTTAATAATTATTTATTGTACCACGTAGCCAACTATTTTTTTTTGTTAGTTATTGTTGTAATTCTTGTTGCACTTTTCAAAAACATTTTTTGGCGATCTCTGCTCTATTGAAACTTAATTACCACAAGCAGTTTAGGTTAATTTGTACGTGTTTTAAAAATAACGATCAAATATATAAAAAAAACCCGATTTTGGAGACGAATTCATCGGCATTTCCGATGGTTAGAGACTCAAATAATTTTCCTCAAATTCAGGATATCCTGATTTTTAAAAACTAGCCGGCTGAGTGTACAGCACTAGTACTTGAATTTTTTGACTTTTGACTTTTTTGACATTTCATCTAAAATCTCTGGAGATTCTTTGAAGAATATCGAATATCTGTTATTTAGTAGTTTGTAGTAGTAGTAGATGTTAGTAGTTTTCTGACATCTTGTATAGATAATGTAATGTTTTCCAGGTAACAGAATTAGGATACAGTACTAAAAATATAAATCCAAAGTTATTAAAAATCAACTTTTTAAATCCATTATCAAATTACCAAGGAATATAAAAAGTATTTTCAAGAAGCTTTGCAGGGGCGATCGGAGCGTGAGTCCGCGCTTGGATTCAGCATACATCGAGCATCAAGCAGTAGAGTGCTGCATGTACTTCCGTTTTCGTACACAAAAGTAGAGCTTCGGAAGTAATGTATGAAACCATGCAAGTGATTACACAGTACTCGGACTATTTCCTTCTGGGTACTGTTGAGATGATCAACTATCAAAAAATTAAGCTTCATGTGTAATTAGAGAAAATAAACAAGTTCTCTATCTCATTTTTACCTATAACGAAGACTACACAAGCATACAAAAAAAAAAGTAAGCCCAAAATTGTATTTTCGAAAGGCTTTTACGTTGTAAACACGATCCAATTGTGAAAACTCATTACTAAATGACGAATTTTGGAAAAAATTTGGTTTATTTGGTCCCGAAATTTATGGTTAACTTAATTGACTTAATATCTTTCTTCAATATTTAAGCCACAAATGACATTTCCGTAGAAAAGTTTAGTGATTTCTCGGCAAATGTTTAGAAAAATAATTTGGTCAGAACTGGCCCCAAAATGGAGCCACACTGAGTTAAGACAAGATTTTAGTCAGATGTTATTTAATAAAGATTTGGTAGCGTTAAACACCAGAACAGAAATTAAGAACTGATCCAAGAATGGGTATTAATTATATTTCAAAACTAAGAATTTATTTTAAATTCGTTATATCATAAGTTCTGTATAAAGGATTGTGCGCGAAGTTTTTGAAAATTACAAAATTGAAAAGTCAATTCTTACCAAAAACTGTAATTTTACCATTTATTATCTGAAAAAAATCACAAACTAATATCACTACCGTTATAACTAAAAAAAATAACTTTTTTTTCAAAATTTGTTGTTGAATAATGAGTTGTGACTACAGTATTATGTGTTCAACGTCAAAATTTCTATTAAATGATTTAAAATTGTGTCTTAAGTTTAGACTTTTTTTTTTGTGTTCTTGTGTTCAATTGGAATTGTTTCCGTTTGCTCCTCAAAGCATAATACAATAAATCAAAAAGCAAAGGAATGGCTAGCCGAATGTTTGTTTTCTTAACACCTCGTTACCGTTTTTAAATAATAGCAATTAGTGATAATGACTAAACAATAACAATATTATGCGTCCGTGGCTTAAATATAGTTGGAGCCGATAAACTGATAACTGAAAACAAGGGCGTCCGCAGGATTTGTTCTAGGGGGGAGGGCAAAGGCATAAACATGCAGTAACAATAGATTTCAGCTACTACAGCTTTTTCGCAGTTTCTTCGCATTGAACATCTTAAGAACCAGTACAAATAACATTTAAAATATCTCAACGATATCGATAAGAGTGGTCCAAAACAATATAAATTGGGAAAAATTTACCCACCATAATATGGGTTGGGCTCAGGGACAACACAAGACATAACAACTAACCATGCGTTTACATAGATCTAAGCATACATTAGTTTTCAATCTACTTTTGAGTTGACCTTTCGATAAGTTAACATCAAAAAAGCTACAGTTGTTTACAAAGGTACTCATGCGATTTAAAGGAGCAGCCAAAGGAATAGCCATATAATTTGTTCTACTATAAGATAAGTAAATTAAATTGTTAGAGTTTCTGCTGCTTCTACGGTTAGTGTTAAAATTTATAAGAGTTAGGAGTTCTGGTGAATCGAACCCACCAGTTATGAGTTGGTGTAAATAGACGGTATCCGCAGATTTCCTTCGCTCATTTAAAGATTGCATTTTTAATAGTTTTAAACGATCCTCATAAGGAGGAAGGTGTAAAGTGTCAATTCCACTTAAGGCCCTTAGAGCAAACCGACCAAACGTTTTTGGATTCTCTCTATACGTTCAACATGTACATTATAACTTGAGAACCAAACTTGACTTGCGTACTCTAAGTGAGGTCGCACAATTGCATAATACAGCGTTGTAGTTGTAATCATACTATTAAATTCTTTGGCCCAGCGTTTTATAAACCCTAGCATAGAATATGCTTTTTACAAATGTAATCAATATGAACGTTAAACTATAGCTTAGAATCCATGCATATACCAAGATCTTTGACAGCATCTACACGACTTAAAGCAGTATCTTTTATCTTATAATCGGAGATTAAATTATTTCTTTTTCGTGAAAAGCTCATAGTTTGGCATGTGTCTGGATTTAGAAACATATTATTTTTAGAACACCAAATTCAAAGGATTTCAAATCAGACTGGAGTAGATCTGAATTGTCATTCAGACCCGGGGTCCTGAATAAAATTTGATTTATTTAAGCAAATTTTTTTATTTATTTATTGAAATTTAAGCAAAACGTTGTAAAATCGAGGAGATTAGACACAGTGGATCTGCCAGTAACAAATCCACGCTGACGAGTTGTTATGACCTTCTCACAGTGAATTTTCACACGATCATACACGAGCGGCTCAAAAAGTTTTTGAATCGACGAGAGTTTCGCGATAGGCCTGTAGTTGTTTATATCGTTCTTACAACCTTTTTTTATAAATAGGACTTATTAAAGATTTTTTCCAAAAAGGTGAAAAAATACCTAATGCTAATTGGTTTATTGAATAACATGGACAGTGGTTGGTTTAGAACGGAACCGCATCGTGTGGCAGGAATTCCGCCAGGTCTAGCATTAAAATCCTCATCGATCGATCCAATATACTTTAAAATATCCTCTAAAGTAAAGAATATAGGATCCAACGTAACCCTGGGTGAAAAATTTATATATTCAAAGTACTCTTCATCAGGATTAAAAGAGTCTGAACAAAATGGCTCTTTAAAGAGATTAGCAAATAGACCACAAATTACGACGGGATCGTCAGTAAAACAGTCATAAGCTTTAAATGATGAGGGAATCCATCAGATTTTTTTTTTTTGGTGTTTATGAAACCCAAGAATTTCTTTGGATCAGACAATATTCTCAGCTTAATACTGTCTAAATAGTTTAGATATAAGGTAGCTGAGAAATTTTCAAAATCCAGAAACAAACGCTTGTATTTTTAAAGGAATCTAGAATGAACATAAACAAAATGTAATCTATATAATGCTCTTAACTACGATTTTTGGTACTAATTTTGTTAACATGATACGCACACTACACCGTCTGATACACGCCTATACATATTAGAAAATCAAATATATTTTAAAGATGGTGCTGAAATCTTTCTCGAATCATGTCCGAAATATTTAAAACCAAATTTTTATTTTTTTGTCATGTAATACATTTCAGTATTTTTTTTTTAAAGCAAATATTCTTAATAGTTTAATAAAATAAATAATGTGGGGCCTATATCCTTAAATTTAATCGCATTAATTACTATTGAACCCCTAAGTTTTCAACTTTTAAAATAAGAATACAAAAATTTCCTAATATTAAACAATATTTTTTTTTTTTGTTGGAAAACTGGGAAAACAAACTAAATTTTTATGCCTCTTTTTTTTATTTTGGAAACCTTTAGTTTCTAAACCAATTTCGAGCTGACTAAATTTTTTTATAGATTTGGATTTAGGAGGTAAAAAATCATATCATTCGCAAAAATTAAAAAGTTGCCGCTATGCTTCAAATGTTCCCCGCATGCTAAGGGATATATTTTTTACCGGATCTCACACCGCATTGCATCTACTAATTTTTTTTTTCCAACATGCATCAGTTCTAGCAGCCTGCAGGTTTTAACTATCAAGTGCGGAAACATACTTATTATATGAATGATTTAAAAAAATTTTTTTTTTAATTCAAAACGTATGAATAAATATATAAAGAAGTACATGTATATTAGATATGTTTTGGGTTCCATACATTTTCGTAACATATTCCAAAACCTCCCTGAAAGGCTTGATTCTGAATCCAGGATGTAACATAAGCACATGACGAGAAAAAAGTCCACAAAATTCTCAAGCTGTGAATACGCAAATATAAAATGTTGAATTTCTTAAAAAAGACTTATTTTCCCTAGAGAAATATATTTACGTAATTAAAAAACAATGTCGAAAAGTCAAAATAGCTCTTGCATTTTTTTTTTAAATTTCTGACAGTAAGACCTTTAAATAAACAAAGATAAAGTGAATGCAACGCTCTAGAAGTAAGTCAAATTTAACTAGCCATAACTTTTGATATAGATAATATTTTGCAATAACTTTTTCTTTTTGTAAATATTTGGTTAAATATGATTAAACCTTATAAAAAAAGTTTCAAATTCTACGAAATTTTATTTATAGTTATATTTAGTAATATATATGTTTAGACCTTAACCCTTATTAGTTATGTATTTTACTACTTAAGCTAAACTAAAAGTTATTAAGTACCTTTTTTTATGTTACTGCCTTACCGACTGCTTCGAGTATCGCTGGTCCTTCGGCTTATCCGAACGAAGGTGATGCAGGTCGTCTTCTTATTGGCATTGTCATCGAAGCAGCTCCATTTTTTATTCCTCCAAATTATATTAGAAAATCCTGAAAAAAGTAAGAAATTGTAAATGTTAAAAGCTGAATATATGTTTACATAAATCAAACTCTTTTGATTTCTTTTACTTACTAACCTTCTTGTTTCCATTCCTGCGTATAAAATTATGTGAGCACATATTGCGCCAGAATTTTATACACCTAGGCTTACCTTTTGTGTCCGTCCACAGAGGCACTAAAGCAACTTATTTGCACCAGCATTTACAGATTCCAAAAGCGAATTGTACATGGTCCTTCGAGCCGGATAAGGTAAGACAATATTTTTTGGTGTTTTATTTTTGATTTTGTCGCCGATCGCAAGAAGAATTTTACACATGTAACTTTTTTGAAAAAAAAACAAAAATATTGTCTTACCTTTAAATTTCTGTGTTTCGATTTTTTGGTATTACAGCTTAGATAAAGCTTTTTATAATGGCAAAATTAAATGCTTTCATGCGTCAAACTGACCAAGTTTTTGACATGGAGGCAGATTTTAATAAAATTCCTCAAAATGAGGACACCGTATTTTCGCTGAAAATTCAAGAGGATGAATTAAAATCAAATTGGGCGAGTGTGAAAGCCTCTTATGAATCATGCATTCTCAAATTGACAACGTCCAACAATGACGATGATGAAAATGTAAGTGTCGTAAAGGTCAGATATCGTAGCTGCTATCAAGCCTTCGTCCGCTGTCTATCAAAAATGACCGAAATGTCCGATCAGTCGTCCGCAGCAAAAAGGGTAATATAAGCCTTCCACCCTGCGACACTGAACTCTTTTATGGAGACTATTTAACGTGGCCGTCCGTGACATGTTTTCAGCGATTAATTTATTAAATTTTTGACCTTTTTTATATTAGATTATTGGTAGTTAAACGAGCTATAGGTCAGATTTTTTTCTTAATTTATTTAATATAAATTTAAATTCCAATATTTCGTTTTTCGTTGAAAAACATCATCAGGGAAAACACTAAAAAATATACAATAATTACAAATTACAATATAATCACATAACATAATATTTAAAATACATGAACTTACAAAAATTAAATAAATATACTGAATTTACATTGATTTTATAAAAAAACATTTGAGAAACGATATGACAAAAAACATAAGAACATCTAGCCTGAATAAACAACACTTGACGACGGACTTTGATGACTAATTATTGTTAGTTTTGTCTTATAATGTTTTGTTTATTTGTTTGCTCTTTATTTATTAGGTGTCTGTAGATGTGAGCGCAATTGTCCGTGTCAGTCTTAAAATTCAATCTCAATTGTTTAGGGACGTTAATAATGTGTATCATTTCAAGCATGTATCGTCTCCTATATTTTATCTCTTGTTGCAGAACTTTTGTTTTGTCAAAATCAGGAGCGTGTCCAGACTTCGTACAATGGGCTGCTAATGCTGATTTTTGTTCTAAAGGTTTGTCCAGTGCTTTAAAGTCTGACTTATGTCCTGCTATTCTCGTCCGTAATTTAGTTTTTGTTGTTCCAACATATACCTTTTCGCATAAATTGGATCCGTCACCTTTGCACGGAATTTGATATATCAAATTCGATTTGTCCTGCTTGTCAAGTTTACATTTAGTGTTCGTGTAAAGTGTTTGTAAAGTGTTTGATGTTTTAAAAGCTATTCTAAACTGGTCCTTATTAAAAATGTTGGACATTTTAAACTTCTCTGAAAAACCGGGAATATATGTCATGCTTTTATAAGTTTTAGGGGGGTCGTTTGTCGTCACTTTTTCGTTTACTGTTCTTTCTTTATGTTTAACAATTTTTTTAATTAAATATTCCGGAAAGCAGTTTTTCTTTAAAATATCTTTAATTTTAATCGCATTGTGCTTATGGAATTTTTTGTCACTTATTTCGAAAACCCGGTTTGTAAAATTTTTAGCTGTATTAATTATTATATTTTTTGGATGTTTTGAGTGAAAATTAATTATTCGTCCTGTTGCCGTTGGTTTTTGATACCAATTTATTTCTATTTTATTGTTTTTCCTCATAAGTAATGTGTCAAGATATGGTAGTTTATTGTCAGTTTCCTTTTCTAAAGTGAAATTTTTTCTCCTATGGTATGAATTTAGTGCGTTTAAAGTGTTTTGGATTTGGTCATATCTAACTATCGCAAAAAGGTCGTCTACATATTTGGTAACTAATTTGGGTTTCACTGGGAGATCGTCTAAACATTTATCTAAAAGGTCTTCCATTACTACGTCCGCTACTATTGGTGATGCAGGTGATCCCATGTCCGTGCCTCGTTGTTGTAAATAAATTTTGTTGTCATATTTTAAATATCTAGCGTCTTTTATACAAAGTAATAAAATGTCAGAAAATTGTTTTTTGGTCATATTTGTGTATTTTTTCTATTATTGTCCATTTTCTTTCTATTGTTTTTATAGCGAAGTCAACTGGGATACTAGGGAAAAGTGATACTACGTCGAATGATATTAGTCTCTCATCGTCTGAAATGTATATGTTATTAAGTTTGTTCTTTAGGTCCAGTGCGTCTTTTATGTTGTACTTAGATGTTACCGTTAACTTATTCAATATTTTTACTAAATATTTGCTGAGTTCGTGTGTTGGAGAGTTGATGGACGAGCAAATTGGTCTCAATGGCATGTTCGGTTTGTGCAGCTTTGGTAGTCCATATATTCTTGGTGCTGTTGCAGTAGTTGTTGTCATCTTTAATTTTTCATAGTCCGAGATCAAATTATTTTTGAATAGAATGTCGACTAAATTGTTATTTTTCTGTTGCAAAGCCGTTGTTGGGTCCCTTTTAACTTCCTTGTATGTTGCAATGTCTCTTAATAAAATTCTAATTTTCTTGTCGTAATCCACTTTTTTCATCGCTACAGTTTTGTTTCCCTTGTCTGCATTCACAATTATAATGTCTTTATTTTCTTTGAGGAATCGTCTAGTTTTGCCCACTGTATCTAAGATCAGCTTGTCTCTTGTGTCCAAATGTATGCGTGTTACATGGTTTTCCATCAGTGTAGTCAGTTTTACTCTCGCCGTTTCTTGTGATTCTTTGTCTTTGTTGGTTTGTACGAAATCTTCACCTTCCGCAATGCATGTTAGTGTTGGAAAGTTTTGTTTCGTTGTGGGAAGAGCGTATTTTGGTCCCAGAGAAAGAAGCCATTGTGTCTCTTTTGGTATGTCTGTATTTGTTGTGTTGATAAACCACTCCGTTTCGTTTTCGTTGATATTGAGTTTTCTTTTTTGTTTCTCTAAAATTTTATTGAATTTGTTTTGATGTGTTTGTTTAATTTGACTCAAAGTCTTTGTGTATAAGTGTTCTTCACTCCGCCATAGAAGCTCAGCATCTTCTGCACTCATTCTTTCGTTGATTTTATTTCTTATGCTTGTTAATTCTTTTTCATTACATGTTAAATTTTGGTGTTTATATTTTATCAGCTGATTTAGTATTTTCGTTTTAAATGTATGTATTATTTTTGTTATTGCTTTAGGGGTCGTCCATAAACTACGTTACTGATTTTCCGGTTTTTTTTACCCCCTCCTCCCCCTGCGTTACTTTTCGTAGTGCTTTTCAAAACCCCTCCCCCCCCCTCCATAAAGTAACGTGACATATGAAATTAATTCATTCGAATGATTATATATTTTGACTAGCTCTGACAATTTTCACTAGTATTAGTGACTAGTATGACTACATACATTAAAGGAACAATTGGAAAAAAATCAATAATTAATATCATCTGTAAAAGCTATTCCATCTGCGATCCAAGATTCGATGCTCTCAATCACTGGGATAGAAGAAGCTGGTAGCTTTGTTAAGGATTCTTCAAAATAGAATTTTTCATCGGATTCTATGTCGACCCATTCAGGTGAATCCTCATTTCTAACGCAAAGAAATTCACCTGGTCTTTGACAGAGTGCCCTTAAAGGCTGCACCCGAGCTGCACCAAGTTTTGTGTTTTTGTGTTAATGCTTTCTGAAAATTGATTTATTTAAATAGTATTTTTTTATTCCGATTTATTGCAAACGATATAATACAAACTTATGGCAATTCATAGAAGTTTTAAAAACTAAATACAAGCCGCAGGTAGGACACGACCTTGAACCGATTTCTTCTTTCTGAGAAGGACAGTACATGTCATACGGTATCTCCTTTGATCAAGAACATTCAGGCCTTAACGTCAAAGCCTTGTGCAAAAGCAAAGACCCAAATTTTTCAGACGTGTGGTGAGATGGTGAAGGAATACCAAAAGGTTCCTGTGTCGAGGGAAAAGGTGGTGGAAGAAATCGTTGAAACAAAAGTTAACCATCAATTTAGACGATCAAACATAAACATGTAAGGTTAAAAATTTTTGAAATGATTGTGTTATTAATTAGAGGTTTTTTGTCGATTTTTTTAAATTTTGGTAACGTTACAATATCTAAACACCTCCCCCCCCTACCGTTACTTATCGTAGTGCATTTCAAAACCCCTCCCCACCCCTAAATTGGTAACGTAGTTTATGGACGACCCCTTATCTGTTTTTGGAGGGATGTTTTTATTGATTTCGAAAATTGTTTTAATATTTTTGGTTGTGTTATCCAAAAAATTTGGTGTCACTCTATATTTTCTGCACTTTTGAAGGAATTGTATTGCACCTATTATTTTGGCTTTAGTTTTGTTCGTATTTCTAAGTCTGTTGATTATTGTGTTTGTCTGATTCCTGTATTTTCGTTTCAATTCTTTATAAATCTTAATCTTGTTTATATATTTGGCTTGCTCTCCTTATAGATTAATTTATTAAATTTTTGACCTTTTTTATATTAGATTATTGGTAGTTAAACGAGCTATAGGTCAGATTTTTTTCTTAATTTATTTAATATAAATTTAAATTCCAATATTTCGTTTTTCGTTGAAAAACATCATCAGGGAAAACACTAAAAAATATACAATAATTACAAATTACAATATAATCACATAACATAATATTTAAAATACATGAACTTACAAAATTAAATAAATATACTGAATTTACATTGATTTTTTAAAAAAACATTTGAGAAACGATATGACAAAAAACATAAGAACATCTAGCCTGAATAAACAACACTTGACGACGGACTTTGATGACTAATTATTGTTAGTTTTGTCTTATAATGTTTTGTTTATTTGTTTGCTCTTTATTTATTAGGTGTCTGTAGATGTGAGCGCAATTGTCCGTGTCAGTCTTAAAATTCAATCTCAATTGTTTAGGGACGTTAATAATGTGTAGCATTTCAAGCATGTATCGTCTCCTATAATTTTTCTCTTGTTGCAGAACTTTTGTTTTGTCAAAATCAGGAGCGTGTCCAGACTTCGTACAATGGGCTGCTAATGCTGTTTTTTGTTCTAAAGGTTTGTCCAGTGCTTTAAAGTCTGACTTATGTCCTGCTATTCTCGTCCATAATTTAGTTTTTGTTGTTCCAACATATACCTTTTCGCATAAATTGGATCCGTCACCTTTGCACGGAATTTGATATATCAAATTCGATTTGTCCTGCTTGTCAAGTTTACATTTAGTGTTCGTGTAAAGTGTTTGTAAAGTGTTTGATGTTTTAAAAGCTATTCTAAACTGGTCCTTATTAAAAATGTTGGACATTTTAAACTTCTCTGAAAAACCGGGAATATATGTCATGCTTTTATAAGTTTTAGGGGGGTCGTTTGTCGTCACTTTTTCGTTTACTGTTCTTTCTTTATGTTTAACAATTTTTTTAATTAAATATTCCGGAAAGCAGTTTTTCTTTAAAATATCTTTAATTTTAATCGCATTGTCCTTATGGAATTTTTTGTCACTTATTTCGAAAACCCGGTTTGTAAAATTTTTAGCTGTATTAATTATTATATTTTTTGGATGTTTTGAGTGAAAATTAATTATTCGTCCTGTTGCCGTTGGTTTTTGATACCAATTTATTTCTATTTTATTGTTTTTCCTCATAAGTAATGTGTCAAGATATGGTAGTTTATTGTCAGTTTCCTTTTCTAAAGTGAACTTTATTCTCCTATGGTATGAATTTAGTGCGTTTAAAGTGTTTTGGATTTGGTCATATCTAACTATCGCAAAAAGGTCGTCTACATATTTGGTAACTAATTTTGGTTTCACTGGGAGATCGTCTAAACATTTATCTAAAAGGTCTTCCATTACTACGTCCGCTACTATTGGTGATGCAGGTGATCCCATGGCCGTGCCTCGTAGTTGTAAATAAATTTTGTTGTCATATTTTAAATATCTAGCGTCTTTTATACAAAGTAATAAAATGTCAGAAAATTGTTTTTTGGTCATATTTGTGTATTTTTATATTATTGTCCATTTTTATAGCGAAGTCAACTGGGATACTAGGGAAAAGTGATACTACGTCGAATGATATTAGTCTCTCATCGTCTGAAATGTATATGTTATTAAGTTTGTTCTTTAGGTCCAGTGCGTCTTTTATGTTGTTTTCAGCGATTTATATTTCTAATAATCGACTGACGCCCGTTGAGAGACTGTTACATTTAAATCAGAAAACTCGTGGTGAAACCAAGGAGATTGTCCAAAAGTCTCCATTGACTCATGAAGGTTTTGCGACAGCATGGGAGAATTTGAAGGATCGTTACGAGAATAAACGGATCCTTGTTAATAGTCAATTGAAAGTTTTATTCAATCTTCCTGCGGTGGTCAGTGAGTCCGGAAGCGATAAGCGATATTAAAAAGCTTCAGAGAAACATTTATAATTGTATTTCGGCACTTACAATGCATAAAGTTGATATAAGCAACTGGGATGCAATATTCACATATTTGTGCTCCACGAAATTGCCTGAGAACACGCTCTCCTTATGGGAGCAATCAATTGAGGACAAGGCAGAAATTCCTAAGTGGACTGACCTTGACAAATTCCTCACTAGTCGTTTTCAAACGCTAGAAACGGTGTCTGATTTTAGAGGTGCTGTGCCAAAAGTTTATAAAACAAATGCGCCACCTCAACAACAAAAAAGGGTCAGCACCTATCAGACAAAGGTCACAAATACTAAATGTAAGCTGTGCAAAGGTCAGCAGCATTCATTAAGACTTTGCCAAAAATTTTTGTCGATGAATGTTAATGATCGATCATCAGAAGTGAGACGCTTACACTACTGCATTAACTGCCTCTCAAGTAGCCATGTTTCTAAAGATTGTAGGAGCACATACAGCTGTTCCACATGTTCTCAACGACATCATACGCTGTTGCATAGAACCAATTCGAGCTCAAATATTCAGCTTGGAGGGGGAGGTCCAAGCACAAGCAACAAACTACAGTCCACTCACCGACGTCCAGAGCAGCCGCAAGCATCTTCAAGCGCTCAAGGAAATATTCAATCGTTCTTTGCCTCCAGCAGTAAACGTATTTTACTGGGCACAGCGATGGTTAACATCTGCTATAAAGGTACATAATTCTCCGCTAGAGCACTTATTGACTCTGGCTCAGAAGGGTCCTTTATATCTGAAAGCTTGCAACGACTCATACAGATACCTACTCGCCGCGTGAGCGCCCAGATCTCTGGCCTCAACAATGTAGTCTCTGCAAAGGTGCAAAAGGCATGCACGTTTGTTCTTGGATCACCTATTGATACAACAATACAAATCTCTGCAAATGCCCTGATCTTATCAAAGATCACTGGAAATCTTCCTACCTGTTCCATTCATCCATTGCTACAACAAGCTTTTCCGGAGCTCGTTTTAGCAGATAAGCGATTTTTCTGTAGCGAACAGATAGATGTGCTACTGGGGGGAGATTTGTATTCGCAAATCTTACTAGACGGTATCCGCCGGAATATGTTGGGTTCACTTATTGCCCAAGAAACCATCTTTGGATGGATCCTAACAGGATCCGTTCCATGTGATGGTCAGCCCGCGCCCTCGTCTGTGGTGTCCTATTTCAGTGAAGTTTCCCTTGATCGCCAGTTAGCATCATTTTGGGAACTCGAGGAGGTGCCACAAAAGATGTTTTTAACAGACGCAGAAAGATTTTGCGAAGAAAACTTTGTCAAAACTACGCGACGGAATTCAGACGGCCGATATGTGGTGACCTTGCCATTTAAGCAAAGTTATCCAGAAGAAATTGGTTTAGGTGGCTCGCGCTATATCGCAGTACGCCAATTTCTTCGAAATGAGGCCAGGCTGATGAAAAATCCGGCCTCAAAACTTGAACACCCTGTCATGCTTAGGGAATACTTGGACCTCGGCCATATGCAAAAAGTTCCTGGCAATTGTGAAAAGGAACAAGCGTCCAATTTTGTTCAACCTCATCATGCCGGTATGAAACCCGATAGCACCACTACGAAGGTACGAGTGGTCTTCAATGCATCGAGTCCGTCATCGAATGGAGTCAGCCTGAACGATGTTCTCTACGTGGGACCAGTGCTGCAAAGCGACTTAACGCTGCTCATCCTTAAGTGGAGCTTTTTTAGGTTTGTCTTTAATGGAGACATCGAGAAGATGTATCGCCAGACTATCGTGGACGATACCCAGCAGGTTTATCAGCGCATCATTTTTAGAGAGTCGTCGGAGAATTCACTCCAAGATTTCCAGTTAAAGACTGTGACCTTTCGAGTCAATTGTGCTCCATTCTTAGCGATTCGAACACTTCTCCACCTAGCAGACAATGTGGAGAGCACTTTTCCGCTGGCGTCAAGTATACTGCGTAACCATATGTACGTAGATGATGCTTTGGCTGGTGGACATAGCCTAGAGTCCTCAATTCAAGCACGGAAGGAGCTTGAAAAGGCGGTAGAATCTGCAGGGTTTTCCTTGCGTAAGTGGACGGCGAATTCCGAAGAAATTCTTCTAGGGATTTCAAAGGGGCATTTGCTCAATGAAGACTTCTTGCAATTCGAAGGCAGCAGTCAGGTGAAGACGCTAGGCATCCGCTGGAATGCACGTTCGGACATTTTTTATTTTGACGTCCGTCCACTCGAGCAAGGTGAAAGTTTTTCTAAAAGGAAAGTGCTATCTACGATAGCAAAACTTTTTGACCCTGCAGGATGGCTGGCCCCAGTAATTGTTGTAGCAAAGATCTTAATGCAACAAGTTTGGTTTGATGGGATCAACTGGGATGAGCAATTTGTACCTTCCACGCTCCAACGTTGTCTGTCTTTTACGCAGACTTATTCTCACATCGGCAGCATTAAGATTCCACGCTGGGTTAATTTTTCTCCTGACGCCGATATACAGTTTCACGGTTTTTGTGATGCTTCGGAAAAAGCATATGGTGCAGCGTTATACATTAGGGTCAGACATAACCACCAGGTAGGCACCCACCTTCTCGTTTCCAAAACTAAGGTAGCACCAGTTAAAACGGTGTCTTTACCAAGGCTCGAATTGTGTGGAGCTGTGATTCTAGCCGCAATGGTGGATGCTTTTTTGTCGAAGTTAGAAGCGTACAACCACCAGTTGTACCTTTGGACTGACTCGACGATAGTTTTAGCATGGCTGCGTAAACAACCCTGCACTTGGACAACGTTCATGGCCAACCGTATCACAAAAATTAAGGAGAAAATTGATACTAAAAACTGGAGCCATATGGACTCCCAGGATAATCCAGCGGATCTTGCTAGCAGAGGAACAGGCCCACAAAGTTTGAAAGATAGCACTTTGTGGTGGCATGGACCAGCGTGGCTGAAGCAGGATCCATCTCTATGGCCAAGTTAAGAAAACCAGTTCGATACAACGGTAGAATGTAAGCCAGTCAAAGACCATATGGCTTGTGCCGAGAATACGTACATTTTAAGTCGTTTCTCTTCACTACATCGTGCTTTGCGGGTTATATCGTACATATTACGATTCTTTCGAATGACGCATAAACCTCAGCGAAATAATTTCGTTTTTCAGTCGGTGGCTAAAACCCCACAAGAAATTAGGGATACGACAAACAGGCTCATTATATGGTGCCAGATATTGGGCTATTGTTCAGAATACCACAATTTACAAAAAAAGATTTTAGTTAATGCCAAAGTTCAATTTTAACGCTTAACCCATTTTTGGACAGCCAAGACATCATAAGAGTAGGTGGAAGGTTAGCTGGGTCTGAGCATATACCCTACAACGAGCGGCATCCCATTATTTTACCGTATGACTGTCACTTTTCAAAACTATTTGTGCAGTTTACCCATGAAATTTCCATTCATGGAGGGAACCAACTTGTGTTGCGACTTATTCGGATGCAATATTCGATTCCTAAGGTAAAAAACATGATTAAGTCTATTATTCACAACTGCAAAGTGTGTTATCGACGAAGGGCTACATTTGTGTCTTTGTCTGTTTTTCGACAAAGGCCATTCACTTGGAGGCAACCAGTGATTTGAGTACGGTCACTTTCTTAGCGGCATTTTCTCGCTTATTTTCACGAAGAGGATGTCCAGAGAAAATGTACTCACATCTCACGGGCCTCACGGGCCTTCAAAGAAGATTTAAAGGCTTTCTGAATGAAACGAAAGAGAACGTGGTGTCTAAGTTCGCACACCAAAACTTGTCTTGGCATTTTATACCAGCTGGTGCTCCCCATATGGGAGGTCTATGGGAAGCGGGTGTCAAGAGTTTTAAGTTACATTTTCGTAAAATCACGTCAGACATGAAGTACACGTTTGAAGAACTGTCAACATTGCCTTCGCGTATCGAAGCATGTTTAAATTCGCGGACTATAACTCCGATGTCAACGGATTCTCATAGTCTTGCGCCTTTAACTCCAGCGCATTTCTTGGTTGGTGGACCTTTGCTTTCACCTATTGAACGAAACATATCTGAGAGTCCTATGTCGATTATCAAGCGGTGGCAAAAATTAAAGGCATTGAACCAGAAGTTCTGTCGAATCTGGAAATCAGACTATTTAAAAGAACTGCAAAAGAGATATAAGTGGAAAAATCCACGCGAAAATTTACAAATTGACGACTTAGTTGTAATCAAAGCAGATAATCTTGCGGCAAATGAGTGGCGATTAGGCAGAGTTATTAAAACCTATTTAAAAACCGACGGTCGCGTAGTTGCAGATTTACGATCGGAACGCGGGGTCATTAGTAGGCCGGTGGTTAAGTTAATTCTCTTACCACAACGCGAAAATTAGAATTTTTAATGTCCTTTACGTCCTTTTCCGAACATAGGGAACTAAATAATTTATATCTTTCAGAAAGGTTCCTAATGTCGGCAAAACCATCGAGCTGCCTCGTGTGCAAGGCTCACCATGCTCTCAGATCCTGCCCAGATTTTTTACGTGAGAATATCGCCTGCGAATGGTGTTGCTTTTCCAATATTGCTCGAAGTGCCTCTCCCCAAACCACCGGACCGACGAATGCGCAAGCGACGGCTCCTGCCGCTACTGCAAAGGATCGCATAGTACTTTGCTCCATCGCAATTGCGCAAAGGACCTCGTTTTTGCGAATCGCGTACAGAAAGCTCCGACACAGTCAGTCTCGAACTTCCTGCCGTGATGCCGCCTTAAATTCGAGATGCTCTTCCTCTCACGACGTAGCCAGGTTTCGGTTGTCTCGGTCTTCCCGTCATGATAAATTTAAAGGATCGAGATGCAACTCCTCTCGCTACGTAGCCAGGCCTCGTTTGCCTCTGTCTCCCCGTCGCGATTTTACGTCCGCCGAAAGAGAGGTCGCTGTGAGACCTCGTTTGTCGCAACCAGCGAGCGATGAGAGGAGATTGGCATCTGATGGCGAAGAACGGATGGAGAGTGACACTGTAATGTTGGACGCGCGACTTTTATTTATACGCGGCTTACGCGTTTTACGCGAATTAAAAGTTATACGCGGTTATTATAATAATACGCGTTTATTATTTTTTCCAGCGCTTAAGAGCGCTACTGACCAGTTTAAAAAAATTCTTTAGCGCCGTCACCCAAAGGTGCCTTCAGGAGCTTTAGAATTGAAATAAGGAGCAATCAGTTTAAAGCTCAAAACTTAAGTGATTTTATTTTAAGATTTTCTTCGGCTTATAAAGCCAATTAACAGTATTTTTTTAACTTAAAATAAATACAAAATTAAATATATATCTTATTTAATATAATTGTAACTAAATAGAACATTAGTTTATGTAGTCATTTTAGTGTAGTTATATAGTATAGTTATGTAAACATAAAGTACAAGTGAGTAAGAATGCAAACAATAGTTATGTGTTTGTTTTGTTTGTTTGCTACATAAATGTCCTTAGGCTACATTTATAGAAATGTTAGTTTGTAGACTAGATCTTTATGTGTTAAATGTTTATATATAATAATTGTATAGAACAAATGTGTTTAAGTTAGTGTTATAGCAATATTTAGATTGAAGTGCACTACACCCCCATCCTTAAGATAAAATTATTTGATTTAAAAAAATAATTTTTAAAATTATACAATGCAAATGTTTTTTTTTTTTTATACAATTCAAATGTTTTAATAAATTTAATTTATTACTTTATTATATTAGTGTTTATATTTCAATAAATTTCATTTTATTTTTGTAACTAGTAATTATATAATTCAAATAAAAATATATTTATAATTGGTAATTATACAATTCAAATATTTTTGTTTATATATTAATTCCGACATGTTAACAAATTTTAATATATTTAATACAAAATTTAATTTCAATTAAATCCATTTTTTCAATAAATTATTGTGGTATTCTTTTAATTTTCCATTTATATCTATTATTGTATTTGCTCCATTTTTCTTAATTACCGTGTATGGACCATGATATGGTGATTGATACTTTCTTCTATTCATTCTTTTTACAATTATTTTATCACCAATATTTATATTAAGTGGGTTTGAAATTTCATTATCTTTCTTTCGCTTCTCTTTAGCTATGTTTATCAATTCATATGCTTTTTTTAAAGAATATGCTAATCTAAATTTTAGTTCTTGCGCATAATTTTCAGTATTGTAAGTTTTAAATGTTTCTAATTGTTCATTTGGTAGGTTTGCCAATTTGCCAAAAATAAGTTCAAATGGACTATAGTTCGTATCGATATGAGGTGTCGTATTGTACGCAAATGTGAAGAATGGGATCCAATGGTCCCATTCGTCATCTTTGCAAAAATTAAGTAAAAATTCGTTTAGCACTCTGTGGTTCCTTTCTATAGAACCAAGAGTTTCATGATGATACGGTGTGCTAAATACTTGTTTTATGTTCAATTGACTGCATATTTGCGACATCAACTCATTGGTAAACTCTGTACCCCTATCCGACTTTATTGTTTTAAAATGCCCATAAATCAAAATTAAGTTTTCTATTAAAGTTTTGGCTACTGTTTTGGCGTCTTTCGTCTCCATAGGACATGCTATAACATATTTTGTTAATTCGCACTGCATGGTGAGTATGTACCGGTAGTTATTTGTTAATCGTAGAGGACCTACAGTATCTATTGAAACTACTTCAAAACTAGTTCCTGGTGTGTCTGTCACCGTTAGTTGTTCTTTTGTATGTCTGGTTTGTTTGTTAATTTTGCATGTTTCGCAATTATTTATAAAATTTTTAATCATTCTACTCATGTTTTTCCATATATACCTCTGCTTTATTTTTAAAATCGTTTTTCTAATTCCCATATGACCTCCATAGGTCGAATTATGGTACTCTTCAATTATTCTTTTCTGGTTTTCTATCTCTATTATTCTTTTTGGTTCTCTATAAATGAGTATTTTTACTATATTTTCACTAATCTTTAAATTATTATACACTCTTTTAAAATGTTCCATGGCCATGGTTTTAAATATATCATCATGAATATTCAATGCTAATTCTTCAATCCCTAGTTTTTGCATCTTCGAAATCAGTTTCTCCAAAGTCATCTGTGTGAACATCGGATTGTCACTGCATCGTACAAAAACCTGATTGTCTTCTATGTCTATCTGAGTACTCTTAAAATCTTTTTCTGTTATAAATTTTAGTTTTCTTATTTTGCTTACATCCGATAGTGAAGTGCATTCCCACACAAAAAGGTGATCAATCTTCCTGCCTGGAATACGTTTTAAACTGTTACTGGTTGAGTTTTTTGTATGCTTATTTTTATCCATACTTCTCGTTATGGCTAGAATTTTTGTATTCTCGTTTTCTAAAACTGTTGGAATCATCGCTTTAAGCGAATCGCTATTTATAATGATTCTAGACAATGCATCTGCATTGGTATTAGCTTTCCCTGTTTTGTATTTAATTTCGAAATCATAGTCGCATAGGTCTAACCTAATGCGTGTCATTTTAGACGATGGGTTTTTATGAGAAAAGAGAGACACCAATGGTCTGTGGTCTGTGACAACTGAAAATCTGCGACCATAAAGATAAGGCCTGAAAAAATTTATAGCCCAGTGTATGGCCAATAATTCTTTTTCTAAAATTGGTTTGTTTAAATGTGCTTTCCGAGTGATTTGCTCGCGAAAGAAATTGGTAAATCTGATCCGATCTCACCTTGCGACAATACTGCACCTAAGGCATAATTTGAGGCGTCAGTAGTAAGAACGAATGGTTTATCGAAATCAGGGTATTGAAGAATTGGTTTATTAAGTAATTTTGATTTTAAAGTTTCGAATGCTTGATGACACGCGTCATTCCATTCAAATTTTGTATTTTTCTTTAGCAATGCATTTAAATTTTTGGCTATATCAGCAAATTTTGGTATAAAACGCCTATAATAATTGGAAAAGGCCACAAATCTCCTTACTTCATCCGAGTTTGTTGGTACTGGGTAGTTTCGTATTACTTTATTCTTTGCTGGGTCTGTTCTTATGCCTTCGTTTGTTATCAAATGCCCAAGATAAACAACTTCAGGTTTCAAAAATGAACATTTATCTGGATTTAACTTCAGGTTAAATTTTCTCATTTTATTAAAAACTTTTGCCAAACTTTCGTTATGGTGCTGTAGGCTGCACCCAAATACAATTATATCATCCACGTACAAAAAAGCTTCTGCGTCTAACCCGGTCAATGCTATCGTCAACATACGTTGAAAGCTATTAGACGAAATTTTAAGTCCGAATGGTAAGGTAAGCGGGTAAATTGAAAATGTCCGTTTCCTGTTGAAAATGAGGTAAGTGGTCGCGAGTCTTCGTCTAAGTCTATCTGGTGGAACGAGCTGGTCATGTCCAATGTCGAAAAGTATTTAGCTCTTCCGAGTCTGTCAAGTACGTCTTCAATTTTGGTCAGGGGAAATTTATCACTCACGATTTTTTCATTAAGCTTTCTAAAATCGACGACTGGTCTCCATTTTTTTGTGTCGTCCGCTGATTTTTTTGGGACCACGAGTAGTGGGGAATTGTACGGACTAATTGAGTGTTCTATGATGTTGTCCTGTAACAGTTGGTCAACCTGTTCATTTATTTCAGTCATTTGTGTTTGTGGCAGTCGGTAATTTTTGATGTAAACAGGAGTCGAATCTGTTGTTTGTATTTGTTGTTTATAAAAATTATTGACGCTTAAATGTTCTCCAGCGAGATGAAAAATATCTTGATATTCTGCGATGATATCTATTATCGATTTTCTGACTTCTGATCCATTGCATCCAATATCCAAATTGGTTAAAAGTTTGTTCAGCCTATTTTTATTAAAATGTTTATTTTCCTTGCATTGAAAAATGTTGTAATTACTTAATGGTTTAGTTTTCACATTAAAACTTTTTATTTTTATCTCTTCATTGGTTGTATTCATCAACTTGACGTGCGCTACTCCGTTCGCGGGTATAATACTATTTCCTAAAAATACTCCCTCACTAATTTCTTCATTAAGAATTATGCTATCTTCTTTAACTTTGATATCGATCGGGACTACCGCTTCTGTTCGTGCGGGTACCGTAACATTATAAAAATCCTTTAAAATGATTGATAATATTACTTCTTCTTCATTAATTATAAATGTAACTGTACATGTCTCGTAGTCTATTTTTGACATATACCTCCTCATCATGTCTCGGCCTATTATTCCATCTGTTGCTATAGGAAAATCATTTTCAACTATTTGAAAATTATGTTCAATTTCCTCATTTTCAATATAAAATTTTAAATTTGATGTACCACTACATTCTATAGTTTCGTTCGTTATGCCTGTTATCTTTGTAATATATCTTGTGTTTAAATTGCTAGCATTTTCAACTTTGCACACGGAAATATCAGCTCCCGTATCTATCAGGAATTTTAAAGTTCTATTTGAATTTTTACATTTTAAAATTATGAAATTAGATAAGTTTTTTGATAGTTGTAAAATTAATTGTGGCCTCTGCGGGTAACAGCTCCTGCTACCCGGCCATCGCCGTTTCCCTGCACATTGTAATGAATATTATTATTATAATTCCTGCTAAAATTTCTGTTTGTGTTATTATTGTACCGAAAAGTATTGTTATTTTGAAAGTTATTATTGTTTGGAAAGTTTCTGTTTCTGTTAAAGCCTTGATTTGAATTATTGCTATTGATTCTAAAATTGTTGCTATTGTTATTTTATCTGTAATTGCTGTTTGAATAGCTATTTTGATTATTTCTCTGATTATTATTAAAATTATTGTTATATCTCTGTTCTCTAAAATTGTTTCTAATTTGAAAAATATTGTTTCCATTAGCCTTTAAAACTTCTTCTACTGTCATACACCTCTCAACAGCCTCACCAAAAGTTTTCGGTGGATTTGCTAGTAATATATTTCTATATTCTGTATCGACACCTTTTGTGAAAATATTGAGTGCCATACTCTCATTTATTTTGTATACCGCATCTTTCGCGTCCTTACTCGGATTTTCTAGACTTTTTATTTCATACGCACTTAGCTGTTCTGAAAGTTCTACCAATTTTTCTCTGAAAGCTGCTATTGGCATATTATTTTGTTTTAGTGAACTAAATTCATTTAATATTTGTTGCAAATTTTTCGGATTTGGGTACGATTTTTCCAATAAAGTTTTTAATTCCGCAAAAGTAGAAGGCCGGTTTGAACGTCCAAGTATACTGCGTACTTGGGTGGTTAATTTAAAATTATAAATATATTTAACAAAAATTTCCTTATCATCATTCTTCACTAAATCATGCAATAATTCTGCTTGTACAATAAAATCCTCTAATCCATTATAGTCTCCTTTAAAAACTTGTAGGTTTTTACCTACCACATTAATGTCGAAATTTGACATTTAAGGCGAAATTTTCTCTTCCTCCCAAATGTTTGATAAATCTAAATCTATATTACCAATTTCTTTTAAACTTTTTGTATTTACTTTTATAATTAAATTATTTATTATATTCACAACTTCATAATAAATATTGTTGAATTTTACTTTTAAAATTCGACAATCTTCATTGTCTTTAATATTCTCTGTTTCAACTTTTATATTTTAAAAAAAATTCAACTTACTTTTTACGTATTCACCACTGTATTTTCTGTTTTTACTTTTCTTAAAGTTTAATATAAATTTTTCTAATATTAAAATGTTTCTTTCAATTATTTCCATAAAAAAATTTTTGTAATAGATTAAGTTATTTATAATTTAATTCGTATGGAACACCCTGTGGTAGTACCAACATATAGAACAGTACTTACTATAAGAAAGTCGACCAAAAGTAAAAGAAGAACTAAGTGACGTTTAGTTCGTGAATGAAAATAAGACCGGTCGCGTGTGCGTAAATTAAATAGAAAAGAAAATCGGTTAAAAAAATATAAAAGTGAGTTAAATTTATTTTAAAGTGTTTCTCGCATAATCTGTTTCGCGTTAACACTCGGCATTGCATATATTTTCCAAAATATGTGCATTTAATGTTAGAAAAAATTAAGCATTGTCGGGAAAAGGAAAAAAACAATGCGAAAAAGAAAAGAAAGACATTTAAGTGCGGAAAAAATTAAAATTGAAAAATATGTAACAAGTATAAAGCAAAAAAATGTATGTATGTGTGTGTGTAGTGTTAATTTTTGTTTTGATGCTCCAAAATAATGTGAAGTGAAAAAATGGATTAAATGTTGTTGTGTTTTATATATATTTTTTTTACAATGATTTTATATTCATGCTAAAAAATTTCTTAATAAATCGATTCAACGATAAAAAATATATTAACAACAAAATTAAATAAAATGTTGTTTATTGTTGTTTGCTGCTTTGGACTTCTCTTATGTAGCTTATTTTTGTTTTTTGTTTGTTGTTGTTCATGTTGTTTTTTTTTACTGCATCGGCTGCTTCTTCCGTATCTGATTGCCGTTGGTACTCTTCAGTGTAAATACGCAACTGAATTTCGGTGCGTTCACGACACCATAGCGTTGTCGCACAAAAATTTTTTTTCATTGATTCCTTGGTCCGTGTTGCAGGATCGCCATGTAATGTTGGATACGCGGCTTACGCGTTTTACGCGAATTAAAAGTTATACGCGGTTATTATAATAATACGCGTTTATTATTTTTGCCAGCGCTTAAGAGCGCTACTGACCAGTTTAAAACAAAATTCTTTAGCGCCGTCACCCAAAGGTGCCTTCAGGCGCTATAGAATTGAAATAAGGAGCAATCAGTTTAAAGCTCAAAACTTAAGTGATTTTATTTTAAGATTTTCTTCGGCTTATAAAGCCAATTAACAGTATTTTTTTTAACTTAAAATAAATACAAAATTAAATATATATCTTATTTAATATAATTGTAACTAAATAGAACATTCGTTTATGTAGTCATTTTAGTGTAGTTATATAGTATAGTTATGTAAACATAAAGTGCAAGCGAGTAAGAATGCAAACAATAGTTATGTGTTTGTTTTGTTTGTTTGCTACATAAATGTGCTTAGGCTACATTTATAGAAATGTTAGTTTGTAGACTAGATCTTTATGTGTTAAATGTTTATATATAATAATTGTATAGAACAAATGTGTATAAGTTAGTGTTATAGCAATATTTAGATTGAAGTGCACTACAACACCACTATGGCTTCAGCAACTCAGCGTGCGAAAGAGTTCCGCTCTTTCCGCCCGCCCCTCGGATCACAAGCGTCAACCCGGAGCTCTTCTAAACTTAAACGGCGAGCCAAGCAACAACACCACCGACGTCAAACCAAAAAACCCGCCCATCAGAATCGCTCATATAGCGGTCTTAGAAGCCAGTCCTCGCCCTTTATCGATCAGAGTGCGAGTATGTCTGAAGTGTCCGAGCAGTTAGTGCGCCAGTTGGGGTTGCCAAGGATAAAGTGGGGATCGGTGGAGTTATGCTCCATAACTCTGCGGTCGACACATGAAAGCGCCTTGTCGATTACGACACAGGCAAAGATTATGCACCACTTGTCTCGGACAACCCCTGCTTCAACACTGGAAGCGTCTATCAGGGCCAATTTTTCTAACTTGGTACTAGCTGACCCGAATTTCTTTAAAGCGGCCCCAGTGCGCATAGTATTAGGGGTAGACGTGTACCCACGAATTATCCAACCGGGTATTATTCCAAACGCTTTGGAAGGCATTGTGACCCAAAACACCATTTTTGGATGGATTTTATCCGGCACTTGTAGCCGATAACTATTTTTTACCACACATATATATCTATCCACACATACATCTATCCACACGTATCTCTATCCACACATCTATCCACACATATATATAAATTTTCATTTATACCTGCTTCAGTTGCTTAAACATAATACTTGAATTTAAATAGATTGAATTTAACATGAATTTAAATAAATTGAATTACCCTGAGACGAGAAAAAAAAGAAAAAGAATCAACGCACTTTTTATCTTTTTTTTTGTATTTTTCCGATATTTTTGGATTTACTTATTAACACAACATACATAAGATTGTTTTTGAACTTTACAGTAATACTGCAAGGGGGCCGGCATGTTTAGACCTAAACCCTTATTAGTTATGTATTTTACTACTTAAGCTAAACTAAAAGTTATTAAGTACCTTTTTTTATGTTACTGCCTCACCGACTGCTTCGAGTATCGCTGGTCCTTCGGCTTATCCGAACGAAGGTGATGCTGGTCGTCTTCTTATTGGCATTGTCATCGAAACAGCTCCATTTTTTATTCCTCCAAATTATATTAGAAAATCCTGAAAAAAGTAAGAAATTGTTAATGTTAAAAGCTGAATATATATTTACATAAATCAAACTCTTTTGATATCTTTTACTTACTAACCTTCTTGTTTCCATTCCTGCGTATAAAATTCTGTGAGCACATATTGCGCTAGAATTTTATACACCTAGGCTTACCTTTTGTGTCCGTCCACAGAGGCACTAAAGCAACTTATTGCACCAGCATTTACAGATTCCAAAAGCGAATTGTCTAAAGTGTTTATCATTATCTAACCTGGAGAATATAATGAAAATAACATTTAGTGCATAAGATTTTAATTTGAAAAAAAACCCTTGCGAAAAGTTGCGAAAGTAAAAGATATCATCATAATGCAATTGGAACTTTTCATTCTTGTGCTTGATGCACAAAACACTTATTAATATAATTTTTGTAATTTTAATCTAATTAAGTAAATTTTTGAAATTATTTTTAAGACAAACAAATTATGCAAATGAAATTAATTTCAGCGTTGTTAAATTTCATGAACCGACTTTATGGTTTTTAACTTCTTAGGTCTCTCTATTGCAAACTAAGAAGGCAAAATTAAAAAATTTATGGATAAGTAATAATGATAGTTAAATTTATAAATGTTCCAAATTTCGTTCTTCTACCTTTTATACTATCCACGTAATGACTTATTTTATGTTTAACTAATTTGCTTGCTTTAAAAATTGCGGGCAACAACAAAGCATACACACAAAATGTTCAAAAAAATGCATAGTAAGCAAACAAGCTAGCACAAATACCTACTGTTGTCTCTATTAAATATTGAAAAGCCAAAGTTTTACAAAATAAAATATATATTAAAACTACTTTTAAAGTTGTAGGAATAAGCTTTAAGTGAATCCCTTACTGTAATGCACATTTTCGATGCGAAATTAAAGAAGATAATTCTTTACTTTCTTTCTTATGAATGGTATTAATGGTAAACACAATATTGTATGTATATCTTAAAAATATTTATTTGTAGGTTTTATGTCTATGTCAGCAATTAAGTTATAATAATTATATTGTAGGGGCAAAGAGTTGTTCAGCAGGGTTTCCCAATATGTTAGTTGCATAATTTTTTTATTACTTTTAATCTTTATATCTTTGTTATAAACAAAGATGAGATATAATAATTTATTTAAGAAATATTTGTTAATCTGCCGTTATTGAATTAAAATTCTCGTTTTAATATATGCCAATAAGCTCGGATATATGTAAGTCAAATAGTAAATAAAGGTTATCGAAAAGTTTGGAAAATGCGTCTTTGGATCAATTATAACTACAACTAAAATAAATAAATATACATCATTTGTTAGTTTTTGTGTAAAATAATTAATAAAAATTTAATATCGTAATATCTGAATTTGTGTAGGTAAATAATTTAACTTTAATTGATAAAAAACTTAATTAACTGTGAAACAAATGAGCTTGAAAATCACATAGACTCTTTATATCTTCAGATCCATAAATTAATTCTTTGCGACAACCACCTAAATATAAACGGTCCAACTTAACAGTAGATTTAATAAAACTACCAAAATCTCCAGAATTTCTTCAAGAAAATTCTGATTCAGATTTAGAATAAATAATTTTTACAAAGAAAATTCACAATTTTAATTGACGGTCCTAGAACCAAAGGGGTACAAGTGCAGAATTCCAATTTTTAGTGAAAACTGGTTAAACTGTAAACTAAAAGTACCACGAACAAGTCATCAATGACATTAGACCAATTTAATGCTCTTATGGTGCCCTGGCTGGAGAATAAAATTAAATACTAAAAGGAACTGCTAAAACAGTGGGAGCCAAAGGGGTACAAGTGCAAGGCTGGCTTGTGAGATAACAGCGAGTGACTCTCATTTTTTCTTTCTTTTTTTATCATTCAGCTTCAGTTCCCACGTGGTTTCGAACGGTGTAGTGCGATCGTGTTTTCTCCGTGTAAGAAAAAAGTGTCAATTTTCGAACTTCACTTCTTTAAAGTGTCCGTCAACGTGTTAAGTTTTAACAAACAATTTGTTTTGAATCAGTGCTTTTTTCCTGTATATTGCTGAATGATGGGTAAGTTCTGACTTCTGATATATGTACCTACTTACTTATTAACTATTTAAATTTCTGAAATAATATTGTTGCTGGGGAAACTATTTAACACATTATTTATATATTTTTCAGCTTCTTCTGATGGAACTGAGGATTGGGATATGAGTTCAGATTCTGGAGAACAGTACGGCCCTGAGCTTCAACATTTCTTATCTCCTACCTCTGGACTCGAAACATCTGCAGTTCCTGTTACGCCACCATCGGTGTCAAACACGCCAGCAAATACAACCCAAGTTAGCAATGAAAAATGTAAAAAGAAGATTGCAAGACCAAAGTCATGTAAAAAGAATGTTCGCAAGTTGTTAAGAGATAAAGGCGAGGCATATATTGACAAAAAAAGTAATCGTCACTGTGCACGGTCCATAAAATCGTATGAACACACCTGCAGGTATAAATGCAACACCAATATATCCGAGATGGCAAGAACAAAAATATTTAATGAATTTTGGTCCCTAGAATCGTGGAATTTGCAAAGTTCGTTCATTTCTTCTTGTGTAAAAAAAACCAAACCCTCTAGAAAAATAGAAAATGCAACAAAAGGAAAGAGTTTAAGCACTATAATCACATTGCTAGATAAGAGAGTGTGTAAACCATTTTTTTTAAAAACTTTAGATACAAGCAACAAAAGGTTTATCAACGTGGTTAAGAAAAAAAGTAAGGTCGGTGTTTTTCCTCCAGACCAAAGGGGTCGACACATCCCAAAAAATAAAATAACAGATGAAGCTCTTAACTTTGTTAAAATGCACATTGATTCGTTTCCAAAGTATAAAAGCCACTATTCGCGAGAGGTAAATCCAGACAAACGGTTTTTGAATGAACGTTTAACTGTTAGTAAAATGTATGAGCTATACAAAGAAAAATGTAATCAAGACGGCAAGCCACAAGTGAAAGAAAGTATGTACAGAACCATTTTTAATACAAGGTTTAACCTATCTTTTCATCGGCCCCATTCAGACACATGTGTGACATGCGATAGACTTGAGCATGAAGTCAGGGCTGGCAACACTCAGGCTGCTACTGAAAGGGAATTACATCACCGAAACGCAGAAGCGGCCAGAAAAGCAAAAAAGGAAGCGAAAAATTTGGGTTTGGAAAACCAAGCTCATGTATGTATATGCTTTGATTTGCAAAAAACACTGCCAACACCTATTCTTACCTGTAGCAAGGTTTATTATTTGAGGCAGTTATGGGTGTATAATTTGGGAATACACAATATGGCGACTGGCGAAGGTCATATATATATGTGGCATGAAGGTGAAGGATCAAAAGGATCGAAGGAAATTGCCTCATGTCTATTAAAATTTATCGCTGGCTTGTCTCAGAGCGTAAAGCACATTAGTGCTTTTAGTGACAATGCTGGGGGTCAGAATAAAAATAAAAACATTTTAAAGTTCTGGAATTATGTGACTAGATACACGCACATTGAGACTGTCGATCATAAGTTTCTTGTTTCTGGGCACTCATTTATGGAGTGCGATCAGGATTTCGGACGCATCGAAAAGAAAAGGAGAGCCACATCCGTCATATACACACCGGATGAGTGGGTTGACCTGGTAAAACACACGAGAAAAAAGTTTCATGTTGTTAAAATGGAACGCTCCGATTTTAAAAATTTTGATTTCATGGACAATATTGTTAACTGTGAGGTAAAAGGAATGAGATCTATTTCTTGGTTTCATTTCGAGAAAAGCAACCCTGACATGCTATTTATGAAAAACTCCGTGAATATTAACATTCCATTTACAGAAGTGAAAATTTTGAAAAAGCGAGCAGGAAGGCCTCCTCATTCTCCTGTTTTAAATGAACTTCACAAAGAGCCTCTAAAAATTAAGCTGGCAAAGTTTAAAAATCTTATGGAGCTATTGCCATTTGTTCCGCCAATACACCATCACTTTTTTAAATCGTTGACGTATGAGGGACACCATCACAAAATAGAATTGAGTGTTGAACCGAATGACGGAGACTGCAATGAAGAGGACGAAGACATTGAGTCTGACTATGACTAAAACTATATGTTATTAATAAGTTTTGTTTTAAAAAATAGAAAATGAATTTATTTAGTTTTATGTTATGGAGTTAAAATAAGTGTTGTTTTAAAAAATAAAACATGAATTTAATAACTTTTATATTATACATCTAAAAAAAAAATTTGTTCTTAAAAATAAACATCACATTTATAGAGTTAATAAAAGTATAAGTTTTATTCAATTTCGTAAGTCTGGCCTGTGAAATACTTTATATATCTGCCCTAGTAGGGCTGTTCACGACATAGTGGGAAAAAAATTTTTATATCTGATCTAAACGCACAGTAGTTTATTTTGTGCCAGTTGGAGTGCAAATAAGACCTGCAAAAATGATATTCAATCCAACAACGTTTAGAGGTTGCTCAACGCTCCCTATGAGTTTAGATCCGATAAAAATTTTTTTGGAACAGCTCTACTGCCCTACACACCTAACTTTTCTATCTTTGGGAAACAAGTTAACCAGGATGAAAATAGAATGTAATGTTGGTTTGGAGCCAAAGGGGTACAAGTGCAAAATTTTAGGGGGTCGCGCGACAAAAACTCAAATGTAGAGTTAATAATAGGTTTTTTTTGTGGCAGTATCATATTTTTTATTTTAACTTACTTTCAATTAAAAAAAAATTGTTCATTAAATACTAAAATACTACGAAATATTTTTTAAATAAAAAACAGTTTAACCTTATTTTTCTCAGAACTACTTTGGATGCACTTGTACCCCTTTGGTTCTAGGACCGTCAATTATATTCAATCAATATTTAAGTAAACATGTAGAAGTCGTACATATAAGTAAGTATAGCAGACGTAATACCAAACTTTGTTTCAAACATCAAACATTGTTTCAGTTGTATGGGAGGTATGCGTAGTAGTCGACCTATAAGGCTCGTATTTTGCCAAAAGTTATTTAACTATAACATAAACTGAGAAGCAAAATTTCATCATAATACCATAAATAAAACCAAACTTATGCAAAAACTACTATTCCGGTTGTTTAAGAGGTAGGCGTCTACCTTCTATCTCTAGATATGTTATATCTAAAACATATTTTAGATATAAGATAAGCTCAGAATTCCAATTTCATAGCTATAGAATTCTTTCAACCAAACTTATGCCATCATTACTTTTTCATTTACATAGGAGATAGGCGTGGCAGTGAGCCGATCACGACCATTTTTCGTAACAGTTATTATTTTTGCCTTAAAAACTTACTTGCAAAATTTTATGTCTCCAGCTATGGTACTTTTTGAGATATGAGTTTTGGCACGCCAAAATTGAAAAAGACACACTGTGCGCCCTTAAAAAACGTGAATTTGAAAAAGTATAATGAATGTTTAAAATCGAGTTTCCTTTTTTCAGTAAGTCATAAAAAACTTATGACTATAACAAACTCCAATGTAAAATCGTTTGCTTATTCTGAATATGTTATCAGATTTTTTAGGAAATTAGTCCTTAAGTTATAATATACGTGTAAAAAGAGAAAAACAGTAGCTTGTTTTCAAACATTTTTTTGAGGTACAAGGAGTTGTTATATTATTTTGAAATTTATACGGGTTATTGTACATAAAAACTACTTTAATAATTTTTTTTTATTTTAGCAATTTTCTGTCTTTTTATAGAGGTCGCTAAAAATAAAATTGATAAACAAAACATCCAAAACTGTTCAATAGATAACTCAAAATTTATTGCTTCAATTTTAATGAATCCACGCGGCTAAAAAATACTGAATATTAAATAAGTAAATGTATATAATTAATTACATTCACAATTTAGTATTTTTCAGCCGTTTTTGCCAAAAAAAAAAAAACCTGAGAACGGTGTCTCAATCGCGGCAAAAACGCGTAATATGAAGACGGCCTTACAGCAACGGGCGCAACATACTATTTAAAAATGAATGGTTTAGCTCAGCCTTATTTATAAATTGTCTTAAAAAAGTATTTTTGTATTCTCTTCAAAATATATTAAATTCATAATGAACATATCGTCATATGAAATCAAAACAGCCGTAGGTTACAAAAAAATTTAAAATCGTCTTTTTGATTGATTATGATGCACCTTATCAAAATCCATGTTTCGCAAAATTTCACACATCTACAAGTAAAATCGAAGTTTTTATTAACAAAATTCTCAAAGCCCTAAGTTTGATCGAAACTTACAAATTAGAAGGTTTTTAGATTCTCTCTTAAAATTTTTTAATTCAAACTTACGGCTTTTTTAATTTAATATGAAGATATTTAAAAAAATTTTAATACCGCCCCCTGTGGACGCCCATGACTGAAAATATTCTGTATCTACTTGGAATGGCGATACCATTTTCTATATTAAAAATTTCCGTAGAATCCGAATATTGTTATGGCTTTTTTCGATTAGCCCCAATATAATACTTTACATAAATGCCCCAATATAATACTTTACATAAAAACTTTAATTTACTGCAAATAAATTGTAAAGAAGAATTAGACAAAAAAATTTTAGGTATAAAACGTGCCAATAGTGTCAGCAATATTGCTGTTACGATAGAATGTACACGCAGAAAAAAAATATATTTGACACTAACATAAAAGCAAATATTATGTTTTAAAACTTGTTTATAGCAAACATTTTTACAAGAAATGTGTTTTTATTTTATGGAAAACATAAAATGTTTTCCGGAAGCAAATTATGTTCACTTTTATGTTTAGCTCATATGTTTATGTTTAGCTCACAAAATAAGCTCATTTGTTGCAATAAATATATTATATTTACTGAAACATAAAATATTTTTGGGGCAAGTAAGCTTATTTGTTGCTATAGTTAAATCATTTATTATTACTTAATTTATTATTTTTTAATTGTTGCTGTTTGAGGTTTGCCATTGTTTGCAAAAATTTTTTTGAAAAACTTTCTGTCCGAGCTCGGTTTGAACTGCGGCTCTTTCACTTACGAGCCAAGCGCACTACCAGTAGGCACACCACCGAAGGTCGCCTGACTTAAGCCACTGATTAACATGGTATGACTTTCAGAATATGAACATTGAGGACTTATTTTTCCGCAAAAATATTTTTTTGTCTCATCAATCAAAATATGTTTACCTGGAATTGTAAATAAACATTGAAATGATAGACAAAAATAGCAATATGTGTGACAAACAAAATATGGTCAGGATTGCGAAATATATTTACGTTAAATAGAAATATATTTGCGACAATCAAAGTCGAAAATGTAATTTTTTTTCGATTCTATTAAGCAAATTTAAAATTTTAAGTCATATATCTCAAAATAATTTTGTGGGTGACAAAAAGTTAGCCCTCCTATTTGATAGAATATTTTATTACAAAAATTTTAAGCATATATTTGTTTAAAGAAAAGTCATAATTTAAAAAGTTATAGCATTTTTTAACATCAAAACAAAAACTAATTTTGTTAAAAATTAATTTCATTGCAGTCAAATAAACAAAACGCATACATGCTAGAGTCTATAAATTTGTATAGGAAAAATCTGAACTCCAATTCTGGTAACAAAATCAAATAGTATATAAAAAATCCATTCGATTGGCATACTTTTTTGTCTGAACAAATTTTGGCTTCCCCCGAATTGCGTTTTGCAAATTATGACTTTTCTTTCAACATATATGTGCCTAAAATTTTTTTTAATTTTTTATCAGATAGAAGGGCTAACTTTTTGTCACCCATAAAAATATTTTGAGATATATGGCTTGAAACTTGAAATTTTTTTAAAAGAAACGAAAAAAAAATTATTTTTTAACTACATTCGATCATAAAAACCATATTACTGACCAAGGGCGTAGACAAGGGAGTAGAGGCAACTGCTCTCCTATAATAGTTGGAATTTATTTTAGTTTCCCTAACTTCCCTATCTAGGGACAAAGGGGATTCTTGGCCACAAGGTCTTTCAATCTCAGCCGCAAGGCTTTATTTCATACTCTGCCACAAGGCAGTGTTTCAATATAGTTAAATATTGAATAAGCCACAAGGCTTGATTTGAGTTAATAGAAAGACTTCTTTTCCTTGATGTGATTCTAAGACTGATTTTATTTAACCCCAACTCGGATTTTTATAATAAAAATATTGAGTGAAAAGTGACAATATTTTCTTTTCACTCAAAATAATATTTATTCTAAATAAGTTCTTACACATATACAATTAAAAGTCATGAAATCTAAATACAATTATTACACATCTGCTTACTATTACTTTTTACTTACTTACACATCTGTTTGTAATAATATCCATCACAACCCACTTACAGGTTACAAACTCCAATGACTTACTTTTGGCAGCGATTTGTTTTCACAATGTATAAGATGAATCATGCCGCTAGTAGCGCTTGAGTTTGTCACTGCTTGCGCTTCATGCTTTGGTTTCGCTGCAGGTATGCAGTGAGACCAACGTAGAGCGTTTTTAGCGTTGTGTGTTTATGTTATTGTTGAGGTAGGTTAGTGCTAGCCACATGTGCACTACATCCTTCCCCTTTTGAAAAAGAATAATGTTTATTTATTATTCTTGAATATGAATAAAGATTATTTATTATCTATCAAACTTTTTCTTATTTCCTACTTTTAAATATACTAGATCTCCTACATTAAATTTGTGTTTTGTTGCCTTATTTTCTTTATTTCATATAACTATTTTATGTTTCTCTAAATATTCTTTAGCTTTGTTATGTGCGTACTTTAATTTAATCTTTAATTCTGTCAAATAATCTTCTAAGTTATATAATTTTTTGTTGTTGTTCCAAATCTCACCAGGTAGCGTGCAAATTTTTCCATATACTAATTCAAATGGAGAATATGTTGTTGTTGAGTGTGGAGTTGTGTTGTAATAATATGTGTAGTACGGTAGTATAGTTGACCATTTATCATTCTCTTGCATTCCTCTTAAATATTCATTCAATACCCTATGATTTCTTTCAACTGTTCCGACAGTTTCATGGTCAGAGCTGTAAAAGAATGCATTCAATTTGATTTAAATCACAAAAAAATGAATCAATGAATAACGAAAAAAAAAATGCATTCAATGAATGCAAAATTGATTTATAAATAAAATTTTTAATTCACACTCAATTTAAAAAAAATGATTAATTATTCATTTCAATTATTCATTTTCGTTATTCAGAATAATGAATCAAATTTTTTATTCATTTGAATGCTATTCACAAAGAATGCGATTCACAAAGAATTACAGAATTTTCAATTATTCTATTTTTATTCATTATTCATTTTTTATTCGTTATTCATTTTTTATTCTTTATTCATTTGTTATTCATTATTCATTTTTTATTCATTATTCATTTTTTATTCATTATTCATTTGTTATTCATTATTCATATTTTATTCATTATTCATTTTTTATTCATTATTCATTTTTTATTCATTATTCATTTTTTATTCATTATTCATTTGTTATTCATTATTCATTTTTTATTCATTATTCTTTTGTTACTCATTATTCATTTGTTATTCATTATTCATTTTTTATTCATTATTCCTTTGTTATTCATTATTCATTTTTTTGTCATTGCTTATCAATTTGACGATATTGATAAGAACAGAAAAAAAAATTTAAAAAGTTAATATACATATATACAGAGTTATTGTTGCCTTCTTCAAACTTATTTGATCTAAATAGCTCACAATTAAAGTATTTTCATTCAAAAATTGGTTAAAGAAATCCAACAAAAAACTTGATATAAAACGCGTCGTACTCTAACTTCAGGAACAGAAAGATATCTGTTAATAAAAGTATATACAATTTAAGTTACCAAAAACTGGTAAGAACTTCAAAATAATTTTTTATACTTTTATATCGATGGCTTAATATAGAAAATGCGTAACTCGTTTTTTTTTTTGCGAAAGCTACGATTGTAAATTTGTTGCCTATTTTATATAAAATCTTGCATTTAAAAAGTTTTCTATAGAAAAACGCCTTTTCTATATTAAGCCATCGATATGTAAAAAAAATTGAGTTTCTCATCTGAATGAAACATGAAATAAACATTTTGAAAAAAGGAATCTAAGTAACCGAACTACCCCCTTAAATATGAAATAACTTCAAGTACTTAGAATCGTACGCTTGCAAACACAAACTAGGTTAACACTAAACTGACCGCAATCGGTAAATCTGACCTGCTATTATTGTTTTTCGAATCTATACATGGTTTTTCATTCTATACTATTATAAATACATTAAATACATTTAATAATAAATAAACCGTTATCTGCGTTTAATAATAAAAATGATGGATATGTTAATCACCAGCAATTTGATGATGAGGTTCAGGAAAAGGTATAGAAGAAATATCGGTAGGTTGAGTGTTAATAAAATTCAGAGTAAGGTAAGCACGCAGTCATGACTATTTCCAGCGAATTAATTCCAAGCTTGCTTCTTCGTTCCAGTGGTAAATGGATAACCGAAGTAACCAACTACATACTGTTAAAATTTATGTCATAAACTATATACTTATTCCAGCGGGGTGTGAGGAATTGGTTCTTCATAAGTTAAGACAACAGAGATCAAGCGTACGTTTAGAAACTAGTAAGGCCCAAATAAAACATGCTTTTAATGCCACCGAATTCTCTCACCAATTTCCTAAAATTTTTTTGTTGCGTTTTTTTAACAGATTGTTAGACACGACGATTTAGGTTTGTCTGTTATGTTTTTTTTATTTCTTAAGATATTTATAAAAAATTTTTTGCTGTTGTTATCTATATCGTCAAATTAACAGCCCTATTCTGGCAAATTAACAAATTGTTAACCAGTATTTTGAATATTTCTATGTGTTTGTTGTTTTCAATACAAATTTTAAAGCTCAAAAAACAAAATTTATTAATGAAATTATCAATATCTGAAAAGCAGTTGACAATTTTTATCAAAATTTTTTATTTTTGAGCTTCAAATTTTGTTTTGAAATAAAAAAATTACAACAAACACATAGAAATATTCAAAATACTGGTTAACAATTTGTTAATTTGCCATAATAGGGTTGCTATAAAAAAAAAAAACACAGCCCGAGTCCTAAGCAATGACAAAAAAATGAATAACAAATGAATAAAGAATAAAAAATGAATAATGAATAACAAATGAATAATGAATAAAAAATTAATAATGAATAACAAATGAATAATGAATAACAAATGAATAATGAATAAAAAATGAATAATGAATAAAAAAAGAATAATGAATAAAAAATGAGTAATGAATAAAAAATGAATAATGAATAAAAAATGAATAATGAATAACAAATGAATAAAGAATAAAAAATGAATAACGAATAAAAAATGAATAATGAATAAAAATAGAATAATTGAAAATTCTGTAATTCTTTGTGAATGGCATTCTTTGTGAATAGCATTCAAATGAATAAAAAAATTGATTCATTATTCTGAATAACGAAAATGAATAATTGAAATGATTAATTAATCATTTTTTTAAAATTGAATGTGAATTAAAAATTTTATGTATAAATCAATTTCGCATTCATTGAATGCATTCTTATGTCGTAATTCAGTTGTACTTAAAATTCTGCATATGAATGCAGACTTTACAGCTCTGTTCATGGTGATATGGTGTTGACGTTCTTTTTTTTATGTTTAATTCTTTACATATGTTTTGTAGTAATTCATTTGTAAATTCCGTTCCTTTATCTGTTTTTTGTATTTTAAAACATCCATGTTTAAGAATGAATTTTTCTACAATAGCTTTTGCGACAGAAATAGCTGTTTTGTCTTCTAAAGGAATTGCAACTAAATATTTTGTCAATTCACATTCTATTGTTAGAATATAACGGTATCCATTAGAGGGTCTCATTAGAGGGTCCCATTAGAGGGTCCATTAGAGGGTCCAACTATGTCCATTGTTACTGTTTCAAATGATGTTGTTGGTGTATTCGTCACACACATTTTCTCCTTAGTACATTTTGTTATTTTTATTTCATTACATAAATTACAATTGTTTATGTAATTTTTTACCATTTTTGATAAATTTTTCCATATATATTTTTGTTTTAATTTCGCGATGCATCTTTTAATACCTATATGTCCTCCTAATATTGAGTCGTGATTTTCTTTAATTAGCTGCAGCTGCTCAGCTTTATTTGTTATTTGTTTCGGGGGCTGATACAATATAATTTTTAATTTCTCCTTTGTATCTTTCTGTATCTCATTAAATATTCTTTTCAATTGGTGCACCTTTATTATATTAAGTATGATATCATTCTTTCCTAGCGCTAATATTTCTATATTTTGTTCTTTTGCTTTTGATATTAACTTCCTCAGAACCAATTTTACCTCTGGTAAAGATTTTTCGTTATGCATTTCAAGAACGTTGTTTGCTCCATTATTATTCATATTTTTGGCCTTTTCATTATATATAAATTTTTTAGACGTCTTACTTCTGAAAATGATGTAGCTTCCCATATATGAAGTTCATGACTCTTCACTTGCTGAGATCTATCATTATTATTCAGGTTACTCATTTGCGCATTGTTCTTATTTTTATCACCGGTTATTCTTTCATTTCTACATGTCTTCTTGTTCAATTTTTTATGTGCCGCCCGTGTTAATACTTGTATATTTGCTTCTTTAGGTATCATATTTTTTAATTGTTCGCTATCTAATTTTATTCTAGATAGTGCATCCGCGTTAGTATTCATCTTGCCTTGTTTAAAAATTATATCAAAGTCATAATCCATCAATTCCAGTCGTACTCGTGTTAATTTTGATGATGGATTCTTATGTGTGAACAGATTTACTAATGGTCTATGGTCTGTGTATACCGTGAACTTTCTTCCATAGAGATATGGTCTGAAGTAATTGATTCCCCTGTGAATTCCTAATAACTCCTTTTCTATTATTGCCTTATTTACTTCATGTTTATTTAATGTTTTGCTGGCATAGGCAATTGGTCTGTCGTGTCCTGGTTCACCTTGAGATAGTACTGCTCCTAAAGCAAATTGTGATGCATCTGTTGTCAGTATAAAAGGTTTAATCAAAATCTGGATATGCTAATATTTGTGGAGATATTAGCTTTTCTCTTAGCTTGTTGAATGCTGCTTCACATGTTTCTGTCCAATTAAAAAGCTATCCTTTCTTTAGCAACTGATTTAGTGGTCTTGCAATTTCTGCAAAATCTGGAATAAATTTTCTGTAGTAATTGCAGAATGCTACAAATCTTCTAGTATCATCAGCATTGTTTGGTTTTGGGTAATCCCTTATGGTTTTGTGTTTAGCTGGATCAGTTGTTATTCCTTTGGACGTTATCAGGTGTCCTAAGTATACAACTTCTGTCTTTAAAAATTCACATTTTTTGAGGTTTAGTTTTAAATTGTACCTTTGTAATTTTTGTAATACTCTTTCCAAGTTTTTGTTATGATGTCTCAGGTTTGATCCAAAAACAATGATGTCATCTACATAGAGAAATGCTGATTCTTGAAGACCACTTAATGCAATTGAAAGCATGCGTTGAAAACTATTTGTCGCTATTTTTAATCCAAATCGTAAGCGCTTGAAATGATAGTGCCCTGAATTTGTTGAAAATGCTGTCATATTTCTTGAATTTTTGATGAGTGGTATCTGATGAAAATAACTTGTCATATCCAACGTGGAAAAATATTTTGCATTTCCGAGCTTATCTAGTACATCTTCTAGTCTTGTCAGTGGGAATTTATCATTAATTATTTTTTTGTTTAGTGCCCTAAAGTCTACTACCAGTCTCCATTTTGCTGTTCCATCTGTTGATTTTTTTGGTACAACTAAGAGTGGAGAATTGTATGGGCTGAATGATGGTTCAATGATATCTTCTTCTAGTAACTTTTGTACTTGATCTTCTATTTCTTGAAGTTGTGTTTGCGGAAGTCTGTAGTTCTTTATATAAACAGGTGAGTTGTCAATTAAGTCTATCTGCTGTTTATAAAAAATGTTTGTTGTTAGTATATCTCCTTCATTATGGAAAACGTTTCTGTATTTGTGACATAAATTAATTACTTCTTGTTAAGCTTTTTCATCTTTCCCATCTATGTGTATTTCAAGATTTTCATCACTTTGTTCTAAACCGATGTAGTTTAAAATTTTAAAATTCTTCAGTGGTTCTATATTTAAATCACAATTATCCAAATAAATATCATTATTGGTTGTATTCAGTATTTTCACGTGCTTGAGTCCATCTGCTGGTATGATTGCATTTGCTATAAATATTCCTTTTCTTATTTCTGATGCATGTACTATACTGTCTTCCTCCAGGTCTACATTTATATTTGTTATTATTTCACTTCTTCTTGGTATATTAATATTTGATATTGTTACTGGCAATGTCACGTACATTGGAATATCTTCTTGGTTTTCTTTGGTGTGTATGGATAAAACACATGTTTCGTAATCTATTTTACAATTATATTTCATTAAGAAATCTCTTCCAAGTATTCCATCTGCATTTATGTCAATATCTTCTTGTATGACATAAAATTTGTGTGAAATCTCTCCATCGTTGAGTTTTATTTTTATAATTGTTTGTTAATGGTCTGCTTGCAATACCTGTGATTTGAATTTGATTTGACGATTTTATATCATTTTCATTAATTTTCTCATTTTTTATTATTGATATGTCCGCACCTGTATCAATAAGTAAGGTTACTAAATTATTTCTATCTCCTATTTTTACTTTTATGATATTAGTATTAAAATTATTACTAACACAGCTAATTCTATATTTATTGCTTTTTTTAGGCTGCGTTAACCCCGGTCGCCGGGGATTGATACGTTTCCCGAGTTTTGACGGTTTCTATTATTATTAAAGCTATTATTATTGCCAGCTCTATTATTATTGTAATTCCTATAGCCATTGTTATTATTTCTATTAGCGTTATTGCTATTCCTGTTGCTATTGTTATTTCTAGAACCGTAACTATTTCTATTATTATAATTCCTAAAGTTATTATTGTTATTATTTTGAATATTTCTATTCCTATTATAGTTTCCATTTCTATTATTATAATCATTCCTATTTCTGAATGTCATTACATTATAGTTTGTATTTGTGTTACCATCTACTTCTGCTGCTATCTCTAAAGCTTTAGCAAATGTATTAGGTTGAGCTGCAAGAACTATGCTTCTGAAGGGCTCATTTAAACCCGTTTTAAATGCTAGACCGCTAATTGGTCATTTAGTTTTATGATTATTTCTTTATTATTCTCTCCTTGAGTGGCTATTTGAATTTCATTCAAAGATGATAATATTGTTTCGATTCTAGTTGCAAAATTGTTAACATTCATAGACCCTTGTCTAGTCTGGTGCAATTCATTTTGAAATTTTAGTGGATTTTTATTTAACTTGTAGTTTTTTGCCAATACTATTTTTAACTCTTGAATTGAATTTGGAACTGCCACAGGTAATAGTCTATTTCTTACTTTTTCACTTATTTTTGCTGCTAGAATAAATTTTAACAATTGAGATTTCTGTGTATCATCCTTAAGTGTTGATGCATAGAATTCAATTGCGCCTAAAAACGTTGATAGTTTTTTGCTATCTCCATCAAACTCATCAATTATTTTTGATGCTACTGAAATTTCAAAGTTTGCCATGATTATTATATTTGTGCTATTTTCACAATCTTTATTCCATATTATATCTTTATTTCTATCGCTATCACTAGTTCTATCGCTGTCACTATTGTCTTGATCTGCATAATATTCTGTTAGTCTCTCTTGTAATAATTCCTTGATTATTTTTATAAGCTTGTTACATTTTACAATAATTTCATAGTTTGGTTGTGGACCACTTATATATTTTTTTAATTTTAATTCAATATTAATGCATTGTTTTTGTTTATCATGCAATGTTTTTTGCTTGAATTTTCCTGATGGTGCTTTAGTAATACTTTCTTTTAATTTTTTTAAAGATTCTAGTAATGCATCTATTTAAATTTGTGCATTTGCAATTCTTTTTATTACATATTTTTTGTAATATTCATTGACTTTTTTGAGAATATATATTAATAATCCAATTAATGCTATGACTACAAAAAGATCTATTGGGGGTTGGAATTAATTTTAAAGGTTTTTTTTCGGTTTTTGAGCATTTATTTAGAATCAACGGTACAATGTATATTATTCAAAGTTTTGTCCATCGTTAGCTACAACATTTTCCCATCTTTCTGGCAGCATATGGATTCCGCGCCGGAAGAACGATTCGTCTTTTGAGGCAATCCACGAATCGGCCCATTTTTTTGTATCCTCGTAAGAAGTGAAGCGCTGCTCAGCCAAGCCATGCGTCATCGATCTGAATAGGTGGTAGTCGGAAGGGGCTATGTCTGGGCTATAAGGCGGGCGGTGTAGCACATCCCAATTCAGCGCCTCCAACGTTTCCTTGACGGTTCTTGCAACATGTGGCCGTGCGTTGTCATGTTGAAAAACCACTTTGTCGTGTCTTTTGGCATATTCCGGCCGTTTAACCTTTAATGCTCGGCTCAATTGCATCAATTGTTGTTGGTAGCTTTCCCCAGTGATGGTTTCGTTAGGTTTTAGCAGCTCATAGTACACGACACCCTTCTGATCCCACCAAATACACAGCATAAGCTTGGCGCCATGAATATTCGGCTTGGCCCTCGATGTTGATGCAAGGCCGGGTGGTCCCCACGATTTTTTTCGCTTAGGATTATCGTAATGGATCCACTTTTCACCGCCAGTGACAATACGATGCAAAAAACTCTTCCTTTTATGCCGTTGAAGCAGTTGTTCGCACATGCAAAATCGCCGTTCAACGTCTCTCGGCTTCAACTGGTACGGCACCCAATTTCCTTGCTTTTGAATCATTCCCCTGGCCTTCAAGCGTTTGCCGACCGTTGATAAGTCGACTCCCAATGATTCTGACAATTCTTGAAGGGTTTGACACGGGTCTTCATCGAGCAAAGCCTCCAATTCCTCATCTTCAAACTTTTTCGGCTGGCCCGGACGCTCTTTGTCTTCCGTATCAAAATCACCACTTTTAAACCGACGGAACCAGTACTCACTAGTAGAAATCGATGGAGCATAGTCCCCGTAAGCCTCAGTAAGCGTGCGTTGTGCTTCAACCGCTTTTTTCTTCAAATGGAAGCACAAAAGTAAACCTTCCCGCAAATTGCGTTTTGTTGGAACGAAAGTCGACATGTTCACAGAGAAAAAAATATATGTTGTTTACACTTCAGTGGAATGACACATACTGAAAAATGAAGCTTAGACAATGTGCTTTGAAATGAATATAGTCACAGGTGTGCCCGATGCGATCTATTGATAGTTACGCCATCTCTTAGAAAACCTTTAAAACTAATTCCAACCCCCAATATATACATTTCTTGTTTGTTGGAAATGTTTCCATTTATAGAGTTGTTTTCTGTAAATTTGGTTTCTTGTCCTAAAGCAACCATTTTGTTATAAAAATTTGTAATATTTATGAATAAGGTATGGTCAGACATTTATCTGAAAAAAATCTTTATTTTTGCTATATTTTTCTTAGTTTTACTTAATTTTATTCATAATGTTGTTTATTTTTGAAAATATTAGCTTATGTAGCTTTAAATGATCTCTCATGTATTTTATATTTATTTTAGCCTCGCAAATGAGACAGTGCTTATATTCTGACATTATTAGTAATTCTCTATTTTGTTTTTTATTTTAAATTTTAAATTTTTCAATTTTCTTATGTAATTATATTTTTCAAAACCTTTTGTGATTGTGATTAATCTATAAATTTCGTTGAGTTCTTTTCTCTGCCTGACTTGCTTTCCAGCACGAGTTTTCTTCTTTCTTTGCTCTTCCGATCTTGATTTTGTTAATTGCCTCTGCTTGTATTCTTCAATTGTTAGTGGCTTAGGTCCAGCTGATTTGTTGGTTGGTGTATATTTCGGCACGTCGGCAGGCCGACCTTCTGGTTGGTATTATTCTTCTTCTTTGCTGGGACCCAAAAGTTTTTCCCACTTCGCAAAAATTTCGTCTATTTGTTCCTGAGTCGTCATATGTAAATTATTGTTGGTCGCAGGATCGTGGTGGCAGGATCGCCATATAATAGTTGGAATTTATTTTAGTTTCCCTAACTTCCCTATCTAGGGACAAAGGGGATTCTTGGCCACAAGGCCTTTCAATCTCAGCCGCAAGGCTTTATTTCATACTCTGCCACAAGGCAGTGTTTCAATATAGTTAAATATTGAATAAGCCACAAGGCTTGATTTGAGTTAATAGAAAGACTTCTTTTTCTTGATGTGATTCTAAGACTGATTTTATTTAACCCCAACTCGGATTTTTATAATAAAAATATTGAGTGAAAAGTGACAATATTTTCTTTTCACTCAAAATAATATTTATTCTGAATAAGTTCTTACACATATACAATTAAAAGTCATGAAATCTAAATACAATTATTACACATCTGCTTACTATTACTTTTTACTTACTTACACATCTGTTTGTAATAATATCCATCACAATCCACTTACAGGTTACAAACTCCAATGACTTACTTTTGGCAGCGATATGTTTTCACAATGTATAAGATGAATCATGACGCTAGTAGCGCTTGAGTTTGTCACTGCTTGCGCTGCATGCTTTGGTTTCGCTGCAGGTATGCAATGAGACCAACGTAGAGCGTTTTTAGCGTTGTGTGTTTATGTTATTGTTGAGGTAGGTTAGTGCTAGCCACATGTGCACTACACTCCCCCCCCTTAATCTTAGATTTTTTATTTAATCGATGGCGTTTTTAGTAGTTGCTATATGTGATCCTTTTTTAATGTGTGGTTGTACGTGTTTCTTTGAAACTAGAGCTGGAAAAGTAAAAAGTAAAGCAGTATTCTTAAAGCAATATTGTACAATATTGTCCAAGCCAGTTAAAATGTGTCTAATATTTTCTGGAAATTTATACTTTTCAAACGGAAAGTTGAAAACTAAGATATTAACATTGATTAGATAAGGTAAATTTTTTTTTATTTTTCTTTATACAAAAATAAAAATAAATTTTTTAATCCTGTTGGTATTGGAAATCCAATAAATCTGGGAATTGCCAATATCGAAATACTTCAAAATATTTTCCACTTCCGTTTTTTCGGCACTTGATCGGATCACACAAGAAAAAGTTAAAAATTTCAAATACCTAAAACAAAGCAGGCAAAGAGTTAACACGCTCGGCTATTACCAGTCGTACGTGGTATTCTGAATATCTTTAAAAACGAATTTCAATTAATTATTTCGCTATGTTGTGTTTTTTAAGGCATTTTGATCTTGTATTTGTTCCTCATAATATTTTTAAATTGACTAGTGTGCTTGGTATTTCATACTTTGTGTTTTTGCACCTTAATTATTGCTTTATTACGTTTGTTTAATTTTTTGTATTATTTTGTTGAGTTTTTCTCAGCTTGAGTTATTGTAAATTTTTGATAATAAATCAAACTTTTATATATTTTTAAAATTTTTTATTAAAATTTTTAAATAATTTTTGAAATTATTTAAAAATTAATTTAACCTGAATTCAATAAATGTCAATTTATTTGATCTCATGGCTTGCGTTTGTTTGATATACATAATAAGAAAATATTTTTCCCACTTAGCTCGATTATTTTGGGCATTTCCACAGAACAGCCTACCGTGACTAACAATTTAAAACTTATTAAAATATATTATTTAGTGATATTATACATTTTAATTTTATTAATTTAAGCAATTTATACATAAATTCATTTATATACCATGATGACCAAATCGTCTGCACTGTTTCGTAAGCTTTTTTTATTTTAGTAAAAATGGAAGTCATTGGCTAAATATAATGAAAAAATGGTTGAGAAAAGGAAAGGATAATATTTTTATTTGTTTTTAAATTAGTAAATTCAAAGATTGCTTAACTACCAAATTACTTAATTATCCAATTTGACTAAAGTGGAAATTTAGGTAACGTTACGCCTGATCAAAAAGCCCAATAAAAAAAAACCAGAGAAGATTTTCAAATTTGATCATTTGGAAAAGAAACTCATGTTATTTAAAACACTTTTAAAAAAAGTTATATACAAAAAATCTTGCCCAGCTTAGAGAGTTTTGCAAAATTTGTAATCCAAGTCAAAAATCACTTCCGTTTTTGTAACGTAACGCCAACACATATTTTTGGTTATATTTTAAATCCTTAGGGTTGATTGTTATCATTGTTTTTAATTAATATAGTGCTACTTAACACTATGGAAATATTTAAAAACCTTTTTAAAAGTTAGATATTTTCATTCCTTTTTTTTAATATATCTTAGTAAAATCGTACGCAGGCCAGTTTGGAAATGCCTATACAAAAACATCAGGTAATAAGATACATTCATTCCACCATACATTCATTTGGAATTAAGTTTATTGACTCGTAGAAAGATATGGTAAAGAAATTGTAAAAGGTCTTTACCCCCCTTATATTCATCCTGTCCACGCCATGGTTACTGATACTATTGGCACGCTTTATACCATAAAATTTTCGATTTCTTCTATATTCAAAAATTTGACAATTCATTGGAAGAAAATAAAAGTTTTTACAAGCGTTTATGTAAGGTACTGCTTCCAATAGAGGTTTTTTTTTTAAAATTAACCATTAATATGGAAAATTGGGGATAATCGAAAAAAAACCATAAAATATTCGGATTCTTCGGAAAATTTCACTATAGAAAATGGTTTTGCCATTCGTTGTGGAGAACCTTGTTTAGTAGTGTAATCAAATGCCTATGATCACAGCGGCACAATAATATTAAGCAAATATGCAATAGCTTTATCCTCAAAGAGTCCAAAATGAGTTCATACAATGCCGAAAGTTGTAACTACCCTATCTAAATAAAAAAGTCAATTCCAAGAAAATAGCTAGTTTAAATATACTTGAAAAAAACTACTTTTTATAAGCTTAAAATACATGCAGCATGCACCGGTTCGGCCAAAATTTTAATTGATTTTGCGCTTTGCTAATTCTTTTTCACATGTTTATTCTTTTGTTATTTTCCTGTTTCTTTTTTTTCATTGCTTCTCTCTTAAAAATATCGATGTTTTCAAACACTATGTTCACTTCAAAATTACTGATGCTTAAAAACATCGGTTATAAGACCGATACATCGAAGTTTTTCCAATGTTTTTCATTTTTGTATTAGGCCTATTATTGAGGTCGAAAAATATAAGAATTATTTCTATAAATAACATATTTTTTATTCGTACGCTATTACAAAATATGATAGAAAGAATAATTTCTTTCCTTTTACAAAATTTACAAAAACAAAATTTGAAAAAAGGGGAACCACAAAACTTCTTTATTTTGTATAAAAAATTTATTTTTTGTCAATTTTCTTCCGACGTCAAAAAAACGGGGCTTTTCTTTTGTTCATACAGAACTAAGTGTTTTTGTTGTTTTTTTAAAAAAAATTTTGTGAGAAAAAATTTCACATATGTTTCGTTTTTGTAAACTTTTTGTCCGTTTTTTTTGTATAAAATTTTTTTTTCATATTTGCCTACCTCAGAATTAGGCTTTATAATAGAAACGAGCATCGATAGCGTCAACCGATGTTTTTTCGGTGGTAAACTTCGATAGTTTTGTTCCAATACTTATCCTTACCTTATAGCACCGGTAATTTTTTGACTTGGTAATTTGGTAATTTTTTTATAGTTTTGGTAACTTTTTTCCTTCAGTTTTTCCAAAAAATTCAAAATAATCAGTTTAATTGCAAGATTTATATAAAAAATTGTATTTAATATTACATTAAAAATTTTTTAGTGCAGCATAACCTTTATGTTTTGTATTGAACATTTCTCTAAGTTTTCCGAACGCATCATCTGAAAATATTGCGAATCATGTCAAAAGAAAATGTCAAAATATTTCAATCTTGAAATTTAACGTTAACAAAGAAGTCTCTTATGAAAAAGAAGCTACGAAATAAGTTGGGTTTTAATACAATAAATAGCATAATGATTTCAAAGGAACTCTGCGAAATGAGAGACAAGCCTCATTATGTGTTCATCACCAGAAGAAGATTTTTAGATCTAAAATTGAGATTTTTTTCGCCATCAGCTCTAGTTTAGGAGTTATAGGCAAAAATGTAAAAACCTGTTATGTTCTAACAGAATAATATCTTCAAATTTCATCAGTCGATTTCGATCGTATTTGACAGCTTGGATTAGGAAATATTCAGCCCTATCATGCTTAATTTTTCACGCGGAATCGAAGAAGGGAGTTTTAATTTTTAAGAGAAAGCTCTAGAACATTTTGGACATTTTTAAGTTTTTTTTTCCTGAATGTTTTTTCCTTGTTAAGTTTCCTGAATATTCTTGAGTTTTATCTTAAAAATAAAAACTCCCTTTTTCGATTCCACTTGAGAAGTTATTCATAAAAGGGCTAATTAGGTCTGATCATTTTTGTAAACAAATTCTTTTTCACCTTTTGTTTTGAAGATAATGACCTTGAAAGTCATAAATTTTAAACTTTTTCATAATAAACATATTTGCTACCGTGAAATGTCTGAATCATAAAAATATCTTTTGTCTTTGAAGTTTAAACATTCATTTAACCTTTGCAGATATTGTGGATAATTCCAGATATATTTTGAAATAACGAAAATTGATTACATGAAAAATTTATAGGAACAATTTCTAAAGTAACTTACTGAAATACTAGGGTTTTCCAGCCTCTTAAAATTGCTTCGAATAAATTTAATAAAATTTTCCTATCTTTCACAATATGTTTTTCTAAAACGTGAAAAGATATCAGCAAAAGCTTTAAATACTTTGCAATAGTTTGCGCTTAGGAGCAGTTATTGGAAAAATAACTGTAGAGTAGAAGGGGGTAATGTCCTGCACTGGCTTTTTTAGCATAAAAAATTGAATGATATACCAGCCGTTGGTAAGGTATGGGCCTACTGACCTACAGAGCTCATGCATACAATACTAGCAATATCCATGTGTAAGGGCAATATGTGCGACGTTTTTTAGAAATCGCACGTTCTCGGGACGACGAAAGTGTTTTTTTATCGGATCAGAAAAATTATTTGTCTCGCAGGAAAATATACCAGGTAAGTGTTTTCTTAAAGCAAATTTTCCGCCGAAAAAAAAGATGTATTGTGATCGAAAAAATTTTTGTTCTTTACCGATTTGTCGAAGTCAACCTTGAAAACGACCTTTGGGGCAATGTCGTGCATTTGATGTGGGGCAATGTCGTGCACTATACAGAAAAGAAAAGGGAAGGAAACGCGGTCGCCCTAGTGTACCAAGGGAGTCGTGAACCCATAACAAAACGCTACAATCAAAATAAAATTTTCCAAAATTTTTTCTCAATGTCAAGCACTTTTTGAAAAAATATTGTTTTTCTTTCCGTGTTTCATATAGCAAATTGCCTTTTTTCACTTTTCTTTTCATAAAATTGTATTTTTTGATCATATTTCGGACTTGTGTATATTGCCTTATAATTAACAATAATAAATAAATAAACAATAATGCTATATCTTCTTAAATCGAACCACTACCTATCGTTTTTCACACATTCTGATACCTTTACAATACAATACACGACATTACCCCACAAATTTTGAGGGGGGTAATGTCGTGCACATTTTTTTTTTAATTTCTACTAACACGATTTCATGCCACACGAATATTGTTACACATAAATGTTACCAACCAAATTATCTTTCGATCGGATGCTTACTCGTTGTATTCGCTTGTCATGTAAAGCTTTACGAGCACTTTAAAGTTGAGTGCACGACATAACCCCCCACTACTCTATATAATATATTTTCATAACTCCTTAACTTGAGGTGATAGTGAAAAAGTTTCCTTATATTTAAAATCAGTGCCCGTAGTTAGAATTGATATCCTATAAAACAAACAAACTGTATAGTTCCTGATTTTTAGTTATTAAAAAATGATTAAAATTTAAACTTGAGGAAACCGATAATTTTTTTAAAGCATTAAATGCCATATCTTTGTATTTATTCATTTATTTTCTTAAAATCAATATTCATTGCCAATGAATGCAGCATATTTTTTTAGTTCCTACTTATTTCAAATAAAAAAGATTAGGATCTCATTTTTATACCATTAATTTATAATTCTTTGTTTTGTTTTGTGATAAAAAAAATTACGTTTACCTGAATTTACTACTTGTTTGTGATTTTTATATTAATATAATAAATAAATTTTAAACAATAAAAAAGTTGTACTTTTTCTATATATGTTTCTATTTTTTTTTATTTAATTAAAAAAAAAGATATACGTTTGATTTTTATAAGTATATGAGTTTATGAATTTTACTCATTTTGTGGTTTTTAGTTATTAAAAATAAGAAATTTTAAACAAGAAAAATGTTATACTTAACAATATCAACTAAATTTATTTTACCACTATTTCTGTTTATTAATTTTAGGTATTTTAATGTTGAATAAATGTTTTTTATTAATAAATATTATAATATTATTGATTTTCTTTCTTTAAAAAAATGTTTGTTTATATAATTAACTTTTATTTAATTTTGGTAACTTTTTGATCAAATTTTCAAAATATCAAATTATCAAAAATAAAACATATTTTTCCATTTAATAAATTTAAAACATTTATTTCTTGTAGTTTATCAATTTGCAAATTGAATTAAGGAAAAGAAGCATAGATAATCTAGTCCCTATAAACATGTTTCTTTCTTGAGTTATGGTTGCTCCAGCTTCCGAAAATAAGCTTTCGCTGGGTACAGACGTGGCAACGATGGGGAAAAATGAGCGACGATGTCGATGGTTTTCCTTTTTAGACCGATGTACTGATGATGTTTATAACGATATCAACATCGATGTTTATGAATGATATATCGTCGATAAAACAAAACAAAACAAAATAAAAGAATATCATTTTTTATTTCTTTGATATGTATTGTCTTAACCCAATAAGGACGATGATTGCATCACCAATCGGATGTCGCAAAACTAACCGTATCACATAAAACTTAGTCAAAATCAAAATTAAGTAAAAATTAGCACATGGGTAAAAAATTTGTCCCGCCCTTAAGGCTTTAAGGAAATTGCTAAAAAAACGTTCGTGGCAGACAACAGTGGCCTGCTAGTTAATATATAAAAATATAAAAACACTCAAGTATAACAATGTAGGAATATAAAAATGTTAAATAAGAAAAAAAGAAATTTATAAAACAATATAAATATAAATTTATGAAAATATAAAAATATACATTTATAAAAATATTATCATATAAAAATAAAAAAAGGATAAATATATTTAAAATAACATAATGTTTATATATAAAATATATAAAAATATACAAATATAAAATTAAAAAAATTTTAAAAATATAACAATAAAAATTAAATGGTAGAATATTTCCAATGTTTAAATAAAAAAAAGTTAAAACAATTAAATTAAAAAAGACTCAAAATAGTAATATTAGGAAAAACAGTAATTACAAACAAAAACAAACAATTATTAAAATAAACGTAAAACATCGCAGTAAAAATTTATTGCAAAACAAAAAATAATAAAAATAATAATTTAAAAAGACAATAAAATTAATTTTTAAATAAAACTTTATAAATTTTAAGTATACATTTTATTTAAGTTTATTATATTAGGTTAGGTTAGGTTAAACCGGATGCCTTCGTGAAGGCCCACATAGACCAATTCAGGTCCTTAGTGGTACCGGTGGCGAACAAAAGGAACCTTTGTGTTTATTTAAAAGTCTTTTAAGATTTGCGTTGAATTCTCAAACCTTAGGAGTGATTCCAGAGACACCCTGGCTACATCTTTAAGCGACGGGAATGTCTATGAGCCTAGGTATTTTAGTCTCGATCTAAGTAGGGCGGGGCATGTGCATAGTAGGTGCTCCAGGATTTCCACTGTGCCCGATTCCTTGCACTTCCTGCAGTTGTCATCTGTGGTGATGCCAAGCTTCCTCGCGTGGGCTGCCGTCATGCAGTGACCAGTGAGCATGCCCCCTAGTGTCCTGCAATCTTTGCGGGGGCGTACCAAGATGAACAGAGTTCGTTTTTCGCATTGTGCATTGCACATGCGTTTCGAGATTTTGCACGATGTCGTATCTCTCCATCTACGGATTCACTGCTAGTGTGGCTCTTCTTTCGAGGTACAACTCTTGTAGCGGAGTAAGTACATGTTCTGCGAGTTCTGATTCCAGCCCGGCGCCTTCCTTTGCTAAACCATCTGCCATCTCGTTTCCCTCAATGCCCTGGTGGCTAGGGACCCAGTAGATGCGCACTCTCTTCGAAGCGCATAGTGCATCTAGTGCATCTCTGCCAGCCAAGACACTTTTGGACTTGATGCTCGTGGAGCGTATGGATTTGATCGCTACTTGACTGTCAACGAAAATGTTGATGTAAGAGTGTTGTGTGTCCATGCTGAGGGCTATCTCAGCAGCCTTCCTTATGGCAAATATTTCCGCCTGGAAAATACTGCAGTGGTTCGGCAGTTTATATGGCTGCCTTATATTAGGCTCTGCGCAATACACCGCCACACCTACCCCCGTAGGCATTTTGGAGCCGTCTGTAAATATGTTGACCGCCTGCTGTGCTTGTTCGATACCTTTGCACCAGTCATTTGGTCCCAGAAGAGTTCGTGCTTTGGAATTGACTATCGTACGAGTCACCATGTAGTCCGTGCTACTAAGTAGATCCTTTCCGATTGTACAATGTCCAAAATTTTTAATGTGCATGTTGCCTGCCGCCGTAAGGCGTTGTGCCGTTTTTCCGGCTATTAGTTTTGCGTGTATGTCCAGGGGGTCCATACTTAGAATGGTTTCAAGCGCTTTTGTTGGAGTTGACTTCAGTGCCCCTGTGATGCATAGCGCTGCCTGCCGCTAAGTTTTCTCCAAGTGCCTGAAGAATGTTGATTTGTTCACAGCCGACTACCACACAATAATCCCATAGAGAAGAATAGGACGCACTACCGTTACATAGATTCAGTGCATCAGAAAGGGTGAGAGACCCCAGGTACTGCCTAGAATCTACTTCTATGTGTATAACGCAATGGTGGATTTCTTCACCTTTTCTTCTACGTTGGTTTTCCATGACAGCTTGCTGTCCAGGACGACTCCTAGATATTTTGTGTGAGTTTTCGGTATGAGACGTATATCGTTCAGTTTCGGTGATATCCACTGTGGTATCTTGTACCTTTTTGTGAACAGAACCAGATCCGTTTTCTCTGCATTAATACTAAGACCGACTGAATTTGACCATCTAAGTACATCTTTGAGTGTGCTCTCCATTATGGAGCTTACTGTTGATAGAGATTTCCCTACTATAATTATGCTTATGTCGTCTGCATAGGCAGTTATCCTCGGGGCTCTAACTGCGTACTTTTCGAGTAGTTCATTAACTACAAGATTCCATAGTAGTGGCGAGAGGACCCCTCCCTGGGGTGTCCCGCTGCGAGCTTCCCTTACCATGGATTTAGTGCCCCACTCAGCCCGCACCTTTCTGCAGCTTAGCAACTTGTCTAACCATAGGTTTATTGCTGGTGGTGCCTCTATTGCACGTAATCTACTAAGGATTGCGGTGGTTGATACATTGTTGAATGCACCTGAGATGTCTAAAAACGCCCCTAGTGCGTATTCCTTGTGGTGGAGGGCTTTTTCTAGGGTTACTACTAGGGAATGCAGTGCCGTTTCAACTGATTTCCCTTTCGTGTATGCGTGCTGGTTGGTTAATAAGTTTATTATAATAAGTTTATAAAAAAAAATTAAAGTAAATCAAAATCTTATATACATAACAAATGTTGTTAAAAGATTTATAAATTTATGAATGATACTATCGATGTATCGTTTGCATCCCTATTACGAAGAATTTAATTTCAAACCAGCAAGTTCGGTGTGAAGTGCGAGTGTTCAATTAATTTAAAGTAAAAAATGCGTTACTTCGTTAATTAGGAAATTTAAGTTAAAGTTATGAGTTGTAAAAAATTAAAATGAACAGTGGTTATAGCAAAAAAAATTAAAAAGATTATTCAAGAAACAGGAAGAGGAGAACTTATTATTGTTTGCAAAAAAACAACCATGAAAGTAAAGTAGAAGAGCAAGAAAGTGAACGTGAAGAAACAAGTGCATGTGCATAGCGGCGTTCAGAAGATGAAAATATTAGTCAGCAAAAATATGAAGAGCTGTTTACAAATAATTCTAAGCCATTCCAGGAAAAAAGTGAATGGTTTTTAAATAATCAAATATCTCGTTAATATTAGAGGGACTTAATAGCAGCTTTAAAAGATAAACATTTATGGGAAAATTCTTTTAAGAATTGAGAATTTATAGCTTTATTTCCTTTCACTAGATCCTTTTTGTGCTATGTATTAAACAAACAACTGTTATTTGTAAGAGAAAAAATAAAACTCCGAAATAAATATTATTTTGTGAGGAAAGATATAGAACTTAGCAGAAGACGATTAGCGACGGTACAGGTGGGGGTGCTAAAGGTCAAACACAAAAGAAGTCACGAAACTAGATTAGAGCACAATTAGATTCACGTTTTCACTCCACAGCGTTTGATTATTTTGCGGTTCTTTCTTTTTTTAGATATTTTTAGATGTTGTTGTTGTTGTTGTTGTTTGATGTTCTTTTGTTTATTTCAATATTTTGGTTATTAGTTTAAGGTAGTTAAAAAGTAGACAAACAATAATTTATTAAAGCTTGTTTGATTTAGTTACATTTTCATTTATTTTATTTTATTATTCTTTGTGCAAACTAAATTTAATTTTTTTTCAGCTTAACTCTAATAAGTTAAAAAACGCACTGCCTAGGGGCGCTTGCTCCCCCTTTTTCTCCCTAGGCAGTGCAATTTTAAAATATCTTCACTTACTTACTTTACTTAATTGGCGCTACAACCGTATGTCGGTCTTGGCCTCATCTAAGAATTTGCGCCAGCCATTTCTGTCTTTCGCTTGCTCGCGCCAGTTGGAAATTCCAAGCTTCGTCAGGTTGTCCTCTACTTGGTCTTTCCAACGAAGATGCGGTCGTCCTCTTCTGCGTTGACCGCCGCTGGGTACCGAATCGAATGTTTTCTTCATTGGAGCATCGTCTTTCATGCGCTGAACATGACCAAGCCAGCGAAGCCGCTCAATTTTAATGCGCTTGACTATGTCGATGTCAGCGTACAGCTCATACAGTTCATCATTCCACCGTATTCGGTACTCGCCATTGACACAGATTGGTCCGTAGATCTTACGAAGAATCTTTCTCTCGAATGCTCCTAAAGTCTTTTCATCTAAATTGCTCAGCGTCCAGGTTTGTGATGCGTAAAGTAGGACGGGCATGAAGAGCGATTTATAGAGCGTGATTTTCGTTCGTCGAGAGAGGGCTCTGCTTCTCAATTGCCTACTGAGCCCAAAGTAACACCTGTTGGCAAGAGTTATTCTTCGTTTGATCTCAATGCTGATGTCGTTGGTTGAATTAATGCTGGATCCCAGGTAAACGAAGTTCTTCACAACCTCGAAGGAGGTATTGTCAACTGTAACGTGGGTTCCAAGACACTGGGACTGTTTGTTTGTTAACACTAAGTATTTCGTCTTATCTGCATTCACTGCCAGACCCATTCGACTTGACTCTCTTTCTAATCTGGAAAATGCTGCACTGACTTCGCGCGTATTATGGCCAATGATATCGATGTCATCAGCATACGCAAGCAGCATAACACTCTTGTAGAATATTGTGCCACTACGTCTCAGATCAGCAGCTCGTATGATCTTTTCCATCATTAGGTTGGAAAAGTCGCACGATAAGGAATCACCTTGTCTGAAACCTCGTTTGGTAATAAATGGTGGGGAGAGATCCTTCCCGATTTTAACTCCACTGCTGGTGTTGCTCAGTGTCATCCTGCAAAGTCGTATTAGTTTTGCAGGAATACAAAATTCAGACGTGGAGTACAGGTGTTTCCTTATTGGGCTGTCGAAGGCGGCTTTGTAGTCGACAAAAAGATGGTGGGTGTCGACTTGTTTTTCTTGAGTCTTCTCCAAGATTTGTCATGGCGTGAAAATCTGGTCGATGGTGGACTTTCCATCTGATGGTGGACTTTCCAAAATATCTTCACATTAAATCAAAAAGCCGTTAGCTACTGTAACGAACCTCGGGCGTTACAACGCTTTCCAGCCGGGGTAGACTCAGCGGCTGTCCAGAGGTTCTTCCAAGAAAGGTGAGGTTTTGGCAGTAGGTCCCGCTCGCACTCCGTCTTTACGGGAGCACTCCAGGTCGCGGTACCCGTGATGCGTGGCTACCAGTCCACTTGGTGTCGAAGAGAGCTGCCGATGACTTCTTGGTCGTGTCTAGTCAGTCGGTCGCGTTCGGTCTTCGGTTTGGAGGGGTCGGGATAACTAGGAATTTGGGGTGAAGGGTATTGGCAGCCTCGTAGAGTCAAAAATGAGGGCGATAACCGGGTCTCGAGAGATTTGGCAACAAGTTGCAACCTAGGACCGCGTTTACGCCTTAATGGCTCAATGAGTTGCTATGCAGGAAGTTTGGCTTACGAGCCGTGCTCGTGTGGAGCAGGTTGTGGGTGAAAGCGGAGATCTCGAGAGATTTGGCAACGAAGTTGCAACCTAGGATCTCACGTTTTCTGCCCGATGGGTAAAAGGATATGATTATAGGAAGTTTGGTTGGGGTGCCGTGCTCGTTTAAAACTGGACGTAGCTGGAAACAGAGATCTCGAGAGATTTGGCAACAAAGTTGCAACCTAGGATCTCGTGTTTCTGCTCTAAGTTCAAGGAGGCGGAATTTGGTTAGGTTGATTGGGGTGCCGTGCTCGTGTAGAACTAGGCGTGGGAGAAAACAGAGATCTCGAGAGATTTGGCAACAAAGTTGCAACCTAGGATCTCAATGTTTTCTGCCCTGAATCAAGGAGGTAGGATTTAACAAGGTTGCTTGTGGTGCCGTGCTCGTATAGAACTGGGCGTGGGTGAAAACAGAGATCTCGAGAGATTTGGCAACGTAGTTGCAACCTAGGATCTCACGTTTTCTGCCCAACGAGTGGAGAAGTATTTTAGTGGGAATTTGGTTGAGGTGCCGTGCTCGTGTAGAACTGGGCGTGGGTGAAAACAGGGATCTCGAGAGTTTTGGCAACGTAGTTGCAACCTAGGATCTCAACTGTTTTCGGCCCGAAATACAAGGAGCTGGATTTAGGTATTGGGTAATTAAAGGATGGCTTACCGTCGTGGTGTCGTCGTCCGTATGACCAATAAATCTGTGCCCTCTTCCAAATGTGTTGCGTAAAATGAAACTCCAGCACGTCTGCTTTACTTGATGCCTCTCACAAGAATCATTTATTTCAGATTTCAAAATGACTAACTAGTGGCCGGCACCAGCGTCGTGTTACAAATACATATTTATGCTATTGAGATAGCAATACATGTTTCGGTTGCTCGAGTGAGCAACTAAATAAAGATAACAATTCATGTTTTGACTTATTAACTATGTTAGTGTGTATGTTGCTATTTTCAAGGGGAAATCTTATTATATACTTAGAGAAGATGATACAGGGTGATGTATCTTAATTTGTAAAATCAACTGTTGAATACTTTGACGTTATATTTTAATTCATAATATGTATTGATAGTTTATGTGTACTATAACACATGTATACTTTAAGGTATTTAGTAAAAAAAATGAGTTAACTAATGTTAGTTTTAAGCCTCTTAAGAATAATAAAAATTATTTGATGACAAACATTTTATGTTTTGTCTTGGCTGTACTTGGGTAGCAGCTAACTTAAAATATATTCTTATGTATAACGAAATACCGTACATGGCGTGATGCGGCGGGGCTCGCTGCAGCTGCTTGTTGCGTTTGCCTGTATTGGGGCGTCTCTTTGCTATCGCTGGTTGTCATGCTAGTTATGCTGTAACTTGTTGTTGTTGTTGTTACTATTGGCTCGTGCCGTGGCTGTTGACTTGTGTAGGTCGTAGGCGCTGTAGTTGATGTTGATGTTGTTGTTGTTGTTGTAGCTGGTGACTATTGCTTGTTAAACGGCCGGTTCTATTGCCGCCGCTTATATCAGGGACGGTTGCGGTGGGGCCGTTTGTTGCAAGGCCGATTTTAGTGAGGCCGTTCATGGTGAGGGCCGGTTGCGTGGGCCGCGTATAATGACAGCCTCAATGTGAGGGCCGGATTTGACAGCCGTCAAAAGGGGTCCTTACACTACAATTAAAAAATTTTAGTTCTTTTTTTAAATTTAAAAATTTGTTTTTAGGGGTCAAAGGGGGAAAGCGTCCCCTAGGCAGTGAATTTTGTAAATATCTTCATATTAAATCAAAAAGTCGTAAGCTAAGCGCCCCTGCCCCCTTCCCCCTGTTGACGCCCATGCATATGGCTGTAATGCGGTATGTGGCAGGACAACGTCTGCCGGGGAATACTACAAATCAATTAGAATGCTGTCTATATCAGATGGTTCTGATCGTCATGCATTGATGTTTCAAAAGGAAACGTCTGGTATATGTTGTTCGTAGAAAATTTACACACTTTCACAAGTTCACAAAATGATCATTAACAAGTTCATTGATTTAGGTTAGGTTAAAGTCTGTTGGGCCCACTATATATATGTATACAGCTAAGGAAATAGCTTAAAACATATATTTATGTATATTAGGGTGTATCGAAATGTATGAACCAAAACTAACACCCAATTCCACCCCTAAATAATGAATGAAAAGACAATGCAGAAAACATATATATTTTTTTTAAAAAAATGTGTTCTTGCTTCCCCAAATATCGGTTTTTTGTGGAAATCGTTTGTTTTTGTACTGAACCCTATCTTACGGTACACTTTTTCAAAAACCCACCATAGATCTCGATTCACCATTAAAAACCACTTATTCGTGCACATTTTCGAAAAGATCAAACACGTAGGAGTGTCAGCATAGAAATAATAAAACCATTATTTACGATATTTTCACCTATTTTTGTAGTGGAGCCCATCTTACGGTACATTTTTTTACATGAAACACCAAAGATCTCAATTTAACATTCAAAACAACTTATGCATGCAAATTTTCGAAGAGACCAGACACGTACTGGAGTGTCACCAAAGAAACAAAAAACCATTATTTACAATAATTTCGACTTGTTTTCTACTGGAGCCCATCTTACGATACACTTTTTTACAAAACCCACCAAAGATCTCGATTCACCATTAAAAAAAACTTATGCATGCAAATGTTTGAAGAGATCAGACACGTACAGGAGTGTTACCATAGAAATGAAAAAAATTATTATTTACAATATTTTCGACACTTTTGTACTGGAGCCCATCTTACGGTTCAATTTTTTACATAAAACACAGTCACATTTTATTTTGGCTTATTAGTATTGGTGCGCTCTCGAATAGCGCACACTGAGCGAAATAGTTGTCAAAATGCGTGTTTTCAGTGTAAATATGTTAATCTATGCTTCATTTTATTAAATTTATTGATATAAATACCAAATATACATATTATTGTGTAAATTTGAGTCATATTTCAATAGAGAAACACGTTTTATTCAGTTTAACCAGTTAACTCATAATTCTACACTATTTCTTGCGGATTACTAGTATTTGCTAGTCTCTAGTAAACAAAAAATTGTTCATTTCCTTTCTTATACTTCTTACAACTCGGGATGTTGTACTTTTATCATGCAACAATTTCTCTTCATTTTGTTTGGGAGGGGGGCTAAGGGCGTGGGAGATCTTGATAAAATTTTTATATTGTAATTATGTGAACCTAGTAACCCTAAAAAACGGAGCAGCTTGAATTTTATTAGTAGTTCTTTTTAACTTATTAAAATTAAAATAATAAAAACAATTCGTTTAAAACATAAATAATAACATAAGCAGTGTAAAAATCTTTTAATTGCATCTGATCACCTTTTCATTATTTCATTAATTTCATTAATTTTCGCGCATTGAATTGGCGGGATTCAACAAAGGGGAGTGGAACTATCAATAAAATAATGCATATCGTCTTATACTCGCACTAGTTTATTGAAGTTCAGTACAGTTGTAGGTGGGATCTTCTTTGAGCATGAAGGTAAAATTGGGCGAGACTGAACAAAGGGACGTGAAACTATCAATAAAATAATTTATCTCTTCTAATTTTGGCACCAGCTTATTGAAATCGGGTACAGGGTGGGTAGGATTGTTTCTGAGAATGTTAGAAAAAGTGGGCGTGATTCAACAAAGGGCGTAGTATTGTGAAATAAAACTGTAGTTTGGTTATTATTGATTCTTTGGTATTAAAAAAGAGGCGGGATACGAGAGAGAGTAAGAAGACGCTTTTACCGAATCTGACGTGTGATGTGTAAACTAAATCTAAATATAAAAGCCTTTAGAAAATGGCACTTTTAGAAAGATAAATATGTTATAAAATCGAGAAAAAACCCTCAATTAGCCTACAGAAATGATATATGGTAATTTCCAAACTGGCGTTACGGACGATTTGTACGAAGAAATTTTAAACAAAAAGAATGAAAATGTCTTATTTTTAAAAAGCCTCCTTTATATTTGCGTAGTAATTAAGTGGCAATATTTTAAGTAAAAACAGTGACAAAAATCGACCCTAAGGATTTTAAGATATACGCAAAACATGTGCTGGCGTTACATTACAAAAAACGGAAGTGATTTTTGACTTGTATTAAAAAATGTAAAAATTTTTTTGAATTAGGCGAGACTTTTTGTATAGCACTCTTTTTAAAAGGGCTTAAAATTACATAAGTTTATTTTCCAAGTGATCAAATTGAAAAAACTTCTCTGTTTTTTTTTATTAGGCTTTTTGATCTGGCGCTACGTTAATTTACCTTAATTTTACGTTAATATAATCTACGTTAATTTTGGCATTACGTTAGTAAAATTTCCAGTGCAGTTTTAATTGGGTATTTAAGTAATTAAGTACTTAAGTAATTATGTAATTAAGTAATTAAAAAACAAATTTAATATATTGTCCTTTCCATGCCTCAACCATTTTTTCATTATCTTTAGCCAATGCCTTCCATTTTTACTAAAAGAAAAGGTCTACGAAACATTTACGAAAAAGAAAAACTACATTTGTGAAACAGGGCAGATGATTTGATCATCATGGTTATTGAATTTATGTGTAAGTTGCTTAAATGAAAAAAAAATTAAAAGGTTTCTTTTAGATTATTTCATAAGTTTTCAAAAGTTCAAAAATAATAAGTTTTTAATAAGTTTTAATTTTTTAGCCACGGTATACTTTTGAAAAATGCCTTGTGAAAATGCCCATATATAGTTTCTAGGGTCACCAAGTGGAGGTTGTGGGGAGAGCCCCTTGTTGTTGTTTCTGTTTTATTTTAAATTTTTTCTGCTGTTTTTGTTTCTTATATATTTTTTGTTTTATATTCTTTTTTAAAATATTGGTTTTAATATTTTTTTATTTGTTTTTTAATGTTTTCATTTTTCTTTTAATATATTTTTAAATTTTTGTTTTCAATTTTTTTTGTTGCTTTTAATATTTTTTTAATTTTTTGTTATATATTTTTTATTTTTTGCTTTTAATATTTTTGTAAACTTTTGATCTACTTTGCTTAGAGTTTGCCTTTGCAGTAGTTTTACTGTCTACTATATGTTTTTTAATTTAGGTCGTCTTTTTTCGATTTGAGTACTGCACGACGTTCGTTTTTTATAAATTTCTCGAAAGTTATTAAAAACGTGCAAAAGTCTGCATATCCCTCTTCAATTAAACATCTTGGAGAAAGTAATAGCACGGCTAATCTTCTCGTCACAATTTTTTAAACACCATTTTTTGTATATTTAGAAAGAAAATATGAACATATATATATGTTTTTTTTTCAATATTGTATTCAATATTTTTAATAAAGTGCTCATAAGTTTAAAGAATTTAAAGAAATAGGTATACTGTTTCAAATTGTAGGTGTAAATAAAAAAATTGCAATTTTTCACTTTAAATCTATCCGAAATTATAATTTTTAATTTTATATCAATAATATTTTGTCTCAGGGTAACTTAAGGTGTCCCGTTATCAATCGTAAGAATAATTATTATACATTTGATTTTTGACCACTTATTGAAATTCCTGGCCGAATGTGCGCCGTCGTGATTTGAAACTCGATGAAATGAAAAACGAGAAATGAAAACAAACTAATTTTAAAGCCTTTTTGAACGTTGCAGTAGCTGTTGATCTAAACCAGGCCTAATACTTAAATCATCTTGCGTGATAATTGAGTTTTTAAAAACAATACTTTATTCTTAAGCTGCCTCTTATATACTAAATTCACAATTATTATCTTTGAAACCTCCAGAGCCAGAGATTGGAAGAATATTGCTTAGTAATCAATATTCTTCCCATATTCCATTTCTGATGAATGGAAGCAGCGATCATGTAAACAATTTATAATGCAAACAATTTATGATGTGAACAATTTATGATGTGAACAATTTATGATGTGTTGCCAGCTTGGTGGTCCACACATAGTTAAAATATCATGTTACAATTAATGATTGCTAATCATTAATTCTTAAAGAAGGATGTTGATTGTATTTGTATACAATCATCATTATTCTGGAGTGGGGTAACGTATGTAACTCCCCCTCCCTTAGTCTGAGGCTCTGACGAAGTTTTACAAATTTTTCTACAATGTATAAAAAGGTAATATATAATTATTAATGTTAAAATTATTAATATAACTGTAATAAATGAATATTGTAAAACATTGTGTTTCTTATTATTTTTTGAAATTTCTACAATAATTTGTCTATTTTTAATATTTTCAAAATTTATATCTTCAATTGATATATTATTTATAATGTTCTTTTCCTTAATTATATTTATGAAATTTGGTTTTACTATATTTTGCTCAATTTGGTTAACAAAATTTTTAAATGTATTATTTTGAATGTTAATATAACAATTTTTAAATTTTATTAATTTTGTTCCTTCTAAAGAGATATTATCTTTTGAACAATTTTGATACAATATTAAACGATCGGTTTGTTTTGTTAAAACTAATCCATTTTTTATTTCCTTAATTTCTGAATTAATTTCTCTTTTCATTATACAATTGGCTTCCTTTGATTTAAATATGTTTTCAATACAATTGTCTTTAATTTCTTTTAAATTGTTTATTTTATTATCTTTAACATTATGGTCGTATGCATGACCCTCTCTATCTGTTAAAACTATTTGATAATTAAAGACTACACTTTTACTTTATCTATTTGGAATAGGTTCCATTAAAATTTTATCAAATTCTTTTTCCGAAAAACTTGGTATCAAAATAATTATAATGATTGCTTCCATTTCGCTAGCTACTGCTACTTTAATGTGTTCAAAACTGTTTATATCTTTTAGTAAACTGATTTCTTCATCTACTAAAATGTTTCTCGTTAAAATGCCTAATTTGCTTGTTAATATTATTTGCTCTAAATCATCTATATAATTCGTAAGGGAGTTGATGTCATGATCAATTTGAAAAATTGTTTTTATATAGTTTATTTCATTATGGAAATTAATATTTGTTCCCTTATTAATATTTGTTATATAGTTTGATATGTATAATTGCATGTTTCTAATATGTTTAGTTAAGTTTTTCATTTGATTTGATAGTTGTTCAATAATTGTTACTTGTTTATTATTTTCTTCTATTAATTTCTTGTTATTACTGTTTAAGTTATCAAGTGTTTCAGTTATTTCCTTTTTGTCCTCATCATCCATAGTACCAGCTATTAACTTTAAAGTTCTTCCTATTATATTCGCAAGCCCTCTTTTATTTCTTTTATTTTTGTTTAGTGTAAGTATATTAAATTTGTTTAATAGATTATGATAACTAGTGTTTAAAGAGATAAATAAACTATCGAGTAAATTCTCCTTAGAGTAAGAATTTTGTAATGATAAAATGTTTTTCCCAATATGATTTATGTCAATGTCCAAATCCGATATATTTATTATATGTAAAATCTTAAGATAACTCTCTACTAATTTAATATTTTCTAATTTAATAGGTAAATATCCATTATTATTATCAAAGTCCAGAATCTCTATTTCTGTTGTTGACTGTATGCTTGTTCTAAGAATTATGAAAAGTACTGGTATATATAAGTAATATCGTTCCATCTGAAAAATAAATTAAAATTATTAACTAATTTCAAATTCAGTTTTGTAGGGATCTTAATAATTCTATTCTGGATAATTGTTCTGTTGGGAATTTTACTTTTGTATAGTCTTGAAACTTTTTCTTTTTTTTCACATGAGTTTTGTAATATATGTGCCCTGACCTTTTATCTTTTATATGATCTTGATTAATATTTTCTCCTTCTATCTTTCTATATTTAGAATGATTCTTACCTCCTCGTACTTCTTTTATGTAATTAATACCATCTTCTATTTGATTTTCGTCTAACCTGTCCTTATTTAATCTTTCGATAGTTTTTTGTTTCTTTTCTATGATTTTATTATAAATTTCGACATACTGAGCTTCCTTTACTTTTCCTTGAACAAATTCGATTGGCTTTATCTTGGTCGTGGAATGTATACTCCCAGTCTACCAAATGATATTGCAACAATATAGAAACAATATCAGAGCAATCAAAATTTGTATCATTTTCAATTATCGTTTTCGATACGAAAACAATACACTTTTCGAAAATTCCAGACCCATCGTTACAATATCATTTTCGATATCTTGTTTCAATATTGTTGCAATACTTAATATTTAAATGTTTCCGATATCGTTTCTGTATCGTTTTAAGCATTGTTTTCAATATCGTTTCGTTATCTAAGTACTGCAATTTTTCAATATTGTTCCGACATCTAAATATTATCTGATTTCTATATTGATTCCAATATCATTTCGATATCGAAATAATGAAATTTTAAGAAATACTTTCATATCGAAAATCGACATCGTTGCAATATTGAAACCACATTGAAATAATTAAAATTTTCAATAAATTTATATTTTCTATTAATTGAATTAAATTTTATTACTTTCACAGTAATTACATGGTTTTTATTTTAATTTGCAAATAATAATAAATAAATATGTATTCATAAATCGTTATTAATATGTTATGTAATTTATTTATTTTTGTTTGTTTCGGTAGTATTTAATACTTTTGTTTTCCCTATCTTTTGCATATAAAAAGAAGGTTTTTGTTTTTTCTTCAAAAACTTTAGTGTCTGTTTCGCGAAATTTCCGTTGAAATGCAGCTGGAATTAAAAATAAAACGTTAGTAACAAAGCTATCAATATTAAAAAGATATGTCAGTTTTCCCCCAACAACAGAAAGTGCATGGGTATAAAAATATCAACGGGACAAAAATACATATACATATTTAAACAAAAATGTTCTATGCACAAAAAGAGTTATATCTTCAAAAGTTATGGATAGATTTTTATGTTTAATAGCTTCCTGAATAAGTTATAGCATATTCTTTCTTTCAATACCCATAAGGGTTAATTTTCTTTTAGTGGTAAAAAATAAATTAGCATTTTATAACCAATTTTTCCAAACTTCGATTTTTATCCCGTGTCATTTAAGGGATAATGACACCCGTAGGTTTTTACAAAATGAAATTTTTCAAATGCAATTTTTTTTTATGAAAGGAAAAAGAAAAGAGAGTTTTCTTATGTAGAAAAGAATATAAAAAATTTTTTTTTTTAAATTTTCCAGCGTATTTTTTGGCTGCTACAAGATTTTGAAAATAACATAAAAAAAATCACGGCGGGCTAGATAAAAAAAACTACTGGACGGATCGTTCTGCAATTTTAATATGTATTGTACACATATAAATCTATAGATTGAACAACGGATAGAAAGATCGGTAAAGTATTTTTTGGTTTTTAAGAGGTTTATTGTTTCCAACAATCGGCTAATTTCGAAAAAACGCCGCCATTTTGTCAATTTTGGTCAAAAAATTTTCTTTTAGTTCAATCTATAGCGGCTTTGTTGCTTTGATGCTGATTAAAACTCCGTTTTTAATTTCTTTTTCCAACGTACCAGTGAGCCAAAATCACGCCCGCCGTGTTTTGATGTTATTTTCAAAAGCCTGCAGCAGCCAAAAAACACGCGGAAAAAATCTAAAATTTTTTGTACACTCTTTTTTACATAAAAATAGTATGCGAAGTTTCAATAAGATATCTTTTTCCTTTCATAAAAAATTTTAAAAATTTCATATTGTAAAAACCTATGTGTGTACTGTCCCTATAATGAAAAATATACCAGAACTTACAGCATATGGCGGCAGTTGTTGCCATTTTCCTTGCAGCTTCTTTTTCAACAGGAAAAGTTGCCTGGAAAAGTTTTTTGCAGCACAATTTTCCATTGCTGACTAATGTCCTACGTACACTTTAACCATTAATCTGTGAAATATGAAAATTTTTCAATAAATTGAAGTGGTGCAACAGATTAAAGAACAAAAACGAATAAATACTTAGTATTCTTTAGAAGAAAATTGAAATACAAAAAATACTCATAGAATATTTGACATTAAGCTAGGAAATTTATGTTTCTAATAATTTTAAAAATAACAAATAAATATCAAAGTTTACTTACTTAAAAATCGGCAATAAAAAATAGAGATGACGAAGCGAGTAGTTAGAGATGTGTTTTCAGATATATCGTTACAAGAGCGAAACACCATCGAAACAAAACAACTATTGTTGTATGGTATACTGGGTATTATTATAATAGCCATTTATTAAAATCATTTGTTCCTCAATACTAAAATGTCCTTTTGAATGTTTTAAAAGCCTTAAATGCTCGTTGATAGTATTATGCAATCTTTCGATATCGGAGTTCCCATTGTGATTGGAACTAGAAGTAAATTGTATAGATATATTTTGTTCTCTCAGGAACTCTTTCATTAAATTAGATTTCATTCCCAGCTCATTGTCTGTTACTATTTTTCCTATATTACCATAAGTACTAATAAATCTAGTTAGAGCTTTTCTAAATTCCTTTTCTGTGCGATCTTTAATTTTTACTAAAAGAGCAACTTTGCTGAACTTATCTATCATTGTTGCAAATAAAGATTTCCGTATAGAGTAAAATACATCTAAGTGTATAATTTTATTTGGTTTTTCTGGAGTTTCAGTTATTTTGTATGGTATTTTAATAGGATTTCTTTCATATTTTTCTAAAATACATATCTCACAATTATTTACATATTCATTAATTTTTATCTTCATGTTGGGACAGTAATATTCGAACTTAAAATGCCTAATTTGCTTGTTAATATTATTTGCTCTAAATCATCTATATAATTCGTAAGGGAGTTGATGTCATGATCAATTTGAAAAATTGTTTTTATATAGTTTATTTCATTATGGAAATTAATATTTGTTCCCTTATTAATATTTGTTATATAGTTTGATATGTATAATTGCATGTTTCTAATATGTTTAGTTAAGTTTTTCATTTGATTTGATAGTTGTTCAATAATTGTTACTTGTTTATTATTTTCTTCTATTAATTTATATCATATCAAAATACATATCTCACAATTATTTACATATTCATTAATTTTTATCTTCATGTTGGGACAGTAATATTCGAACTTGATTTCCTCATAAATTTCGTTTATTCCTCTGTGGTTGTTTTCTAAATGTTTTTTCTCAATTAATTTTTCAATTTCCTCTGGGTTAATAATGTCTATTAATAATCTTTTACAACGAACAATTTTGTATTTCTTAAAATGTCTTAAATATATTGAATTTATTTTGTTAAATGTTTCATCATCTGTAAATAGTGCGTTCATGTAGTTTGGATTTAGATGATTTTTAAATATCATTATAATTGTGGCATCATCCAATTCTTTTGCTTTAATTATTTTCCTTTTCTTATTAAAAATATTTATATTCTTTATATTTAATGATCCTGATTGTTTTGTTTCCAAAATAATTTGATTTTTGTAAAAATTTATTGGTGTTCCTATTTGTTTAATTGATTCATTAGACTCTTGTTCTGGGTTCTCTATAATTTCATTTGGATTGTCTTCGTCATTTTCATTTAAGTTAATTTCAATTCTACTAAGACAATCGGCTACTTTATTTTCTTGTCCTTCTTTATAATGTATAGTATAATCATACTCTCCTAACTGTAATTTCCAACGAATTAATTTACTATTTGGCTCTTTTAAGCTATTTAGCCATACTAAAGGCTTGTGGTCGGTAAAAAGTTTAATTTTTCTTCCATATACGTATGGTCTGAATTGTTTTAAACACCACACAATTCCTAAGCATTCTTTTTCGATTACGCTATAATTAAGTTCTGATTCATTTAAAGTTCTGGATACGTAAGCAATTGGTTTATTTTCTTGTGACAGTACTCCGCCAATAGCAAAATTGCTAGCATCAGTTGTAATTTCAAATTCCTTATTAAAGTTAGGATATATCAATATGGGTGCACTTATTAATTTTTCTTTTAAATAGTTAAAACTTTCAATATATTTTTCATTGTACGGATTTATTACCGCATCCTTTTTTAAACAAACTGTAATTGGTTTAGCTATTTGAGCATAATTCCTAATGAATCTCCTATAATAGCCAGTCATTCCCAAAAATCTTTTGATTTCAGTAACTGTCTGGGGAATTTTAAAATTTTTAATTACTTCGATTTTCTTTAAATTTGGGGCGACTCCCTTTTCTGTAACAACGTGTCCAAGAAATTCAACTTCTTTTCTTAGAAATTCACATTTATCCAGTTGTATTCGTAATCTAGCGTGTTTCAAATTTTTTAATACAGATTTCAATGATTTAATATGTTCCTCTAGCCCATTTGAAAATATAATAATATCGTCCATGTAGACCATGCATTCATTTCTTTTTACATTTTCTCTTAAAATATTGTCTACTAATCGTTGAAAAGTGCTTGGTGCATTTTTCAACCCGAATGGCATTCTTCGAAATTAGTAATGACCATTGTCCACAGAGAAAGCCGTTTTCTCTATATCTTCGTGATCCATTTCAATTTGATGGAACCCACTTTTCAAATCTAGAATTGAGAAATAATTACTTCTTCCTAATCTGTCTAAAATATCGGTTATGTTCGGAATAGGGTAACTATCATCAATAGTTTTTTCATTTAATTTGCGGTAATCTATTACCAAACGCCATTTCTTTTTCCCAGATGCGTCTAGTTTTTTAGGTACCACCCAAACAGCATTTCTGTAATTTGTCTTTGAATTTCTGATTTATGTATGTACGGGTATCTGTAAATTTTACTTTTTATTGGTAAATTGTCTTTAGTTATTATTTTATGCTTAATTTCACTCGTGAAATTAAGAATTTTACTTTCCTCAAAAACTTGTTTAAATTCCTTTATTGTTTCTATTAATTTTGAAGATTCCTCTGAATTTAAATGTTCTACTCTTAAATGTTTAATAATTTCTTCTTTTGGTTTTGTGTTTTCATTGCAAATATTTTCACTTCCATTATATTCATTAAAATTGTGAATTTCTAAAATTTCTATAGTTTGGAATGGTTTATAAATATCAAAAACATGTACCTTGTTATCTGAATTATTTATTTTGACTACAGATGTGAATTCATCTACCTCGTATATGCCTTCCACTAAATTGACCTTTTCGTCTAAATTTATATTATTTATTAGGGCATTTCCTTTGTACTTGTCTACAGGAATACTATTAAAATTTTCTCCAGGATCTATTCTATATACACTACTTACTGTTGGATTACTTGAATATAATTTAAATCGTTTTGAATTTAATTCAAAGATATTTGTTTCATAATTTATTATTGCTTTATATTTCTTTAGAATGTCATTTCCTAATAATCCTTCATATTTGTCATGAAAATTTATTACAATGAACTGAAAATATTCATTGCCCAGTTCGAATTCTTCAAATGCTTTAACGACTACTTTCTTATCAACTAAAGTATTTTTATTGAGAGCTTTCAATATTTTGGGTTTTTTCAGAAATTGTATTTTATTACTTTTAAAAACGTTTAAGTTTACGAGGGAGTTCGTTGCTCCTGTGTCTATTAGAAATTTACAATTATTTATTACTACACAGAACAATTCGCTTCTCTGATCATCCAAAAATTTCCAATTTCCATTGGTGTTGGCATATTATCTTTATAATCATTATTATTATTGTTATTACTAACATTAGGTGAATTTTGATAATGATATGGGTTATTATGTTGTATATTATTATTATTATTATTTGGGTTACTTGGATATCTTCTTGAATTATAAGTTTGATTATTTACAGGATTATGGTTTTGGTTGCTATCGTTTATATATCTGTTTGAATTATTTTTCCTTATGTTATTATTTTGATTATTTACAGTATTGAAAGGATTATAACTTGAATTCCTTTCATTTAAATTTTTGTTTAAATTGCTTGGATATTTCCTTGCGTTATTATTTTGAAATCGATTAAATTGTTTATTTGGGAAATGGTTTTTTTCATTGTTATTAATTGGTTTATTGAAAGGTGTATAATATGAGTATCCGGACTAGTGTAATATATCTATTGCAGACTCCAAATTATTTGGATTTCTACAGAATAATATTGAACGCATTGGTTCAGGAATTTTATTTTTAAATATATTTAATGCCGATAATTTATTGTTCTTAATTGTCTGTTCTACAATTTGAGTATCGTTTGTAGAATATCTTGTTTTTACATTTAATCTTCTTAATGTAGTTTTTATTTCATTATAAAAATCTACACAGTGGGTCTTAAAAGTCAAACCTCTTAGTTGATCAAATAATTCTTCTATGCAAAATCTATCACCAAAATTATTAACTAATATTTCCTTCATGTTTTCCCACGAATCAACATGATTATTAATTTCTATTATTTCCCTTGCTTTATATTTTAATTTTGACTTTATTATGTCAGAAAAGATACTTTGTCCTAAAGAATCATACCTAACAAGAACTGGTTGAATTTTATCAACTAGATTTACGAAGTTTTGGAGATCTCTATAATCTCCTGAAAATTCTGGTAATTTTTCTAAGTATTTCAGAGGGTCGATATTTAGTGTTAAAGCCATTTTATCTTTTTTAAAATCTTTACAATTAAACTTTTCAAATGATTGACTCAATTCTTCCATACATTAATTAATTGTTTTTACAATTGTTGATCTGGATCCTCCTGGTGATTGGTGATGATGTTTCTACTGCTTCTGCTCGCTTTGGCCTTGCTATGACTTTTGTTAAATTGATGTTTTAATTCCCAATACTGTGGTTTCTTTGGATTTTCATATTCCTTCTTCACACAAACAATTTTATTTAATTTTACTATTGTTTGCTAATAGTTTAAGATGAGTTTGTAAAATTTTCACAATATAATCAGTAATTTTACTTCACAGATTTGTACAAACTTTTTAATTTTTTAAAGGTTGTTTTGCTAACAGTTTTGTATGATTTTATAAAATTTTTCACCATATATTTTGTTCAGTTTATTTGCACTTTTTACATTTTGAGCACAAACAAATTTATTTCATTTAAAGATTGTTCCTTAAAAAATTTTCTCAATTTCTCTCTTTTTTTTTCAAAGAGTTTGTTTCTGGGAACTTCTAAGGACTTTATTTTATCCTACTCCGACTGCGCCACTTAAATTATCTTGCGTGATAATTGAGTTTTTAAAAACAATACTTTATTCTTAAGCTGCCTCTTATATACTAAATTCACAATTATTATCTTTGAAACCTCCAGAGCCAGAGATTGGAAGAATATTGCTTAGTAATCAATATTCTTCCCATATTCCATTTCTGATGAATGGAAGCAGCGATCATGTAAACAATTTATAATGCAAACAATTTATGATGTGAACAATTTATGATGTGAACAATTTATGATGTGTTGCCAGCTTGGTGGTCCACACATAGTTAAAATATCATGTTACAATTAATGATTGCTAATCATTAATTCTTAAAGAAGGATGTTGATTGTATTTGTATACAATCATCATCATTATTCTGGAGTGGGGTAATGTATGTAACTCCTAATCAGCGAAATTAATAAAAGGGCCAAAGCCTAATTAAAAAGATAATCGCCTGATTATAATAAACAACAAAATACATTACCAACAACAAAAACGAACCACCATCGACGGCAACTTACTTTGTTTCTTTTTGCAAGTGCAAAGAATGTGTTGATAAAAAATACCAAAACAAAATACTTACGCGGCAAGCATGCGTAGCAGAACACGAGCTCGTCTGAATTTCTATTCCACTAACAAAATACATGCGCACAACAACAATGTTAGGTGGTCGCGCCACACAGCTTGTACAGTTCGACGCGTATGTTGTTGTTGTTTGGTATTGTTGATTTTCGCATTGGTGCATTTCGTCGTAAATTTGGCGCAAGCAAAATGTGAGTTTTATTTAATATTAATAATTGGGTCAAATGGGCCAGAAGAGCCACCTTTATGATAAGGTCTGCTTTAATATATGCTTGAAAAAATAGAAGTAAATAAAAATTAAAAAGCCACAGCCCAATTAATTATAGCAACAAATGACAGAAGGCCAAAACAATATAAACGTAAAAAATCTTTTATTATGTTCCAGTAAAAAGACACATCCAATTTTTATTAATTAATAAAAAACAAAGAAAGAGTTAAGTATGTACAGTTTGTATATGGCCATTTCCACAAAAAAGTCTACTGTTACCAAAAAATTAAAACTTATTAAAAAATTATTATGTTATGATTTTGTCTAAGAGAAACATTTTAATTTTATCAAAATACACATAAATTCTTTTACGTTGAAGGTCAAACCGTCCGCACTGTTTCGTATATGTAGTTTTTATTTTTCGTAAATGCTTAGAAATAGTTTCGTTAGCTTTTTGTTTTAGTAAAAATAGAAGGCATTGGCTAGAGATAATGAAAAAATAGTTGAAGCAAGGAGAGGACAATATATTAAATTTGTTTTTTAATTACTAAGTTACATAATTACTTAACTGCTTAATTATTTAATTACCTAATTCACCTACAGTGAAAATTTTAGTAACGTAACGCAAATTAGTAACGTAAGAAGATTTTTAAATTTGATCACTTAGAAAACAAACATATGTTATTTCAAACCCTCCTAAAAAAGGTATACAAAAAGTTTTGCCCAATTCAGAAAGTTTTACAAATTTTGTAATCCAAGTCAAAAATCACTTCCGTTTTTTGTAACGTAACGCCAGCATATATTTTTGCTTATATCTTTTGATCCTACGGGTCACTTGTTGCCTCTATTTTTACGTAATATAGTGCTACTTAATTACTACGCAAATATAAGAGAAACTTTTTAAAAGTTAGCCTTTTTCATTCTATTTTTTTAATATTTCTACGTACAAAACATAAGTAACGCCAGTTTGGAAATGCCCATATTTTTTTGTTAAGTGCATAAGAAAAGAAAATCAATGGACGCATTCAGCGGAGATCCAACTTTTCAGAGAAAAACAAAAGACAAAAATACAAAAACGCGAAAAAATTAAAATATATAGTTTTTCGCACACAATTTGGTTTTTTCGATCACCAACGATCTCAAAACGCAGCATAGTTCAATTTCCTTTTTTTTGCTGGCCAACGTCCTGCAAGTGTCACCACTAGCAGCTCCAGCAAGTGCAGCGCCAATTTTTTGCTTTTTTTTAACTGGCCAACTCTTCGAGTGCCACCACTAACTACAGCAGCAGCATGAACAAAAAGCAGAAATTTTAAACCTAATAATAATGGTATTAAATGAACGATGTTTATATACTGAAAGCGTAGAGCTACAAGTTTACGCTAGGCGCTTCCACGAACCCACCCTGAATTAAAACAGAGTAAATTACGTAATTGTACAGAAATTTTAAGTCCATTAATGGTAAATGCATTTTTAATTTATAAAATTTTTAAATTTAATTTGCTTGTCAAAAGCATAATACGCATTATACGTACTGTATACACTACGTTTTTGTGCCGTAAGCTGTGTAAGTTTAATCCCTTACAGTTCTGTTATTGCAAATAACGCTGCTGTAAGCTTACCGAGCATACGCTTATTACATCTCCAATACAGCGTGCATTGAATTTGTTACATATGTAGGTGTTTTCTATTTAATATGCCACATATTGTACGGGTTGCCAATATTCGAAGCGCCCATCTGGCAACACTGTAACTTTCCGCAGTGATGCCAAATCGACTAATGACATACCGCGTTTGAAGCGTCATTCCAAGCAAATGTTTACAACGGAACAGTACACGCCACGCGAACGCTCTAAAATTGTTGAAATTTACATTCAACAAAACAAGTCAATAGTGAAAACTCAACGTGCTTTCAAAAAAATAAATAAAGTGCGCCTTCCAAGAAAACAATTTATCGTTTGTATGAAAGATTTACAACTAATACTCTTGGTAACCCAAAGAGGCCAAATAAAAAGCGACCAAGGCGATCGGATGAGAATATTGCAGCCGTACGAACCAGTATTGAGCAGTCACCAACAACATCCCAAAATCGCCGTTCTCAGCAGCTCGGCATTCCCCGATCCACTTTACAACGCATTTTACGTGTTGATTTGAATTTGTTTCCGTACAAAATTCAATTGGTAAACAAATTGTTGCCTACCGATAAGCCACGTCGATTGGAATGGGCCCAAAGAGTCATCGAAATGGCTGAAGAAGACGAGCAATTTTGGCATAAAATTATCATGAGCGATGAAGCTCATTTTCAGTTGAACGGAACGGTAAACAAACAAAATTGCCGTATTTATGCCACTGAAAATCCACAAGAGATTCAAGAGGTACCTCTTCACGATGCAAAAGTCACTGTTTGGTGCGGCGTTTGTGCTAAAATGCTCATTGGGCCGTTCTTTTTCGAAGATGATAATGGCCACAGAGTTACTGTCAATCAGGAGCGTTATCGCGATATGATAAACAATTTTTTCATGCCAATCGTTCGTCGAAAGCGTATCAGGCACTACTGGTTTCAACAAGACGGCGCGCCACCACACACAAGCCGCACTACAATCGATTTTTTGAAGCAATTGTTCCCTGGCCGTTTGTTGTCAAAAAATGGTGATTTCGATTCAGATTTAACGCCTCCAGACTTCTTTTTGTGGGGTTATTTGAAATCAAAGGTTTACGTCAACAAGCCAAAGACCCTAGAAGAGCTGAAAACCAACATCCGTCAAGAAATAACCGCCATTCCCATCGAAATGTTGAAGAAAACCATGGAAAATGCTGCAAAACGGGCACAATATGTCGTAGAGGCCAATGGCGACCATTTACGAGATATCATATTCAAGAAATAATGTAAGCAAATCTACTTGAACCCAATTAAATGATATTCATGACGAACAGACAAAAAATTGTGGTTTCTTTGATTTATTTAAAAATAAAATGGGCGCTTCGAATATTGGCAACCCTGTATATAAAGTCTTAAGCAAACTGTTAAATATATTTAAAGAGATTTTTCCCGTTTTGGTTAAGTCACTTTGTGTGGGAGGTAGGCGTGGTTTTCATCCGATTTTTAAAAATTTAATACTCAAAATAAATATTCTATATTTAAGACACAGTGCGAAATTTGAAGTCACTAAATTGATTTTTGTGGAATTTAAAGAGATCTTACCGTTTTGGTTGTCACTTTGTATGGGAGGCAGGCGTGGTTTTCATCCGATATTGCTCAGATTCGAACTTGATTCGAACTTAATCGAACTGCTATCGTGGACACAGACGGACAGACGGACATGGCTAAATCGACTCAGGAGGTGATGCTGATCAGGAATATATATACTTTTCTATACCGGCCACGCCTCCTTATCGGCGTTACAAACGGAGTGACAAAATTAATATACCCCCATTACGTTTTTTAAACGTGGGGGTATAATAAAGAGCGTGTGTCACACACATTAGCTGCATTCAGAGGAGTCAACAGTTGGAAACTCCTGTGTAAAAATTAAAGTGAGAAACCTTTGCAATTAAAATATTCATATCATTACATAATAATAATAATGAAATTAAATAATTTACAACTTTTCTGATGTTTAGAGTAAAAACACATTCCGATAAAAACATCTTTCACTAAGACATTGCTACAAAAACAGTTCACAAAAGTTGACTCCTCTGAATGCGGTCAATGTGTGTGACACACGCTCTCTATTTTGTTTACTTTTGCTTGACATTCGATGGTCGCAACACAAAATCCTATTACTGAATGTATAATGGTTGCAAATAAAAAAATATGCAAAAATATGCACTAACGAATGCCATTTTAAAGAAAATTTCATATATCGTTAAAATAACGTAACCATTTACATTTTAAGATGGTTATTAAAAACATGCATTTGCATGAGATTCCTAGCCCTATTAATAACATTATATACACACAAATATATACATAAATGTATTTGCATGTTGCAGAAACATATTTCTTACTGATTCAAAAAGCCGCAGACAAATTCAATCACGGTCTTTAAAAGCAAATCAATTCTTAAAATTAGTTTTTTATTGCAATATGGCATCTGACAGATTACTTTCTTCTGTTTTAATGCTAATACCACAGTTTACAGATGTAACGGGCCCCAGAAACTAAATTTTTATAATCAACATCAATGCTTGCACAAATGTTTGTTGCAAACAAAACTCAGTATATTAGGAAAAACCGCAGTGACGAAGTAGAATATTAAATGTTGGTGGTAAAAAGCGCAGTAAATCTACTGCAATTGCAGTAAGGTCCGAACACTGGAAGAAGTCCAGATACAGAGAATGCTCTCTTAAATTTTTCTTCAACACAGTAAGTAGTTATTAAGTTCTGCCAATGTTCTGTTACTTTTGCGCTGCCGACTTTCTTCAAGTCTGTTTCAGGAAGAGCTGTAGTAAAAATTATGGAACAGAATGTGTGTGTGCAAGCGAGCTGGGAACATGTTTGTTCTTTTTGGAATACTTAGGTAAAAAAAAAATTAATTAATGAAACGTAGCAAAGCAGCTTTCCTTAAATTTACCAATTTACTGATATTCTAATGTTCTGATTTAATTTTGTTAAAAAAAAATAAATGCTGCTAATGGTTTCCTTTTGCTAATGGTTTCCTTTTCTGCTGCTAATGGTTTTTAGCGAAAAACTCTGAAAAGCTAAACAACAACCCTGATTCTGGCTGTTGAACAGACTATTCCTTGGGGTCTATTACTATCTAAAATATATATTATATTAAAATCTTTTACTAAAATCCAAGATGTCACTGATATTTGACATTTAATCTGTCTGTTAATATTGGCCGCATTCAGCAGAGTCAACAGTTTGCAACTATTGCGTTAAAATTCACTAAATGGTAAAATCATGGGAGCACAAATCTTTCCATGAGAACTGTCATATATTTTCTGTTAGTGTGTGCAGTCATTGAGGTCAAAGCCAAAATAATGAAATTTGGACTAATCTGTGTTAGAGAATATTTTCATCATAATTATTTAAATTTGAATAAAAAGGCAAATTATGTCTTACATATCGTTAGCAAAGTTTTCCTATGCTCCTCTAAATTTTGGACTAAAAAAATATTGTTCTTTTGTTACGCATTTTCTGTTGGCGTCCATTTCTTTAAAAATATTTTTGATACATTAAATTAGGATAACGTTATTAATAACTAAAATTTACCTTGTTTTTTTTTTATCCGGTTCATTTTGTTCATGGCTTAATTTTAGCAACGAAAAATAGGATATGATTTGTGAGTCAAAATCGCAAATGTCGCCAAAATTTTCTAAAAATGATTTAGCACTTTTTAGCGATCGAGATTTAGCGATAGCAAATCCTGGAATCCGCTTTCAGGTAGCGGGCGCCATTTAATTGAGCGAAAAAATTCTGTGCTACATGAACAAAAATGTTGAGTTTTCAACTGTCAGATGCTGCTACTTACGCCGTTAAATTTATAAACACAGAAATAACGCAGCAAATTAGAGTGAACATTCTTTGCAATTAAATTATTAAAATAATTAAATAATTATAATAAATAAATTAAATAATGCACAAATTTTCTGATGTTTCGAGTAACAACACATTCATAGAAAATTTTCGCTCTCTAAGGCATCGCTCACTACCATATCAGTTGTATCAACAAGTTGACTGTCATATGAAAGGGACTTTTTAAGTGTGAACACGTTTTTTTGAAAAGAGGTTTTCCAGCTAAAAAGCGGCTTTTCAGCCTGAGTGTGAAAATAGTAGTTTCTGAAAAATTTTAGCTTTACTTTTGTTGTGACTCATATCACAACTCTATAACACTGTTGCCAGAAAAGCACGATAAATAGTACTTATGGTATTTTTCAACGATTGTGGCATATGGTAATTCCCTTGGTTTTTTGTGGGAAAATCTCGATTGGATTACACCAAAATGCCAAAATACCTTAAAATCCCTCAAATTACCACAAAATATCACAAAATTCCGCAACGACATTTTTACTACGCTTGTTAGAAAAACGAACTATGAGAAAGATACGTTTATTGAATTGTTGAAATGACGAAATGCACATGTGTGTGGTGGTTTGTAGTATGTTTCTTTATTTTCTATGCTTTTTTACAATTTATTATTAGATAGAGCACGCTTTCATTAAAAAAATAACACTCTGATCATCTTTATTTGAAGCAATTGTTGATTTTACGATTATAAAAAAGTGTTTAAAAAAGTATAAATATCGAGAAAAAAATCTTTGTCTGCAAACTTCTTTCTGCAAAACATTGTAAGTAGTGTCCGACCGAATATTCGGTTTCGGTTTCGGCCAGTTCTGGCCCTTTTTGTCAGTTTCGGCCATATTGAGGCCGAATAGACGAAACTAGCCGCAACTTTTGGTAAAAACTTCTTGCATCAGTCATTTAATTCAAATATAAAAATATTTACAACGCATTGTAAAAAACTTGTGGGGGCCGTAGCCTAGTGGGTAGAGTGCGTGACCCCTAAGCTAAAGAACCGAGGTAGTCCGGGTTCGATTCCAGCTCAGACAGAAAGTTTTTTCAATTGAATTAATTTTTCTGTCGGTCGTCACCTCTCTGCAGACAATGGCAAGCCTCAGAGAGTAAAAATTGCCATGTAAAGCTTCTTGAGAACATAAGCCGTTCGGAGTCGCCATAAAACACGTAGGTCTAGTTCTCGATCATTTGTGATCAAACATTTAATAATACGCACAACACAATTGATCATTAGAAGCTAGGTCATTCCTTCCAAGCTAGCCCTTTTGAAATGACCAATTTATTTTTTTTATTGTAAAAAAAACAAAAATTATGAATTCGTCTATAATTTAATTTCTCGTATTAACGCAAAACATTTTGGTTAATTTTATGCGTTCGATACTATCATTTTCGATTTTGCACTTATAACACTTTGCACTTTTGCACTTAGCCAAATATTGATAATTAAACTTCCGAACGAACTCTGTGTGTTTGGAATAAAGGAAAAGAAAACGAAATATTTCTATTTTATCATACTTAACCTTCAAAAAATAACAAAAATACTTTGTTTTGTAGTTCTCTAAAAATGCACATTGTAGGTTCATACTATTTTGAGTGTGTAGTGAAGATGTAAAGTACGCAATACTTTTGTAATAAATAAAATAACAAATTATCTCATTTATTATTATAGTAAAAATGTAAACTTCAATTAATTATTCTTAACTTCAATATTCAAATAATACTTGTTTATATTAAATTTTTTTACTTTTATGAAAGTACTTTTGTTTCCTATTAATAAAAAAAAAATTATTTATTAAAACTTAAATTTTCATATTAATAACCAGTTTCGGTTTCGGCCGAATGTTATAAAATGGCCAAAAATTCGGTTTCTGCTAAAATTCTGTTTTCGGTCGGACACTAATTGTAAGTATACATAGTTTACATATTAATACGAATTTTAATATTATAAATGTGAAAAAGGAGAACATGTGGCGCACAATGTAAGAAATGTGAGGCTAAAGAAAATATGTGTGTCTGTCTGTCAACGTCAATAAGAACAGAAGGAGCCCAAATACTGATAGAGTTAAATCCTAAAAATTTAGAAAAACTTGTCAATTCTTCTGATGACGACAGCGATGAAATTTTAAAACTTGGCAAGAGCGAGATAAATCGCTTAACTGAAGAAGTCTAAATTTTTCGACCCTGAAAACATTGTTGATAACAGATCTGCTTCATTAGAGGTTCTGACTCCACACAAGTAATTATATTGATATAACTTTATAAATATTTTTATTATATTTTCCAACACGTTTAATTCAGGTTTCGTACAAAACGTTTCTAAGACCGCTGGCTATCCGATCCATCATTTCAGGACTGGATGGAAAAGGATCCAAGCTCCTTCTGTAATTTTATTTATAGACCATGTGGAGGAAAATGTCTTCAAGCAGGAAAGGAAAAAGCGAAAAAGCACATGTATCATAAAGACATGTTACGCAAGTAAAACGCAGCGTGCAGAAAGCGACTACAACTATTGCAAGTAACCCAAATGGCAGCAACCAAAAAGCAAAAGAGCTTTATATGGCACAATTTACTGTCAAACATAATTTGGCGTTATCAGTTGAGGATGATTTGAAAAGTTTTTGCCACTACATTGGAGATTTAACGAACAAAAGCATCATGTCTTATAAAGAATGTTCTAGGAGAAGAGAGAAAAAAGGCACCTTTTTTAAACTCTTCGGAGGAATACATTCAGCATTATTTGCGATGAGTCGACAGCTATCAACTTCACGAAGCAATTGGCAACTGTTGCTCGGTATGTCGATGACTCTATGGCCGCATTCAGCGCAGACAACATTTGGCAACTGTTGTGTGAAAATTCGCTGAATGGTCGAATTTTGGGAGCGCTAACTAAAACTGATCAGGTAGCGGATGCCATTTAATCGAGCGATCAAATTCTATGCCACATGAACACAACAGTTAACCGTCAAATGCTGCTACTGACGCTGTTAAATTAATAAACACAGAAAGAACGCAGCAAATTTAAGTGAGATACCTTTGCAATTGAATTAAATTTACATAAAAATTAAATATAATTAAATTGAATCTAACTTCTGACATGTAGAGTAGCAACATATTCAGAGAAATACATTGCGCACTAAGGTAGCGCTACCATTAGAGTTCACGACAGTTGTCTGCGCTGATTGCGGCCAATGGGTGTCCAGTCAGGAGAAGGAAAAGCCCGAGATTTGTTGGTAAGAATATATGCAATCCGTATAATATTGTAAATTAAAATATTATTTTTATAGTTGATAAATTTTTTGAACAATTCAATCGATTACAAAAATAACATGGTTGGCTATGGTTCGGATGGAACATCCGTAATGTTCGGAGTCAATAATTCTTTGTTAACTCTTCTTAAGCGAGATATCCTACGTAATTAAATAAAAATTGAATTTATTGGAATTTTACAAATTTTTATTTTTTAGAGACTCGCAATGAAATGTGGTCGCAATGAAAAGTCCACTATAAACTTCAATCTAGCGCAATGTATAAAAATTAAGTTAATTAAACTATGTAAATATCAATTTAAAATAATTTATTATGTTTTCCTTTTTTATTTCATTATTATTTAAGAAAATGGACTGAATGTAATATGCTTATTATGTTTTTAATAAATAAAGAACTGAATAATTTTAAAAATTTTTTGAATACTAGTATGCATACCCTGCATACAGTTGCAGAAAGTAACCATAGGAACTAAGTTACCAAATTTTAGTCTTATACTACCAAAACCGTCAAAAATATAGCATTTTTGTTGATTTAATTCAACAAATAAAGGGTGTGGCAACATTTTTCCATTAAACCATCTCGTACTCGAAACAAATCAACTGCCAAAATTTCAGCTTAATTTAGTTTATTCCTGTCCACGGTTATCCCCTGAAAAAGGAGCGTTAAAATAATGCAACCACGCTTATTTTTGGTAAAGTCGCTGACATAAAAACTAAATTACCAAAATACGACCTAAAACGTCTAAAGTATTTTTATTGCTTTATGGGGGGTCCTTTCACACCCTTTTGGGTGTGGTAAAACTTCATCGTAAACCATCTTGTACTCGGAAACAATCTTCTGTCAAAATGTCAGATTAATCGGTCCAGTAGTTTTGGAGTCTATAGCCATCACACAGAGAGACAAATGAACATACAAACAAACAGACAGACAAAAAGTGTTTTGTGTTTTATATATGTATATAGATATTTTTATGTATTAAAATCTCGGCAATTATGTTACGATACTGTCAAAATCAAATAAGTTTTATGGAAATCACTGCATTTTGGTATTTTGTATCTTCAATTCTCAGAATTATTGTCACCAGTTGAGGCAGCGGCGTGAGATTCTTTTAGAGTTATTGTTTCTAGCTTCCTCTGGAACAATAAATGTTAATCTTATGAGAAAATAGTCAACAATTTGCCCAGGAGCAATAAAAAATTGGGAGTAAATATATGTTGGAAAATCCAATTTTTGCACTTCCATTTTAATTTTTTCCCGAAGAATCTCGGCGACGAGAGTAACGAACATGGGGAAAGATTTCACCAGCAGTTGAAGTCTATTTGGAATCGGTACCAAGGATCTTGGGACAAAGAAATTATAATGTATCATAATGAATCATTATAATTTTAAATACAATGTAATCAATGTAAAATAATAATAAAAATCATTAATAGAACAATAAAAACAAAAATAGAAATTATATGTACAATGTAAATAATGTAAAAAACAATGTAAATGATGAAAATAAAAAGAAAAATTAAAATAAAAACATTATATTACAACAATCTTTACTTGTTATTTATTTATATGAAAATAAAATAAGGCGATATCCATAAATATACAATCACTCAATTTGGGTGCTTTTGTTCAATTAAGCACAACTTTGTTTTTCTCAACAGATTTTCTTCAACAATATCTTATTTTTTCGGAAAGTACAGGCTTTAAGCAAAAAATATCAAAACCAACAAAATATTTTGATTTCTTAACAAAATTTGCAATTAGTTTTGTTTTTTTTTTAAATTTTTCTGAAAAACACGAAAAATTCTCAAAAATTTAATTTATTTTGCAGAAGCTAACACTTGAATCAAAAAAACATGTAGACATTAGCTGCGTTTTTTTCAACATCCAAATCTAGATTTGGATTTTGATTTCCTGCTCATGAAAAGTATTTGACAACTAGATGGCGTTGAACGCAATCATGAGAAAGTCAATCAAGAAAGGAAAAAACGCGCCTTTTTTATTACGGAATTTTATTAGCTTTGTTAGCTTTAATTTGATGTATTATATGTTTTATTCTTGTTGTTCGTTCTGGAGATATATGCTACTAAGTGGAACTGACTTTTTTTTGTAAAAAAAAACTACAGTGGGCAATATATCGAAAAATTATATAAATATATCGGGACATCGAAATATATCGTGACAGAAAAGAAATAATTAAATTTTCGAAAGCATCGATCGATTTTACATTAGAAATGGACGATGGCATTCATTGTACAAACAACTTTTCGTTATTTGTAAACCAGTGTAATTAAGTCACCACTTAGATTGTGCAATCGATGCCAATAAAGCTCAAACATAATACGCAAGAAGTTATCTCACAAACAAGTATTTTTTTATTTTTGACTTATTTTTAATTTATTACTTTCTTTCTTTTGCGGTGGCGGATCTATATTTGCGAAAAGGTAAGTCTTACTTGACGAATTAAGGTTTGATATTCAGTGTCATGTCCACAAACACAACCGATCGCTTAATAGCTATGCCGTAACAGCTTTTTGAATATTTAAATTTGCGAATCGGATAGAGTTCATATTCGTGTCTTAAAATCTTGAACACATTTCGTTTTCTCTCACTCAGTTGTTGAACTCGCTTTGTTTTCTACATATTTATGTTTTGGAGAAATTCGTTTTAGTGAAAGTGATTCTGTCATGGATTTGTTCAAGTGTTGTGTTGTCTTATATGTATCTGAGTAGTCATATAATTAAAACGAAGTATGTATCTGCATTAATATATTTCAAAGATTTTGAAACCATAACCATTTGTAAAAACGACCGAATGATGTAACAATTCTTTATATATTCTCAATTGATGGTAATCAAAAAGCAAGTTTTGCCAATAAATAAAGACCAAGCTATAACACCAGTTGGCAAAACATAAAAAAGCAAAATAGTTTATGATACAAGGATGGAAGCATTTGTAGCATCTGTTGCTTCTACCACTGCTCTGCTCGGTATTTATGTTTATTTATATATGATTTTTACATGTTTATGAATTTATAGCCAATTAATGTAAGTTACGTAACCAAAAGGAACATAAATCATGTTTTATTTCAATTTACATTGTTGTTGACTTTATTAGATGATATTTAAAATTACATTCTTAAAGCTTTCTTAGAGTACGATTGCAAAATTAAAAAATGAAAATTAAAAACGTAGCTTTAATGTACTCGCAGTGAAAAATCGTACTAGTTATGAATTTAACTCACTAGTAAAAATAAAACTAGTCAAAAAATACTAGATGTTAAACTATTCAAATCTTACTAACCAAAAAGTTACTAGATGAGTTACTATCTGTATTCCAGCTAGTTCAAAAATACAAGTTTTTTTACTAGTTATAAAAGAACTAGTTGCTTAATTTATAGTTAACTTACTAGTCGCATTTTAACTAGTTAAAAAAATTCCAGCTATTTTGCTAGCTCATAACTAAGTAGTCATTAATGTAGTAGCTCCTTTGCTACTTGCAAACTCGCTGGTTCTGCATAAATTTCTAAACATTAAATAAATTGAATTTTTAGGTGCAAGAACAGTAACAATTGGGGTTGTGACCAGATGTCATTTTTCGGATGGAGTTCTGTAAAGAGCCTATCTTAAGGATGCAAATAGTTGAAATTCATATCCACGGATGCGGATGTTTTCAATTAAATTGCAAATCTATTTTTTATAGTTGTTAAGATAGATTTTTTTAAGTAAAAATCTGTTTAAGAGGCAGTATGGTTCTATTTGTTTTAAAAAGCAATTTTCTAAACAACTCTGTTTAATATATTAGATACCATTCGGAATACTACACAACATCTTATTTAAGTCGCTGAAATGGAGAAACAATTGTTAGATACTTTTTAAGTAGGCGCGTCCAGATGGCATCTATGGCAACAACAACTTTACGAAAACACGTTTTTCTCGAAACAACGCTTTTCGACCTCGTTGACGTAATTAGGAAAAACTATTCAACTGATCGGACTAAAATTTTATATATTATTGTAAGAGGTTGAGATTTTTATGACTTTTTCACAAGAAGTCTCTGAATTAAGAGTCTAAGAAACTTTTATTGTATAAAGGTTAATATTGATAGTCGAAAGTAAGAGTTATTTATAACTTTTATTTTTAACTCTCACTAAATAACTCTTATTTTTAACAGTTATTATTTAACTTTTAAAAATAAAATCAATCTTAAGAGTCTTTGAAGACTTATATTTAAAAATGTTTATTTTAACTCATCAGTTCCCAGTGTCACCTGTAGGTGACAGAGATTTATCCTATAAAACAAAAAAAAAATGAGAAAAAATTTACAACTACTATAAAGTAAACACACGGTAGTATTTATTTTTTTTTTTGCAACCTTGAACCATACATATCTGCCAAATTATTCATTTGTCTCAAACAGTTTTGAAATTTTTGTGCGTCGAAGTGGTTTTGAAACTTTTTATTGGTATAAAAATGCCAAAAGGGTAAGTACTGTAATACTTGTTTTTGCAAATTGTTGTTATTGAATGTAACTTGTAATAGAAATGTACTTGTAATAGAAATAAGTCGTATTCTTCTTATTACCATATTATGTAAATTTTTTTCTTATTTTTCATGTTTTAAATATCTAAACACGTCAATTAACACAAAAAAAAAATTTTCTGCCATCAGACAGAAGCATGGGAATTGACGAGTTAAGAGTGTTCTCAGACTTTTATTTTATAAAAGTCTTATCAATAGTCTTTTTTAAAAAATAGGATCAGATGTTATTCATTTGTTCAATACGAATCTTTCCAATAGTTGACAAGATTAACAAAATCAATCGGTGGAATAAATTGGTTGCTGAAACTGATTCATATGTTAACATATTTTGGATTTTTTTTAAATTTTTTTTTAATGTAAGACTTTTATAAAAAAAAGTCTCGAAAAACTCTTAAAAATAACTTTTAAAAATAAAAGTTTTTAAAGACTTATAAAAAAATTTTCGGATAATAAAAGTCTTTGGAGACTCTTAAATTTTACTTTTAAGTTTAAAAGCTAATAGTGAGGGAAAACTTTTATTTTTAAAAGTGAAAGTCAACTCTTAACTTATATTTTTATAATTAAAAGTAAGTTTTAACTTTTTAAATTAAATAAAAAAGTTAACAGTCGGACCTAACTTAAAAAATTAATTTTTAAAAGTTATTTTTAGGCTCTGATTATTGTACATATGTGAACGTAGTTAAATTATATTTATTCATTACTATTTAACTTCTTTTTGATGCGACCTAACATAAAAATAAAGGAAAAAAAATATTTAAAACTCCGCCATTTTGTTTTTGCCCAAATTTGGAATGAGTGTAACAATAACTTAAAAGTTAAAATAAAAGTTAATTTTTTAACCTTTAAAAAAAATCCTAAAAATATCTCAAATTTTCGAGAGCTTTAAGGTATAAAATAAAAATAGCCCCATTTATAACAAAAAACATTAAAGCAAATACCATTTCAATTAGTATGACTTAGTGTAAATATTAAATTTCAAAAAATTTTAAAGTTTTTAAGCTTTACTAAGCAAACTTAAAAGGAGAACTTTCTATTTAGATGTCCGCCATTTTGCTAATTTTTAATGAAATTGTTTAAATCAACTACCTGCCGGAACGACAGTCTACAGAACAATAATCTATTTAAATTGTTTGTTTTAAATTGCTTCAAGTGCCGTTATCACCTGGGCCAGCAAAATACCTTATTTTTTGTCCACTTTGGACGTGCAATAAAAAAAAATTTAAACAAAAAAGTGTTTCTTGTACAGTTTTAGATGATTATGAAACCATAAAAAATATTTAAGCGATTGTACGCACCGGACTACATTCTTAATTGAACACAATTATTCGAAGTTATTTTCAATTTAGTTTGTATAAGAAAAATGTGCAGCTTTTAAAAAATAACAGTCTGCATAAAATTATAAATCTAAATATAGTTTCTTTGAACTTGCTAAAATAATAGTAATATGAAACTGTTCAATATAAAGCTAGTTTTTAACTAGTTAAAAGTATACTAGCACAAAGGTGCTTGAGGCATACCAGTAAAAAGCCATGTTTTGATTATACGAGTATTTTACTGGTTTAATAGTAACCACTATCACAACTAGTTCAAATTGTGCCAATAAAAATACTACCTACATTATATATGATATGGTTTTTTTCTTTTAACTAATCGTTCATTGTGAGAATGCAGTTTTAATGTACTCATGCTCAAAATAATATTCATTGCAGAATTTATAGATAAATCGATTAATTACCGAGTTATTGACTTTATTTTTTCCAAAAGTTAATTGTATTATAAAATTAAATTCATTCTCTGAGAAAATAATTTTCCCTGGTAAGGAATGTTTTTATCACTATTTCGTACAAGGAAAAATCAATTTTTTTATAATGTTTTTTGAGATAAAATAATTTGGCCTTGTACGGAATATTTTTATTATTGTTCCGACAAGGGCAAATCAATTTTTTATGGTGTTTTTACAGAATGTTGGTATAACCTAATTTATTGTGGGATTATGTTCTTTTTTTTTGGCTTATGACTAGTATCCGACCGAAACCAAAATTTTGGCCGAAACCGAATATTCGGCCATTTTATAATTTTCAGCCGAAACCGAAACTGGTTATTAATATGAAAATTAAAGTTTTTACAAATAATTTTTTTTATTAAGAGGAAAAAAAAGTACTTTTATACACATAAGAAAAAAAATTAATATAAAAAGTATTATTTTAGTATAATTAATTGAAGTGTACTAAAATAATATATGAGATCAATTCTTATTTTATTTTTTATTGCACACTTCCGTACACACTCAAAATAGTATGCACCTACAATGTATATTTTTATAGAACTACGTATTTTTGTTTTTTTTTAAGGTTTAGTATTATAAAAATAGAAATACATATTTCGTTTTCTTTTCCTTTATTCCACACAGACAGCCTTCCTTCGGAAGTTCAATTATCAATTTTTGGCTTCAGTACCTATAAAATTTTAATGCTAATTGCAATAGAGATGATAAAATCTAAAATTAAAGTATCGAACGCATAAAATTAACCAAAATGTTTTGCGTTAACACGATAAATCAAATTATAGACGAATTCATCATTTTTGTTTTGTAGAATGTATTGTAAATATTTTTATTAAACCAAACTTATATATTTGAATGAAATGACTGATTTCAAAAATTGCTTCGGCTATTCGGCCTCAATATGGCCGACAAATAAAAAGGGCCGAAACTGGCAGTAACCGAAACCGAATATTCGGTCGGACACTACTTATGACCTTTTCAAATCCCAAATTCAATTTTGGTGATCATGTGAGGGCTGTAATCCCTAAGCAGCGGGGAAAAATAAAATATCAAACATTTAAATATGATATAAAATTGCTTATAAAAATTAAATCATTCTTGCAAAAGTTTAATATCATTTATAGTTAAAAGTAATTCAATTACCTTTTAAACGATACATCAATCTTTTGAATCGATTGGATTATGACAAAAATATGTTTACTTAAACAGAACTTTTAGCAAGAAAAAACTTCGGTAATTAATCTTATTTTAACCATAAGTACATCAGAACTGCATTCTCAAAATAAACGATTAGTTAAAAACAAAAAACCATATTATTGTACTGTTCAACCTAGTATGTATACAAAAACGAAAAATACATCAACAATGGAGAAATTTGATTTGACATATTATACATCAGAAGAAAGGTAATTGTTTCAGCTTTTAACATATGATGTTTTGGTTATCCCTTAAGAAAGGATTTTTGAGAGAAATAACGGTTTTATGCAAACAAAAATAATGATATGCAGAAAGACCGTTTTTAGCGTGACCGAGTTGAAAGTAAATTTTTTGTTTTACCGTTGATTTTGTTCGATACGGCTATGTTGGTCTTTTTATTAAAGATGAAAACAAATAAATAAGAAAATGTATTCCATTTCTTTTCCCGACGTTTCGGTAGTGTTTTTCTACCTACCTCAGGGGTTGAATTTATTGAATCTTGAAATTACAATGTACATGTTAATAATAAAATAATTTTCCCAATTTTGTTAGACTTACAGCTATTCCTTATTTTTTCATAATGCTTACAGTATTGCAGCGGCCCGACTTCACAAACATTTAAATGTATAAATAATTTAAATAAATTGAATTGACGACACGAACAATAAATGTAAAAAATAATAAATGAAAAATAATTAAACACTAAAAGACGAACTTAAATTTAGAAAAATATCACAGACTGAGTTTATATAGTTTAAATAGCAATTTTGTAATAACAGCTGATGTTATCTTTGTTCTCTTTTGTATTCATCGTCTTTGTTATTTTTTGCTGTATTCTTAAGCTTTCCAGTGTGTATATTGTGTTCTCTTTCTTCTCCTTGTCCAGTATTGTGCTTTGTCAAAATCAGTTGTGTGATCCTCCCCTAACATATGTTGTGCCAACGCTGTCGTCAATCTGTTGTTTCTAATATCCGCTTTGTGCTCCTTCAGTCTGACTCCGAGTGCTCTCTTTGTGGTTCCTATGTATACCATGTCTCATGTTTTGTTTTCTGTTCCTTTACATGGTATTTCGTATACAACATTGTGTTGTTGTTGTTTTTCTACCGCGTCTTTTGTGTTTGTGAATATTATGCTCAGAGTGAAGTTTGATTTGTGTGCGTATGCATGGTAGAAGGATAGAGGTATATGCAGCGCTGACTGTGCTCTCTTTCCATACTGCCATGTTTGTCAAATTTAGCTGTGTGGCGAATGAAAACAAAAGAAAATAAAGAAAAAGTTTTGCTTCGTTTTGACAATTCCGGCAGTATGCTTTCATCTAGTGCATATACCTGTATTCTTCTACCATGTGCGTATGTTATGTTTTCTGTTTTAAGCAAATTGTGCAAGGTGTTGTTGTCCGTTAGCTTGGGTATAAATTTTATACTGAAGAATTTGGTGTTGCCATCATTTTCTTTTTTCTTGTGTGGGATTATTTGTTTGTTAAGTTTTTCATTTATCAAATTATTTGTTAAGTGTTTCGGAAAGTTATTCTTATGGAGGGTCGTTTTTATTTTGTTCATGTTTTCTTTGTGAAATATGGGGTCACTGATATCTATAACTTTGTTTATGAAATTTTTTGCTGCGTGAAGTTTCATTCTGAATTGTTGTGTGGCGTTAAAATTGATAAATCTCCCTGATCCTCTGGGTTTCATGTACCAGTTGAAGATTATTTTGTTGTATATTTTGTGTAATTCTGTGTCTAGATATGGTAGTTTGTTGTTATCTTCCATTTCTACTGTGAATTTGAGTTTATTGTGATATTTTTTCAGTGTTTCCAAAATAATGACTTTATCTTTATCTTTGATTATTGCGAAAAAGTCTTCAAAGTATATGGTAATGAATTTGATTTTAATATCTATTTTATTTAATTCTTCTTCGGTTTGTTTGATAAGGTCATCTAAAATAATAATCTTTTATTTTAAAAATATATAGATTTTCTTTCGAATGGTATCCGAATTAATCAGATCGGTCAATTATTACCAAATATATAGCCGAATTTTTATAAAGACTTTGTCAACTGAAGTATTATTTTTAAAAGCGAAAATTAATCGATATATCGATAATGTCTACGGTGAATATTATTTTCTCATTGCGAAAATAACCGCATTTTCAAATTTTGGAAACTGTAATCGTGCCAATATTTCAATTTCGTTAATGATCAAGCTTCAAAAAATAAATGACTGAAGCAACAAACCACAGCAATAAGTTATCGCTTGTTAAGCATGCAAAGCAAAAATTTTCAAACTCTGCATTAACTCTTTATTTTGCCTGCAAGAACTAGAACGACAAAAAAAGTAACAAAGAAAACGAAAACAACAGCTAACTGCTGGCAGTTGCTTCTTACTTTCGCTGATTCCTTTTTCGTAGTCGTAGCAAAGCAATTAGATATGCATTGAAAATAGTCAAGCAATTTCAAACACTGCATATGGGCATTTCCAAACTGGCGTTACGGACGATTTGTACGAAGAAGTATTAAAAAAAGAATGGTAATGTCTAATTTTTAAAAAGGATTTATTTATATTTGCGTTGAAATTAAGTAGCACTATATTAAGTAAAAACAGTGAGAACAATCTACCCTAAGGATTTTAAGATATACGCAAAACATGTGCTGGCGTAACGTTACAAAAAAACGGGAGTGATTTTTGACTTGGATTACAAAATTTGTAAAACTCTCTGAATTGGGTAGAGCTTTAAATAACATAAGTTTATTTTCCAAGTGATCAAATAAAAAAATCTTCTCTGGTTTTTTTTATTAGGCTTTTTTATCTGTCGTTACGTTACTAAAATTTCCATCATAGTTTAATTGGGTAATTGAGTAATTAGGTAGCTAAGAAATTATGTAATTTAGTAGTTAAAAAATAAATTTAAAATATTGTCCTTTCCTTGCCTCAACCATTTTTTCATTATTGTTATCTAATGCTTTCCATTTTTACTAAAACAAAAACGTTTATGAAACATTTACTAAAAATTTACGAAAATGAAAAACTAAATTTTTGAAACAGTGCAGACGATTTGATCATCATAGTTTATAAATTTCTTCTCATAGATAATATCATCAAATAATAAGTTTTTAAAAAGTTTTAATTTTTTGGTCACGGTAGACTTTTCTGTGGAAATGCTCATATAAATAATTTCTTACAAAAGCAAAATAAATAATGTGAGGTCTCCTTTATCATTAAATGAAATCACATAAATTACCATTGAGTCCCCAAGTTTTCAACATATCAAATAAGAATATAAAAATTTCCCAATATTAAACAATATTTGTTTTTTTTTGGAAAACTGAAAATAAAACCAGATTTTAGGCCTTGTTTAACTTTGGAGGGCTATGGGTTAGGAGTACCAATTGCGATCGGCCTGAAATTTTTCTGATTTAGATTTAGGAGGCCAAAATCCATATAATTCGCAAAAATTAACAATAAGATTTGCCGCTATTCTTTAAATGCTCCCCGCATACTAAGGGAGATATTTTTAACACCAATCCACTTATTTCTTTTACCAACATGCATCAGTTCTAGCAGCTTGCAAGTTTCTACAATAGAGTACAGAAACATACCTATTATATGAACGATTTAAATAATTTATTATTTTTAATTCAAAACTTATGAATAAAAATATATACAGATGAACATGTATATTAGATGGATTTTGGGTTTCAAACATTTTCTTAACATAATCCAGAACCTCACTGCAAGGCTTGATTCTGAGCCCTGGATTTAATATAAGCATTTGACGCGTATATGACTGCAGAAAATTGTACACAAAATTGTCAAAATGGGTGGGTGCCGCTAAGAAACATGAATTTGAAGAAATATAATGGATGTGTAAAATCGAGTTTAGTTAAGTCATAAAAAACTTTTGACTGTAACAAACTTTAATTTAAAATCGTTTGCTTAATCTGAATATGCTCTCAGATTTTTTTAAAAATTAGTCATTTATCCAAAATTGTCCTACTTTACTCAGAATTTCCTAATTTTTATTTCGCTTTTGAATTAGTAGCTTTACCCTCGGTTTGATCGCTGCAACTTATCAAAATACTGCAGGATTATTAGCAGTTTTATTAAGTTTAGGTAAAATTAAAAAATTATCCAAACTAGAACACATTTATGACAGAAAAACGATTTTTTAAGCCAAATTTTGGGAAAACATTCATTTTTTTATAAAATTTTTTACTTTGTTTTCTGATTGCTTACAATAACTTTAAAACAAAAATTTGCTCATCGTCAAAGTTTTTATGCGTTATTGGCTTGAATGCTCCTTGCCATCTTTTGCTCCGAAGAATGAAATTCGACTAATAAGCGAAGTAAATACATAACTAACTAATTTACTAACGGTTTCGTACTATTTACGAATTAAAAATAATATAAGTAGATAAAAATCCATTCTACAAATACTTTTCGTGGCTAAAAACTGCAAATGAAATTCGTAGAATAGACACAGTAATTAGTAATATTTATAAACAATTTTTTTGAGAGTAAGAATACGTATTGAAAAGTGTTTGTGAAACAAGGGTAAACGAAATGGTATCGTAACTTATCACAGCGACGGGTACAACATACAACTTAAAAATGTATGGTTAAGCTCAGCTTTATTTTTAAATAAACCTAAAAAAAAGTATGATTGCGGTCTCTCCAAAATATATTTACATACATAAAGAAAGCATCGTCATCAGAAATCAAAAAAGCCGTAAGTTACAAAAAAAAAAATTAAAAATCGACTTTTTGGTTGATTATGATGCACCTTATTAAAATACATGTTCCCACTAAAAACGACGTTTTTATTAACAAAGTTCAAAAATCCCTTAGTTTAAGCGCAACTTAAAATTTAGAAAATTTTTTGCTTCTCTTGTACCATTTTTTAATAGTAACTTCTTTTTTTTTTTTTTTGATTTAATATGAATTTCACAAAAAAATTTTCACAGCCTGGGTGAGGGTGGACGCCCATGAAATGTTTAAGACATTAATTTTAGTTTAAATCGATTTTCGACATTTTTCCCGATTTTTATCAATTTTGTGCACCCTGTAACTCTGCCAAAAGTCACGTCAAACTATCCGTCACACAGTGGCGATATCTGGTATTTCTCGTTTCAAAAATCCGAACTTCTGAACGAATTGAGATACCTCTATGATTTTGTTTTGCTATTTATTTATTAATTTATTTACTTGATTGCTAAACCTTAACAGGTTTTATAGCAAATTTAAAATTATAAAATAACATATTTAATACAATTCAAAAATATAAAGTATGATTTTGAATGAAATAATGTATTTTTAACAAACTAAAAAGTTTTAGTAAATTGCTTAAAGTATATAATTTTATTAAAGTATAAAAAATAATAGAAAAAAAGTTAAGTCAAAATCGATAAAATCAGACAGCAAAGCAGGGTTGCGTTTTCAAGACAAACAAGGTCAAGTTAGCAACAATTTTTGTATACGGCGGAGTCGTGTGACAAACAAGGTCTAAAACCCAATAAAACACCACTCCAATAGGTATATATATAATATATATCGTTCTGTCTCCCTGAAGCCGGTGAAATCCTGGCTTGACAGGGTGGTTACTCGACAAACTAGGTTAACTTCACCAAACCAATTTTCATAAAATAAAGAAAACCAGTTGCGAACGCAGGCACCAAGACAAACTAGGTCTTATCGGCCACTCATATTAATATATTACAAATCGATCTAACGTAGTGTTTCAAGAGGTAAAAAGACACCAAGACACCACGGTACCGTCGACAAGTGTAGTTAGAATCATCATGAAGATATGAGGCAACTGAAGATCCCAGGTTTAGGTCCATTCAGATTACTTAGATGTTTATCCACACAAATTTTCCATTTTACGCTTAGGTCCATTTATCCATTTAGATTGTTATATTAATGTTTACAAATCAACAGATGCATCAGATATATGTTTGAAAGAACTTTACATAATCAACGACGGTACTGCAGGTAATCTATAATTTTATGTTTGATTGAGTCCATGGATTCACTTAAGGATATAACATCAGATACAAAATTAAAATCACCGCAAGCGCTTCTAAGAGGCTCATTTTGCAAATAATTAGTTCTACAAAAGTTCATGTGGAGTAACTCAAAAGATCTTCTAGGACGAAGAGGAATATTAAAATATATTTTACTCAATAAATATGGACTGTTTACATAGCCATGTAAAAGTTTTATAATCCAATAAGCATTTATCATAGTTCTCCGATTTTTATCATAGTTCTCCGAAGAAGGAAGATTTAAGAGTTGTAACCGATATTCATAAGGTGGTAAGTGAAAATCAGTATTACAATAAAAATAGCTTAAGCAAAACAAAAGAAATTGTTTCTGCACTGATTCAATGTCGTCTATGTAACAACCGTATCGTGGGCACCAAACAACTGAAGCGTATTCTAAGATAGGCCGCACTAGGGAAGTGAATAAGGTTTTCGTTATGAAAGGATCATTAAACTCTTTTATCCAACGTTTAATAAATCCTAAAGTACTATTAGCTCTATTTATTATTTTATTTACATGAATATTAAAGCGTAGTTTAGGATCCATTGTAACTCCAAGATCATTGAAACTATCTAAGGACTCCAATGGATAACCACAAATTTTGAAGGTACATTTAATTGGTGGTTTGCGCGAGAAAGACATATGCTTGCATTTCTTCATGTTGAGGTTCATACGGTTCGTTTTGCACCAGTTATGAAGATGATCTATGTCGGCTTGCAAAAATACAGCGTCATTGTCATTTTTAAAAGAAAGGAAGAGTTTGACGTCGTCAGCAAACATTAAGATGCTGGAATGCATTATGACAGATGGCAAATCGTTTATAAAAAGTAGAAACAGAAGAGGCCCAAGATGACTTCCTTGAGGTACTCCTGAAGTAACAGGAAACTCGTGTGATTTCTTGAGCTTAAAAAGAACTATTATAGAACTATATTGTGTTCTATTGCTTAAGTAAGATTCAATCCACTTTACCAACGGTATAGGAAATCCAACAAGATGTAATTTTAAGATCAGTAGTTTGTGATTTACAACGTCAAAAGCTTTGCTAAAATCCGTGTAAATAACATCAGTCTGCATGCCTTTTCCAAAGTTTTCTATAGTTTTTGATGTAAATTCGAGAAGGTTAGTAACAGTGGATTTTCCAGAAAGGAATCCATGTTGGAAAGGAGACATTAAAGATTTAACGCTATGCGATAGTCGTGATGTAACAATTGCCTCTAAAAGTTTAGCCAAAGCGCTCAATTTTGCGATGCCACGGTAGTTATCAATTAAAGACCTATTTCCAGATTTATGCAGCGGAATAATAAATGAATGCTTCCAGGCTGCAGGAAAATAGCAGGATTTTAATGATGAAGTAAATAGTAAAGAGATTGGAGTTACTAATTCTTCACAGCAGTATTTTAATATACACGAAGGTATGTTATCAGGACCACTTTTATATGATGTTTTAATATTTTTTAAAAATGATAAGACTGTGTTAGTGTCAATTATTGGGAAATATATATCCCCAGATTGAATATTGAAAGGATAACTTAAATAATCATAGGACGATGATGAATAAGTCGACTTGAAGAAGTCAGCAAAAAGATTGCAAATACTATTATCATTATCAGACTCAACCGAATTATACTTCATAAAAGAAGGATAGGAATCAATCTTGCGTTTTGTGTTAACAAAGTTCCAGAAGGATTTAGCATCAGATTTGATGTTTAATTTTACTTTTGTTAAGTAGATATTATAGGATTGTTTGCATAACTGTTGATAACTGTATTTAATCGAGGTATAGCATCCAAAATCGCATATGTTATGTGTTTTTTGATATTTTTTATAGTATTTAGATTTCAAATTCCTCATTTTTCTTAATTCATTTGTATACCATACCGGACCCGATGTCAAGGAGGCTTTCCTTTGCGGAACAGCTTTAAGAAAACAATCATTGAGCGTTCTATTTAACGCATATACCGCATCATCAAGACTCTGAGAAGATAAACTATTTGTATTAATATTTAGAATAGAATTCCAGTTTATATTAGACAAGTTATTCTTCAAAATCACGTAGTTTCTTTTTTTTAAAGTTAAACTCAATAGGTGGTTGAGAATCATAATACTGCACAGATGGTTTTGGAAAATTTAAAATAATTTCTAATGTTGGATGATGAGAATCTTCGGGTGTAACCAGAGGATCTGATTTAGACACAGAAGCGATATTGCTGTCATCAAAAAACACCAGATCAAGCAAACGATTATTTTTGTTAAAAATGCAGTTAAGTTGGAATAGACCTTGGATTGAGAGCTCGTTTAAAAAGTAATTATTGGATGAATTTTCAGACGAAGGTAAAAATATTTCAGGAATTTCAGAACAGCAGTTCCAAGAAACGTTTGGCAGGTTAAAATCTCCAGTTATTAAAATATGATCATTTGATTGCAGTTTTGAGCAAACTTTACTAATAGAAGCCAAATGTTTGCTATAAACTTCTAAGGTAGAAAGGGGAGGAATATATGAGCATGTAATAAAAAGGCTCAAGAAACCAAACTTAACATGAACACAACAGAATTCAATGTCCAAGGATTCTGGAATTAATAACTCTTCAGAGAAATGTGTCGCCTTGACTGCAATCAACACACCCCCACCTGTAGAGCAAATACCAGGAATGGAGTTTCTATCTTTGCGGTATATGTTAAATTTGTTGCACAGAATTTCAGTATTTAGAGTGTTATGTTTCAGCCAAGTCTCACTAAAAGCTATTATATTAAATTGGAGGTTGTGACTCAAAATTAATAAATTATTTAGTTTTGTGTTAATGCCACGAACGTTTTGGTAAAGGATAAGGAACTGAAAGCAACAATCTAGTTTTTTTGATTCTTGTTAAAAACCGAAAAAGTAGCCAAGGAAGTTGTAGGCCGAGGTCTAGAAATAAATTCATGCACCATCGTATTGTCAGGCCAAAACTTTTGATCCAATACCTTGTGAAAAACATCACCAGGCAAAGATATTTTAAAAGAGGACGTAATACGCTCGTATGAAAAATTGAATTTGTAAACAGAGATATTTTTATTTACAACATTTAGCTTAGAGTTTATATAGAATAACACGTCTCCACCGGATGTATCAGCTGCAAAACGAGAAACAAATATAGATTTTGCAGGCTCAATAATCACAAGTTCTTTATGAACAGGGGCTTTGATACTGCTGTTCGATATTTGTTTCGGTATCGCTCCTGTAGAAACCGGAGTAATTTGAGAAGGTGCAGGGACCACATTTGAGGAAATACAAGTTTCAGCGTAAGTTTTTTTTTGTGGCAGAAACGCGAGGAGAATCAGCATTTTCCTCTATGATTGGTATTGCTTCAACACAAGGAGAAATCTGATCAGCTCACGCAGCGACCTTAGTTGGTGCGATATTATCAGTCATTTGATCAGTATTGACAGCTCCAATTGATTGATCTTCAAGCTGTATGTTCACATTAGGGAAAACAGTTAAAGTAGAAGGTAGAACAGTATTATTATTGGGCGATGGCATGGCTATATCAGTAGTTTTAGCTGAACTACGAAGATTTTTGTTTGAACGTTTACGTTTTAGAGAATTGTAAGCTTCGTCCATAATTTTAAACTTTTTAAACAAATCTTCGTATTCACTCAGTCTATCTTGTGCTACCTTTAGATCCTTAGCCACCTCCAAAAAACCTTTCCGAGATTGTCTAATAAGTTTAAAGATCTCAACGTTTGTGAACCTGCAATCTTCACATGACCAACGAAGTCCCTTACTTTCGTTGAGTGCATCGAAGATCCTCGCAGTCAACGCTGCGCACTTGATATGAAAAAATGAATCACACAACCAGCAAGTAACCAGCCGGTCTGATTCACCTTTTACAGCGCAGTTTCGGAAATTGCAGATCATTTTCAGTTTAATAGTAAGTTTTGCAATATAGGTGAAAGTAAAAGGAGAAAAATGAACTTAAATGCTTTTAATGAAAAACAGTTTATTTTGTTTAAAGACACTGTACTGTAGAAACTTTGCAGCCCTGATTTTGTAGAACCAACGAATTGAAAGTTTAATAAGCACTAGAGTTTTTGCAGTAGCATTAAAACAGATGTAAAAAGAAAATACGATAATTTGCTCTATAGAAACCTGTTTGCGCTAAAAACAAAACAGAAAGAAGGAAAGAAGCAAATTATAAACAAATATACATATATATATATATATTTATATTAAAAATTAAATTAAATAACAAGTATTTTAAAAGGATGTAATCCACGTTACCACTCTTCAAGATGTATGAGCACGCCGATCAAAGCTGTTTATTTTTATTTATATATATTAATTTGGAACTTTTGGTTAAAGATATCTTTAAAAGTAAGAGCTCGCAAAAAACACGTCTAAACAGTAAGAATAATACAGCTTTCCCTGTATAAAATTTTATTTGAATTGACCATAGGGATGCTGTGGTATTCATAGTCAAAGTTAGACTTTTTAATCTATATATATAAAAATGGATGTGGGTATGTGGGTATATGGGTATGTGGGTATGTGCGTATGTGGGTATGTGGCTATATCACGTATAGACTCCAAAACCGCTGAACCGATCTTTATTAAAATTTCAGGGACTGAAGCCACATCTTGAGAGTGTTCCTGTGAGGTTTGGTAACGATTGCACAAGGGGGCGTGCTACCTTCCATACAAGCCAAATTTGCGCTATCGATCACAAACCAAAAAAAAAGGATATGTGTCTGACGGTTTCAATCGTAAAAAACTAAGATTTAGTAATTTTGTTCAGATGGTTACTGTCGGTAACTGTACAAAAATGGGCGTGGTCGTAATATAAATACGCCCACTTTATCGAAATCGTGGCAATTCCGGAGTTCAACACATTTTTACAGTAAAACATACTGTGTAGGTGCTCCAAGAGGCGGTCACTATATATAAATGTTTTCACGCCCACTTTTACCGCCCACAAATCAATATCTATATACATAAAAAGCAAAACGATGTGTGTCTGGCTGTGTGATATCTATAGACCCAAAACTACTGAACCGATTGACCTGAAATTTTGGCAGTCGATTTGTTTCAGGTACGAGATGGTTGAGGAAAATTTTTGCCACATCCCCTTTTATCGCCCCCAAATCAATAAAAATGTTATATTTCAGTCGGTTTGAGTCGTATAAGATTAAATTTTGTGATTAAGTATGTAATGTTACTGTCAACAACTGTACTAAAAATGGGTTTCCACGCCCTCTTTTACCGCCCACAAATAAATGAAAATTGTTTATTTCAGACGGTTTTAGTCGTACAAGACTTAAATTTGGTACTTTGGTTTGTGTAGTTACTGACAGTAACTGTACGAAAAATTGGTTTCCACGCCCCCTTTTTGCGCCCAAAAATCAGTGAAAATGCCATATTTCAAGCAGTTTTGGCCGTATGAGACTAACATGTGATACCTAAGTTTGTATGGTTACTTTCGGAAACTGTACTACAAAAGGCATCATCGCTATATAACCACACCCACTTTTTGCGAAATCATTAAAATTGGCTCGATTGAGCTAAAATGTTAACTTAGTTTGTACGGTTACTGTCAGCAACTGAACTAAAAATTTGTATCCACGCCCCCCTTTTACCGCCCACAAACCAATAAAAACGTTTTATTTCAACGGTTTGGGTCGTATTAGACAAAAATTTTTTAATTCAGTTCATATGGTTACTCTCGGCAAGTGCACTAAAAATAGGCCAGTCCCACTTTAGTTTAACTCACTTTTCGAGGAATTAGCGTCGAATGAAGTAAAGTGCGCCAGGCTTAACCCAAATTAGGCTGAAATTTGGGCAGCCCATTTGTTTTGATTACGAGATGGCTCAAGGGATATTTTGCCGCACATTTTTACCGCTTCCAAAACAACAAAAATGCTATATTTGGTTATTTAGTGCATATGGCTACTTTCGGCAGCTATACTGAAAATGGTGAATATATTTGGCATTTTTTGACGTTTTCGTATATGGCAGCAAGGCGGTCTGTGGCAGAACAACCTCTGCCGAGGAGAGTGAGTGATCCTGTGAGGTTTGGTAACGTTTGAACGAGGGGGCGTGGTACCTCCCATACAAGCCAAAGTTGGCCTATCGACCACAAACCAAATAAACGATATATATCAAACGGTTTCAATCGTAAAAAACTAAGATTTAGCAATTTTGTTCAGATGGTTACTGTCAGTAACTTTACAAAAAATGGGCATGGTCGCAATATATATACGCCCACTTTTTCGAAATCATGGCATTTCCGGAGTTTTACACATTTTTATTGTGAAACTTGCTGTGTAGGTGCTCCAAGAGGCAGTCACGATACATAAATGTTTTTACGCCCACTTGTACCGCCCACAAATCAATATCTGTATACATAAAAATGAATCATGATTTGTTCGGATGCTTAAAACTTGAAAACGACTGGACCAAATTGGATAGTTCCTTCTACGGGTTTGTTCGTAACTGCACCCACAAATCAATAAAAGTGCTATATTTTAGACGGTTTTAGTCGTATTAAGTTAAAATTTGGTAAATAAGTTCGTATGATAACTGTCATTAACTTCAATAAAAACGGGAGTGTAACACTTCATCTACGCCTACTTTTAAGAAAATATCAAAATACTTCAAAACTATTGGTCCATTTTAAGAATAAATGCCACACCCCCTTTTACCTCCCACAAATATATTAAAAATTTGTGTTATCGACTAGCTTTAAAGTTATGGGTCGCACAGCATAGAAATTCGGTATTCGACCACAATTTAGACGTACCGTTTCAGTGATGAAATTTTATGAGAGTTGGACAAGGGGAGGGGCACCTCCCATACAACCCAAATTTGCGATATCGAATAGCTTTGAAGTTATAGGCCGCACAGCTTTGGAATTTCAGCACTTCCCATACAACCCAACTTTGTGCTATCAAATAGTTTTGGAGTTATAGGTCGCATAACGCCGGAATTCAGTATTCGACCTCAATGTACACATGCAGTTTCGTTGATTTAATTTTATGTTCATTGGTAAGAGGGGCGTGGCACCGCCCATTTAATGTATATTTGCAATATCGAATATCATTGAAGTTATAGGTCGCAAAGCGTCAGAATTCAGTACTCGACCTCAATTTATACATGCAGTTTCATTAATTACATTTTATGGGCGTATGACAAGGGGACGTGAAACCTCCTATTTAACCCAAATTAGAGATATATGAAATAGCTTTGGGGTTATAGGTCTCATAGTTTTTGAATTCAGTATTGGACCTCAATGTACACATGCAGTTTTATTGATTGCAGTTTATGAGCGTTGATCAAGGGGGGAGTGGCACTTCCCATACAACGAAAATTTGTGATGTTGAATAGATATGGAGTCATGGTCGCACAGCGTCGGAATTCAGTATTCGACCTCAATTTAGACATGCTGTTTAACTGATAGCATTTTATGAGCGTTTGACAAGGGAGAGTGGCAGCAACGCGCCGGGTTTCAGCTAGTAGATGTATAAATTATGAATATGAAGTTTTCCATATGAGTGTTTTTTAGAAAGAAATTATTAAAATTATGAATTATGATTAATTTATGGTTGTTGAAAACAAATCATAGTTATTTAAAATTTTTAAAGTTAAAAATTTTTTCCAATACTGTAAAAATAATTGTCCCAAACTTTAAAAACACCGGAAATGCAAATCTTTTCATCTTCTTAACGAATCTTAATTTTTTTTTTCTAAAGACTAAAAAATAAAATAGCTCTAACATTAAAAATTTTAATTTTAATATAACAATAAGACGCTAGGGAATTAATTTTTAAAGATAGGCTTTTTGTAGAGTAAAAATCTATAAAAACAAAATTTTCAGTATAGTTTTATCTATTGGAAAAAGAGTTTCGAAAAAAAATGTATGATAACATGCAGTCTTATACGAGTACTATACTTCCGTTATTTCACAATTCTGGAAGACTTGAATACAGCCAAAGCTTCCTCAGCGCTATATTTTACGGGATATCCATTCAGTGGAGTAGGAATACTGTCTTTAATCTTCTTCAATCGGAAAGGACTAGCAACAGAAACTGCTTTTGTCATATCGCCTCTGTATTATCATATCTCTGTTGTATTTAACTGTTATTGCTGTTGCCAAATGGTCGGTAGAAATCGCTTCTGTAGCATCTATAAGTTTTTTTTTTTTTGTGAATGTTTGACTTTCGTCTAATGATCTCCTTGGCCTTCCTCTTGCGAATTTTGAAGTACTTCGCCATTCTTAGGATATGTCTTCTACTTCCTCATAGTGGATATATTACTTTTCTGTAGCCAATTTTATATTTGCAATTGTATGTTTTATCTGAACTACGTACTATTCCAATTAACTTTTACTCTATTGAATACTGCATGCATTTTTTCCCGAATTTTAGGTTTTTCGAATTTTTCATAAGTGATGTTAAGATGTTTTTGTAATGCTGCTCCGAAATCTAATTCAGTTGATGAACTTTTGAATATTGCATATATGATATGATTTGAAATAGACATTTTTACAGGTTCTTCTTTATAGAGGAAAGTGAAATGCTCTATTTTCAGCTGTTTGAAAAACTGCACTCATTCGGTGTCGAGCTTTTACATTTTTTTTTCCTATGGAATTATAGCCTATATAAAAAACAAGCCTAGAAAAAACTCATTTACCTTTATTTTTTACCAGCTCTGTAAATCATTATTAGAATATCTTCACTTGTTGCCTAATAAAAAATGTGAACTTCAGGAATATATTCGTGGCACCCTATAAATTGGCATTGGCATAGCAAGAAAAAAGTTTACAATGTTTTGTTAGTTTACAATAAAAATAATATGTTGACTTTATATGATTTAAATACAAATTCTAAATGTTTGATAGTTTGAATCATACTTGATTCCAGCAGGCTGTTGGACTACATATAATAACATAGGCATAGAAACTAAAGTAAAACAGAAATACAACAACAAATGTGACATGATGAAATGGAGGAAAAACTGAGAAATTGACGCTTCAAATCTCATCGCCCCGATGGTGCAGTGCGTTAGCGCGCGCTTGCACGGGTATCACAAAGATTTCTGATGACGCTTTTAGCAGAGTAGAAATTGCAATCAGCTCAGCTAGTGATTTTTTCCTTTTCATATTGAAAAAACTTTGTTGTTGTTGTTGTTGTTGTTTCTTTGGAAAAATTCGTTAGAACAATTAATTGTTCTAACTTTGACCTTAAGCTCAATAAACGATTTTAAACTATCAAACAACTAGAATTTGTATTTAAAATCAAGTATGATTTAAACTATCAAACATTTAGAATTAGTATTTAAATCATATAAAGTCAACATAATTAATATAGAGGTCATTTAGAAAAAACTTTAATCAAATGGTAGAGCTCGACCAAACGGAAACAGCTGAAAACAAAATCAACAAAAATTCTAAAAACAACTTCAGTAAACATGCTTTGCTAGTGCAGACTTCCAGCAGGCTGTTGGACTACATATAATAACATAAGCATAGAAACTAAAGTAAAACAGAAATACAACAACAAATGTGACATGATGAAATGGAGGAAAAACTGAGAAATTGACGCTTCAAATCTCATCGCCCCGATGGTGCAGAGCGTTATCGCGCGCTTGCACGGGTATCACAAAAATTTCTGATGACGCTTTTAGCAAAGTAGAAATTGCAATCAGATCAGCTAGTGATTTTTTCCTTTTCATATTGAAAAAACTTTGTTGTTGTTGTTGTTTCTTTGGAAAAATTCGTTAGAACAATTAATTGTTCTAACTTTGACCTTAAGCTCAATAAACGATTTTAAACTATCAAACAACTAGAATTTGTATTTAAAATCAAGTATGATTTAAACTATCAAACATTTAGAATTTGTATTTAAATCATATAAAGTCAACATAATTATTATAGAGGTCATTTAGAAAAAACTTTAATAAAAAAAATAATCAAAATATTCCAATCCGTTCAATTTTTACGAACTGTATCATCAAAAATGGCAGCACACGCGCAATGCAAGTTCAATTGCAAGAGCATGAAAAAAGCCACAGGGTTCCTGATAAAAATCATTATAACTCATTTTCACGACATTTCCTGACAATACAAGTTTTTCCATTGTGTTTAGAATTGTTCAACAAATTTCTATTTTGCAGTTGGAACTTAAAGTTTAAAAAATTGTTAAAAAAGGGTTTTTCGAAAAAGTACAGTCACCTCCTGCATATAAAAACACTTATTTTTAGTGTTAGTTGATAGTACAAAGACCGCTTATGTCATATATACAAAAAAAAAATAACTTTTCTTTCATAACTTGCAGAAGAAAAATTTTAACCTCATCTTGAACTACAAAAAAAAAAATAAAAATAAAATTAAAAAACTCGAAAAAACATCAAATTTCACCAGCTCTGCAAAGCAAACCATTTCTCCAAATAAGTTAAAATTTTGTTTCCGCGAGTTTAGAGCAATTGTTTAACAAACTGCATCATTAGATTTGCGAATTTCCACCACACCAAAATTGATTTTCGCAACCACTTTTTAGAAATGTCGCCACTGTGCGTCAGTGATGACCATGGATGCTCTATAATAAAAAACAACAAAAGCCTATAGTTTTTAAAAAAAATATAATTACATTGAAGTAAGTAACACTAACATTTGATTTTTTTAATTTGCTTCTGTATGTGTTGCTTTTTGGTTTTGAAAAATTAAAAAAAAAATATAAATGTTGTGTTTGGATATAAATTTTATACTAGTATCGCCTGTGGTCGAAACTCGACCATATCAAAATCGATTTGTCTTTTGTTTTTTTTTTATTGTTATTGAAAAACGTTTAGCAACGTTAAAAACATTAAATTGAGAAATACTTTTGGCTAAAACAATTTCACAATTAATTTTACATACTCTGTTAGGTCTGTAATCAGAAGCATTCATGAATAAACAATGAGTGCAACTTATTTATTTTTTACCAATAAATTCGTGAAGATTAGCTCCCGTTTTCCTTAAAGTTCATCAAAAGACCAACAATGTTTTCGTCTTTTTCATGCTGCATGCATGACAATGGCTGAAATCACACGAGAGCGAAAATAAACTTCAAACGTAATCAAAATTTTGATGGCGTTCAATCATCTGCTCAATTAGACCAATATACTTTATTACAATATCGCTCTCAGCATTTAATGTGGTTACGATTTAAACGATTCGTGCTTGCAAATTTAATCCTCTCGCCGCAAAATCATACTCAGCCATACTCAGCCATTATAATAAAAACTTTTGAACAAAAAAATTTGCAGTGAGAGGACTACCGATCGAAGTAAAAACTAATATCTATGATAAACAGTTGTCTTTTAAAGAAGGCGTGGCATAATTTTTTTTATATAGTGACCATTTCTTGGACCCATAGCACCTACATACTAAGATTAACTATAAAATAGCATACGATTCAAGAATTATAATGATTTCTGAAAGAAGGCGTAGATATTTTTAGTCAAGTTGCCACATGAACTAAATTACTAAATTTAATTTTATTATGATCAACATCGTCTGAAATATATAATTTTTATTGATTTGTAGGCGATAAAAGTGGGTGTGGAAAAATTTTGCTATGACTCTATTTTTTGCGAAAGTGCAAGCAATAAGTTGAAAAAGTTGTATCGCAATCGGATGATCGGCATTGCGGCGAATAAAGGACGACCAAACAAACGGTGTTGTTTAACAGCCGTTTAACGGCGTGGCAACATTTATTTATTTAATAACCGTCACTTTGACCTATAGCACCTACATACCAAATGTTACTATCAAATCATGTAAAACTCGATTTTTAAATTAAAAAATGCAATTATTAATTCTTATTCGATCTAATCAAATATTGCTGAATTCAATTCCACAATTATAACTGATGTTAATAATTCTATCGATTTTCTATCTATTCAACAATTATTTTTAAACAATGTTCTTCGTCAAAACAAGACCCTTTCATCATCTTGTACATCATTATCAGAAACATAAAAGCTCAGACTGTCAAACGTCTCGTGTATGCTACAGCAACTTTATTCAACAGAGCTGTGTAAACAATTGTTGACGCTGAAGCATCGGCAAGTTTATTCTCTTCAGGCTATTAGTTTGAGTTTAGTTATTAAAAAACAGCAAACACAACAACAGAGCCACACAGTTCTGTTGAAGTGACTGAGTCATACTCGCACCCTAATGGTACCACAAAATATTTGTTTGCGTAATATTAGGTCTGTTTTTGAAAGCGTTATTTTACAAATTTTTGGAGCTCGAGGTAGAAGAATAAAATGCACAATGTCACTCTCTATTCTATTACAATTACTTGAAGTAAGTAATTAATTCGAAATTGAACTTTTTACGAAAAACCGTAAAAAAATTTAATGAATATTGAATGAAATATGAAGTTATTAAATTAACACACAATCTACCAAACTCCCCCCCCCCTCCCAAATAACTATTTCACGTTTCGTCATAAATTTCCAACACCCCTCCATACTACAGGGTTGCCAATATTCGAAGCGCCCAATTTATTTTTAAATAAATCAAAGAAACCACAATTTTTTGTCTGTTCGTCATGAATATCATTTAATTGGGTTCAAGTAGATTTGCTTACATTATTTCTTGAATATGATATCTCGTAAATGGTCGCCATTGGCCTCTACGACATATTGTGCCCGTTTTGCAGCATTTTCCATGGTTTTCCTCAACATTTCGATGGGAATGGCGGTTTTTTCTTGACGGATGTTGGTTTTCAGCTCTTCTAGGGTCTTTGGCTTGTTGACGTAAACCTTTGATTTCAAATAACCCCACAAAAAGAAGTCTAGAGGAGTTAAATCTGGTGATCTTGGCGGCCAATCGAAATCACCATTTTTTGACATCAAACGGCCAGGGAACAATTGCTTCAAAAAATCGATTGTAGTGCGGCTTGTGTGTGGTGGCGCGCCGTCTTGTTGAAACCAGTAGTGCCTGATACGCTTTCGACGAACGATTGGCATGAAAAAATTGTTTATCATATCGCGATAACGCTCCTGATTGACAGTAACTCTGTGGCCATTATCATCTTCGAAAAAGAACGGCCCAATGAGCATTTTAGCACAAACGCCGCACCAAACAGTGACTTTTGCATCGTGAAGAGGTACCTCTTGAATCTCTTGTGGATTTTCAGTGGCATAAATACGGCAATTTTGTTTGTTTACCGTTCCGTTCAACTGAAAATGAGCTTCATCGCTCATTATAATTTTATGCCAAAATTGCTCGTCTTCTTCAGCCATTTCGATGACTCTTTGGGCCCATTCCAATCGACGTGGCTTATCGGTAGGCAACAATTTGTTTACCAATTGAATTTTGTACGGAAACAAATTCAAATCAACACGTAAAATGCGTTGTAAAGTGGATCGGGGAATGCCGAGCTGCTGAGAACGGCGATTTTGGGATGTTGTTGGTGACTGCTCAATACTGGCTCGTACGGCTGCAATATTCTCATCCGATCGCCTTGGTCGCTTTTTATTTGGCCTCTTTGGGTTACCAAGAGTATTACCAGTTGTAAATCTTTCATACAAACGATAAATTGTTTTCTTGGAAGGCGCACTTTTCACTTTATTTATTTTTTTGAAAGCACGTTGAGTTTTCACTATTGACTTGTTTTGTTGAATGTAAATTTCAACAATTTTAGAGCGTTCGCGTGGCGTGTACTGTTCCGTTGTAAACATTTGCTTGGAATGACGCTTCAAACGCGGTATGTCATTAGTCGATTTGGCATCACTGCGGAAAGTTACAGTGTTGCCAGATGGGCGCTTCGAATATTGGCGACCCGTACAATATGTGGCATATTAAATAGAAAACACCTACATATGTAACAAATTGGCTTTTAAAAGTTTTGTAGTAAATATTAAATAAAGTATTGAAAGCAGATTATTTTTTGACGTAATGCACGCAAAACCGACACATCTCACCCCTCTATATATCGCATTATTATTTTTTATTAAGAAACGAAAAAAACATTTGGAAAAAGTGAGAGAAAAACCAACAACAAAATATACAAGTTCTGAAATTTGAAAGATCAGAAATTTCTTTAATATTTAGCCGTACCATGTTTATCTGCATTTTGTTTTTTAAATTACTCCTGGCTTATACTCGTCAAAACTTGACGTCAATTTTTGGTCATTCCCTTTTAAACTTTCACCTCTCTATCGTTGATATCCGCGTCTTTCATCAACAAAGGTGAGACTTGACCGTCAAGTCTTGATGAGTGTAAGCCAGGACAAAGATCGTGCACACGGTACGGACTTGAAAATTCGTAAATCGCAGTAAATTAAAAAAAACAAAGTAAAACGAACTTTTTCGCAGTAGTTTTGTTTTGTTTTTTTTTTTTTATTTACAATCATGTACGTACGTTCATTTTCTACTAATGTATGTAAATTATATACTAATAACTAGACAGCGGAAAATATGAAATTACATATTTGTATTGAATGATCACAAAACAATTTCGATGATACAGATATGCGTCCCGAGAAATTCTATCTCGGAAAACATGACACAATTTTTGCATATTTGCATATTGCATACAAATTGCATATGCAAATATTAATTGCTTATGCAAATTAAAAAATTGCATATTTGCATATTTTACCATGAACGTAGTAAAATAGCACTCTGCTTTTTAGAGTAAACTGGTTATCTTGGATATATTTTAAATTATGAAAGAACTGCGCGAGAAATTCGAACATCAAAAAGATGCAGGGTTTTATGGCTACTTAGCTGAAACCACCATTAAGAGAATATTTAGTGTTATGATTTTTTATTGGAGAAAGGAAAAAATAGACTTGTATTAAAAATTTGAAAGTATGAAAATAGCTGGCGAACATGTTCCTAAATTTAAGTATGCACCCTTGACTTCATGTGATGTGGAAAGAAGCTTCTCCGCATACAAAATGATATTTTCTGAAAAGCGTCAAAATGTCACCATCGACAACTTAGAAGAAGTTTGAATAATAAAATGCTGTATGAAATTTAGAATATAATTTTGAACAGATAATCTATGAATAAATAGGCGTAGGAAAACAGTTCGTTACCATTTTCTCCCTTGTTTCTCAACCGATTTGGATAATTTTTCTTTGAAGTAAATAAGAGTAGGGAAAAGGAGTGCACAGAATACTTTTTCTGACCTTTGACCTGAAATATGAGCGTTCAAAACTGAATTTCTTATATGAAAGCTAAGCTATAAGAGATGGAAGAAAACGGTGTAAAAGGAAATTTTAGACATTGTTGATATGTACAAAATATTTGACAGACATTTCTCGCTATCTCTTACAGGCATGCTACACAGGCCAGTATACTGGCTCTGTAGTTCAAAAAACTCAATACATTCACATTTTTTTACAAATACACTCACACTGGATTCACTTTCACGCCACTTTCATAGCTCCTGGCAACGAAATTTCAGAGCCAGTGGATTTTGACAGCAGCGGCCAGTGTATGTCAAAAAGGGGGATATCAGTGTTGTTTTTAATTACTTTTGGTGGATTTATTTCGGATTTTCCTCGATTCTGTACAGGTAGCAACACTGATAGCTTTTTTAAAATTTGAAGTATATCACACGCAAACTGCAATAGCGGGAACCTTCGCATATGATTAAATTTTTTGAATGAACTTTCACGTGCATGTGTAGCACCTCTTGCTACTGGCATGAAAGTTCAAAATTTTTCGAATTACTGCACGTATTCTTTCGCACTTTCACTGTCACTGTCCTGTATAACCGGCCTGCTACGGATACCCTACAATAAGCATTTTTTTATGTAACATATGCGAATATACAGTCATGTGAAAATATATAGGGACACCTGTATTTTTATATTTAAAGCTGCATGAATTACATACAAGGTGCAACAGATATAGCATTAATTCCCTCGGGTGGTGGTTCCTCTTGATAAGGCGAGTATAAAACTTTATGGAGTTTCCTCCCACATTGTAAAACTTTGAAGATACAGGGTGTTTTACGGTTTTGGTACGTGTTTAGTGTTATTGATCTAGAATCTAAACTACTCACCATAAAATAAAAAATAATATTTTGTATTTTAGAAAAAATATCAGCTTTTCCATCTATATATCAACCACTTTCGTGTCATGTGCTACAGCGGAGCTAAAATTTTGAGATTAGCAAACGAAATATCAACAAATTTTGTATCTTTTGTTTTAGCGGAGCTGTAATCGTCAAAATTTAAAATCTCTGTTTATCATGTTAAAATACACTAAATCAACAGTTCTTTTCTAAATTCTAACTTTGGATGATAACAGCTCCGCTAAAACAAAAGATACAAAATTTGTTGATATTTCGTTTGCTAATTTCAAAATTTTAACTCCGCTGTAGCACATGACACGAAAGTGGTTGATATATAGATGGAAAAGCTGATATTTTTTCTAAAATACAAAATATTATTTTTTATTTTATGGTGAGTAGTTTAGATTCTAGATCAATAATACTAAACACGTACCAAAACCGTAAAACACCCTGTATCTTCAAAGTTTTACAATGTGGGAGGAAACTCCATAAAGTGTTATACTCGCCTTATCAATAAGAATCACCAGCCGGGGGAATTAATGGTATATCTGGGGCACATTGTATATAATTCATGCAGCTTCAAACATAAAAATATAGGTGTCCCTATTTATTTTCACATGACTGTATATTGGGATTGTAAAATTTCTTACAAACAGTAAACTTTGAAAAAATCCCGTTATTTTGATTTTAAAATTATGACGATATCTCAAAAACTGTAGCTTTTCTCAGTACAACGTATTTTTGTATGAAAAGTCATTGTTTGACTTTGATACGGTATACCAAAACTTTTTTTGGTAATATTTTTCACGGATAGTATATTAAAAAATTTCCCGTTATTATGTCAACAAAAATTATTGCGATATCTCGAAAACTCTAGATATCCTCAGTGCAACGTATTTTTATATGAAATTTCGTTGGTTAGCACTGAGCGGCAAACTGAAAACAGAAATAAATTATTTTTTAATCTTTTTATACGCTCATCTGAGAACGAAAACGATTTCATATAACAGTGTAGGTCACAGTGAAAGGTTAAATTTTGACCACTGGCGATTTCTAGTTAACATGATTATCTGTTGAAGGTAATAAAATAAGTTTTACATTTTTAACACTTTTTTTCAATAAACTTTATAGATGTTTCAATTAATTTGGAAATACTATAAATTAATGGTCAATTAATTTATACCATTTTTATTACTGCATAAGCAAAAAATATGCAGCTTATATCTTGCATATGCAAAAAATATGCAGCATATATCTTGCATATTTAGAAGAATTGCGTAGAAGAATTGTTGGTAACTCTGAGTACCAGTTTGTAAGTTTATTATGGAAGTTTTTAATTGACGATGGAAACGTTCTACGATTCAGTTCGATTGTGGATGATAAGCGGTAGTTGTTGTGTGTTTGCTTCCTAAACTTTTAACAAAATTTCTGAATGTTTTCTATGTGAAATGAGGTCCTCGATCAGAAGTAATTTCCAGAGGAACTCCAAAACGTCATACGCATTCTCTTAGAAGTGTGTCTATGATAGTTTTGGCGTTAATATCTTTTAGTGGATATGCTTCGGGCCAACGTGTGTTTCGGTCGATTAAGGTAAGTAGAAATTTATTATTGTTTGATATCAGTAGTGGGCTAACTAGATCGACCTGGACATGCTCAAAGCGGCCGTGTGGAATGTCTATTTTGTGTGGTGTTGTTTTCGTGTGTCTATGTATTTTCGATTTTTGGCATCTAACGCATTCCTATGAAAATTTGTTAATTTGTATGTTCATTTAGATCCAGAAGTATCGCTGTGTTATTTGTCTTCGGGAAGCTCGTGTATCTGGATGTGAGATGTTGTGTAATTGTTCAAATACTTGTTTCCGTAATGTTTGTGGGTATATGGACGTGCTTTAGTGTCTGTTTTTTCGCACCAAATCTTGATGTTGAGTAGTGGAATGTGTATTTGTTCGAATTTGTAAGTATGTTTGGATAGTATTTCTCGTAATTCTGAATCGTTTGCTTGTTCTTTGTGTAATGTTCTGAGATTGATATCTGAAGTCGTGAAAGCTTCGATTTCAGCTCGTGAGAGAGCGTTTGCTACGACGTTGTCTTAACCTTTGATGTCGTTAGAAAACTGTGCAATGAATTCTAGGTGTCGTGTTTGTCATGGGCTTCCTTGTGTTTTTGAATGTACTGCTGTAGTAATTGGCTTGTGGTCTGTGTAGATTGTGAAAGTTCGTCCTTCTAAGTAGTGTGAAAAATGTTTTATAGTTAGATAAAATGCCAGAAGTGCGCGATCGAAATTTTCTTTCTTTTCGGATGGCGCTAATTTTTTTGAAAAGAAAGCTAGTGGTTCTGTTTGATTATTGTACTCTTGTTGTAAGACTGCACCGATAGCAGTGTTAGATGCATCTACAGAGATGGAAAGTTTTGCTTTGCTATTAAAATGATTAGGTAGCACTCCTTAGTAAAACTTTATTTTATCGTTGTGAATGCCTCTGTGCTGTTATCTGTCCAATTTAAGTGTTTCTCTTTTGTTTTTGATGCTGTTGTTACCATATCATAAATGTGTGTGTGCCATTGGTGGTATGCACATAATTTATCATCCCGAAGAATTTATGCATTTGGTTAACTGTTTCAGGTTTAGGTTAGTTAATTATGCGTTGAATTCTATCGGGAGATGGTTAGATGCCTTGTTTTGAAATGTTGTAGCTTAAGAAATTTATGTTGTTTACGCCAAAAATGCATTTGTTCGGTTTTATGTTTAGTCCAAATTTGTCTATTCGTTCGAATACTAAATTAAGATGTTTTAAGTGTTCTTCTTCGGATTCGCTGGCTACTAAGATATCGTCGAGGTAAACGAATACAAAGTCTAATTGTTTCAGAACCTCGTTGATAAATATTTGAAATGTTTGCGCTGCATTTCTTAAGCCGAATGGCACTCTGAGCAATTCAAACATTCCGAAAGATGTCGTTAATGCAGTCCTATGAACGTCTTTAGAGGCCATTGGAATTTGGTGGTATGCTCGTACTAAGTCTAATTTTGAAAAATATGTTATTGTTGTGTAAGTCTATAGATAAGTCGTGAATGTGTGGTAAGGGGTATTGGTCGGACTGTAATAGCTTTTAATCTTCGATAGGTGCCACAGGGTCTCCAGTCGTCAACATCTTTTTTGGAAATGAGATGTAATGGTGATGCTGACATGGAGTCTGACTGACATCATATACCTGATTTGACTAGGAAGTCGAACTCTTGTTTTGCAATTTTAAATTTGATTAAGTCCAAATTCGTGACTTAGAAAATGGTAACTGTCCTTCTGTAGTGATGTGATGTTCTGTTGAGTGTTTAATTGGTTTGCTGTAATTGGGTTCTGCTGTAAGAGATGGAAAGTATTTGAGTAATGTGGTGTACTTGTTGTCTATTGTGATTATGTTTTGGTGAATGCTGTGATTGCGTTAGCCAATAGTTTTGTTAGTGGATCAATAAGTTTTTTATGTTTCAGATCTATCAAGAGTCCATATTTCGTAAAGAAATCTGCTCCTATTTTGGGTCTTGTAATGTCTGCCAAAATGAAAGTGAATGGAAATTCGAGTCTAAGTTTTAAGTTAACATTGAGTAGTTTTTTCCGTAAGTCAAAATTATGCAACCATTTACTGCTGTCAAGAGCAGGTCGGAATTCTTTTTGTGTGACTTGAATTTGTCTACTGGGAGCACTGAAACTTCTGCTCCGCTGTCGATCAGAAAGTTAATTTTGTTGTCTGTATCGTATATGGATAGACGGCGTGTGAGTGTAATAGAACTTTCATTATTAGCCGTCGCAATGATGGAGTTACTTAGTTTGTTATGTTGTGTGCATCGTTTTAGCAAATATGCATGGCTGCACGCATTTTCTAGCTGCTTTGCCGAATTCAAAATGGTATGGACGTTGCCTTGACATACTTCTAGAAGGTGATCTACGTCTTGGAGAGCTATTGCGATTAAATCTTGTTCGTTCCTAAGCTCTTGTACCTCGGGAGAGAGTTTATTAAAACATTCTAAAATTTTGGAAGTAGTTTCGGAAATTGTTTGTGTTATATTGGCTAATTCGGAGTTCGGAACGGTTTTCATCGCATGATGAGAATTTCTGTTAGTTATTGAGACTTCTGACTCAGTGATAACTTCTCATAAGTTATCTGTGAGTTTTAACCTGTCTTCTACTTTTTTGAGCCCAGATCCAGTCAAAGCGATATTAAGGCTTCTGGGTAGTTTGTGTAGCCATAGTTTTTGTCTGATGTCGCTATTGACTGATGAGCTTGCTGACATGAGTAGTGAGCGGTAAAATTGAGATGATTTTTGGTCTCCGCTTAAAGTGTTTCGGTCAATCAAAAGCACTGTAATAATTACCTCTTGCGGTAGAGCGGTAACTAAGTATTCGTATTTAGTGTTGTTTACAGATATTGCCTTTGATTGGTATTGGATTTCTGCATGGGCGAACCATGCTTCGGGACACGAACCCAAAATTGAGGCAACTTGACCGTTTTCGCGTGTATTTCTGAGTGACGAGGTATTTCGAACGGATTGACTAACTCAGGTTCGAGGTTGATTAATGACGTGTGATGGTCGTCTTCGCCAGTATGTGGGAGCGTCGCTACCGCTGTTGGCGTCGCTGCCACTGTTTTTTTTTTGCGTCGGTGTTGGTGACGTTGGTTGCGACGTCGGCAGCGCAATTTCTTTTGTTATTGTTCCTGCTGCTATGGCTGTTGTAGCTGAGCATGCTGTTGTTGTTGTTATTGTTGTTGTTGTAGTTGTTGTTAAATTTCCAACTAATTTTGCTGAAATACACCCCAAGCCATTACGCTGCCACTGTGCTTTACCGTAGGTTTAGTGTTTTTGGATTTCAGCTCTTCATTTGGTTTTCACAAAGCCATAACTCGACAGTCACTTCCGAAGAGGCTTTCGCCAAAGAATATGAGGAATCCTTAGCTAAATTCAGCCTTATGCTTTGATTTTGCAAACTCACAAATGGCTTCTCTCTTGCTACTCGGTTGTTAAAACCTTTCGTTTTAATAGTACGACGAATTGTCTGTGCGGAAACTACCCCTGCAGGGTAGCCAACTAGTTAAAATACTAGTAAATGTACTAGGTAAAAAAATACCAGTACTAGTTCAGCTCAAATGCTTTTTACATTGCGCAAACTGGATATTTTCCTGTGTTGATGTTATAGGAAAAGACAATTGTCCTATTCTCGATATGAATTGAGGTAGTATTTTGACTGGCATAATTAGAACTAGTTGTGATAGTAGTTACTTTTAAACCAGTAAAATACTAGTATAATCAAAACTAGGCTTTTTACTGTTATGATTTGAGCCACCTTTGTGCTAGCATATTTTTAACTAGTTAAGTACTAGTTTAATATTGACCAATTTCATATTAGTATTATTTTAGCCAGTTTAATTCTAGTAGTTTTTATACAAGTTATATGCTAGTATTCGTTTTGTTCTAGTCTTTTTGAAACCAGTTGTATGCTAGAACTACGTAAACTTGCTTTATACTTGTATTATTGAAACTATATTTATATTTCTATTTTTAAGCAGATTGTTCTTTTTAAAAAGCTGCACATTTATCTTATACAAATTAAATTGAAAATTACTTCGAATAATTGTGTTGAATTAAGGATGTAGTCCAGTGCTCTGCCCTTATTTTCAAGGTTTATTTTGGAATGATTTTTTTATAAGAAAATAAAATACAATCGTTTAAATATTTTATATGGTTTTAAAAACATCTCTAACTGCACAAAAAAATTTTTTTATTTTACAATGTTTTTTTAACTTGTACTTCCAAAGTTTACAAAGAAAAAAAGGTGTTTTAAGCACAAGCACATAGTATTAATATAACTTCATTAATATTTTAAATCTTGGTCTCAAATTTTGCCAGTATACTCCCAATATGTTGCACTTTCCTTGTAAAAATCTGTGACATTGTAAATACCATAATTTTTAACATATTTTATTGAAATCGAAAACTATGTCAAAAAATGCTTGAATAAAAAAATATTTTAAATAAATGGAAGAAAAATAGCGTTAAAATATTTTGATAGCTAATTGATTTGTGACCTATTAAATTATTACATGAACTTTAATTACGAGCTTTAGATCAAGTTAGTTTTTAAGAAGGCAACAACAACTACAACAACAACAACTCTGTATAAAGTCAATTACTTAGCTAACTAGACAGGGCTGGGACCTTTTCGCAGAATTTAAAAATCTTGACAAAAAAAATCTTCAAACTCAAAATCTTGAAAATTTGACACTATTTCGAAAAGTGTCTATTTTTGAAAGGAGTGTGAAATTTTTTGAATAATTTCAAATTTCGAAATAATCAAAATATTGAATAAGTGTCAAGTCACAGACATTGTTAAATTTTTAAATAAATGTCAAATTGTCCCATTATTTCAAAAAGTTTCAAATTTCAAAAACTCGAAAATCGAAAAAAGTATAAAATTTAAATTAATGCCAAAATTCGAAAAAATTGTCAAATTTTGAATAAGTGTCAAATTTCGAAATGTACAATAGGTGCCAAATTATTTTGAATGAGTGCCAAATTTCGAAAAATGACAAATTTTGCAAAAAAATTTTCATAAATGGACAAAAAACCACCACGTCCTCGTCGTTTGTCTGGATGACGCTAAGTGTGGGACCATAAATACATAAAAAATTTAAAATTTTTTGTTTTCGAAACTAGACACTTTTCCGTTTTTTCTCGAATTTATACCTTTTATTCGAAAGAACATTTCTCAAAATTTCAAGATTTTTTCAAAATTGTTTTTTAGATGTATACATATTTTGTGATTTCTAGATTACTTTTTTCAAGATTTTCGTTTCAAGATTTTTTTTTCAAGATTTCGTTTTCAAGATTATTTTTTTTTAAGATTTTGGTTGTTTCAAGATTTTTGATTTGATGGAAATCGCTACATTTCCTTCTCAGTAGTCTCTGAGTGGTTAAGCTGTGATCAACTCACTGTTTAAAGTAGTATATGATTTCACACATTTTGGAACTCATTCATCTGAAGTATATTGAACAAATTGAACGTTCAAATTGGTTACTTAATCATATGACATTTTAAAGCAGTCAACTCAACCAAAGTTGCCATCTGTTCTAGTTGCTTCTTATTTATTTCAATATTCATTGGTGTTCGACAGTTTGTCGAAAAGCATCATAGAAATTTAACGAGTTTTTTTGTTTTACTAGAAGCTAGTGTTTAAACTGAAAGGTGGCTATTTTCACAACCAAATATTCAATTACACATGACTTTGACCAAAATCGATCAATTATTAAATTATTTAATTAATTTTACATTAATTAAACTTGTTGTTGTTGTTGTTGTTGCCTTCCTAAAAACTTACTTGTTCTAAAGCTCGCAATTAATATTCATTTAATATTTTTTATATTCCTAGCAATACAATAACATACGAATCTGAAGGTGAATGTGCGATGCAAAACAAATACGAAAACACCCAATGTGAGGGTTAAAAAAAATAACAAAAACCAAATAAATGGTTTTGTTAGCATATTGAAAATGTCTTTTTTTAACGCTTTGAACTGATTTTCGAAATAACCTCTCCGAGGTGTCGGAGGAGTCGAAAATAAAGGTAATCTATTTCTCCATAGAAACCGAAATAGAAAAGTGAATACCTAATTTTAAACCTGCGCTAGTGTTTTTTCTGGAGCACATAGAAATTTTTTGCCTTTCGATCAATGCCTTCGAGTATGTTTTGTGTGAGTCAAAATTCGTAACAATTAAGTATTTTCACAGAGTTATTTTTTTCATACATCACGTTCGGTGTTCCTTCAATACAAAATAATTTGAATGAAAAGGAAGAACAAATTATTTCACTTCTCCATAAAAAGACCTTGCTTATAACAAGTTGCTCCTGCATACGTATTTAACAAAACAAGTGACTGATAAGAACTTCTTAGTGACTGAATAAAATAAAAATATTTGATCTGTGGCATGTACGTAAAATAAGGGTGGCCCTTAACTGTATGGGATTTTTTTTTTATAAATTGAATATGTGCGGTGCCTTCATTTGTTTCTTATCACTTCAAAAGTATATTCTAAAAATTTCAGGAAAAAATATTAATATGTAAACGAGCCGCTTGTGACCTTAAGTTGAAAATCTGATTTATATGGGGAAAAAGTGCTATTTTTTCTTAAAAATCCCAATAGTTTTTCTTTAAGTGCATGTTTTAAAAAAAATGCTACATTTTTTATTTAATTTTTCTTCAAAAAGTGCTCTCAAACATGGAACTTAGACAAAAACGACTAGAGTTGTGATTTCTTACTTTTCGAAAAAAATTTAATTTTTCCTTGCATTAAAAAAATCGCAAAAATCCAAATTTAAAAAAATTTTATTAGAATGTTGTGAAAATATTCTCTTAAACTATATTCAAAACAGATACAAAAAATTGTGAGATTACGTTAAATAACCTGCTAGCTATGAAATTTTTCGTTAGAAGTGTACCTTTTTGGAAACTTCGAGTTTGGGTATTTTTACGAAAAAAATTCCAAAAAATTAAAAAATGCAAGTTTTAAAAAAATCACCGAAAAATGAATTAAAGATAATTGTGAGCTATTTTGTGCAAAAAATAAAAAAACCAAACTTCGGATATCAAAGTTATAGCTATTGAAACTTGACTTTTTTCCAAAAACTTTCAAAGTGCCTGTTTCTGGCACTTCGAACACAAGAAAATTTATAAAAAATCGGAAAAAACTATGTTTCTTACTTAAAACTACTTCAATAATCTTAAAAATATATAAATTATTTTTTTAGAAAAAGTTTTGGATTCCATGGATGCCCAACATATCATACCGTCGGTTTATTGCCGTCGTAGAAACAACATATCATACCGTCGGTTTATTGCCGTCGTAGAAACAACGTTTTTAGGGTAAAAAATATTCAAAAAACCTTAAAAACCGACAAATTTAATTTTTCACCACTGCACTTTGGATATCGAACTAAATTGGCACTACACTGTCTAAAAAATTTATTTATTTAGACATCAGCTAAAATTCACTTACCAGAAGAATAAAAATTTTGTGCGTTTATTAAGGTTTTTATGTATTGATTCAAATGTGCAACACAAAAAATTTTGATTAAATTTTTTTAAAATCACCAAAAATTAAAAAAAAAATTCTTAAGTCCAAACAAGTAAACGGCAGGTATTGAAAGCTTAACAGAATGTACAAAGAATTGGCAAGTTGAAGCGGTGAAAATTAAATTTGTTAGTTTTTGCAGTTTTTTGAATATTTTTTACCCTAAAACCAGCGTATATGTTGGCATCCCTGGAATCTAAAATTTCTTCTAAAAAAATCATTCATATATTTTATAGATTATTGAAGTCATTTTAAGTGAGAAACATAGTTTTTCCGATTTTTTTATAAATTTTCTTGTGTTCGAAGTGCCAGAAACAGGCACTTTGAAAATTGTTGGAAAAAAAGTCAAGTTTCATAGCTATAACTTTTGTATCCGGATTTTGGTTTTTTATTTTTTTGCACAAAATAGCTCACAACTATTCTTAATCTCTTTCTCGGTGATTGTTTAAAATTTGCTTTTTGTAATTTTTTTTAATTTTTTTCGTAAAAATACCCAAACTCGAAGTTTCCAAAAAGGTACACTTCTAACGAAAAATTTCATAGCTAGCAGGTTATTTAGCGTAATCTCTCAATTTTTTGTATCTGTTTTGAATATAGTTTAAGAAAATATTTCCACAATATTTCAATGAAATTTTTTAAATTTGGATTTTTTCGATTTTTTTAATACAACAAGGAAAAAATTATGTTTTTTTCGAAAAGGAAAAAATCACAACTCTAGTAGTTTTAGTCTAATTTCCATATTTTAGAGCACATTTTGAAGAAAAATTAAATCAAAAACGAGACGCGTACCAGTTTTTTTTAAAATATGCACTTAAAAAAAGTTATTGAGATTTCTTAGAAAAAAGAGCACTTTTCCCCCCTATAAATCAGATTTTCAACTTAAGGTAACTAAATATCAATATTTTTTTCTGAAAATTTCACTGCTTACTTCTTTTTAGTAAAGGAACAAAACTCCGGCCCGCAATTTATTCCTTTCGAAAAAAGATAAGGGCCACTCTAACGTACATACATATACAGGGTGGTCCTGGATAAAGTGCAAATACGAAAACCATGGAAATTTTTGTCTCTCCGTGCAAAGTTGGCAGCTGACTCGTAAATTTTATAGGGAGAGTCGATTTTTTTTTCATTTCCGACAACGAGTTTGACAAAAAAATGTTCAGGTGGTGATGGTCTGAGTCCACTCTGTGTAATAATCGGAATCTCATGCAAATGCATGTTTAAACTGGGCATCTTAAAGTGAATATAGTTAAGTTATCCCTACGAATCATGAAATTTCCTTTAAAAAGGGTATTCAATCGTTAGTGCATATTTTTGCATATTTTGCAATAAATGTATTATTGTGTTTATTGCCGTCGCAGAAACAACAGAAGAGTATTTAACAAAATCAATATTACAAGAACTGGAAAGAAATGATCTAGATATCCAAAACTTTTTATGCAATCGGCTTTAGTTTTTAGGAGAAACAAAAAAAAAAAAGAGATGATGTTGCCATGGATGCCATCTGGACGTGCCTACTTAAAAAGTATCTTAAAATTATTTCTCCATCTCGGCAGTTTAAATAAGATGTTGTATATTATTCTAATATATAAAACAGGTATCTAATATATAAAACAGGGTTTTTTAGAAAATTGATTTTTTAAACAAATAGAACCAGACAGCCTCTTATCCAGATTTTTACTTAAAAAAAATATTAACAATTATAAAAAATAAATTTATAATTTAATTGAAAACATCACGATCCGCATATGAATTGCAATTATCCGCATCTTCAAAGAAGGCACTTTACAGATCTGTTAATTGTTACTGCTTTTACAACTAAAAGTTCAATTTATTTAATGTTTACAAATTCCTTGTGATTCCTTGTCTGTATCGTCCTCTAAAAAGATGATCATGCTGCTTAAATAATTTCTTTTTTTTTTGTTTCAGGTCTTTGCCTTGGTAAAACTAAAAATTGTCTGCAATTACTTATTTACCCGCACTTTCTTTTACTTGCGCCATGAGAATGTCAGGGAACATATTTTTGTCCATTATAACTTCAATAAAATGAATCCTTCCAACATCAGATGCAGCCCCAAGCCATGACTGATCCTCTACCATGCTTAATCGTATGTTTAGAATTTTTATTGCAAAATTCTTCATTCGGTTTTCGCTTTCCATCTGAGCCATATAAATTAAATAAACTCTCATCGGTAAACAAAACTTGTACTAAAAGTTTATGGTTTAAAAGTGCTAAAGATCCTTATGTTTTTTGTTTTGCTCCTTGCTCCAGAATAAAAAGTCTTTTGTCATCTGCTCATGCACAAAATTCGGGCGTTCTATTACATTTTTCTTTCTAATACAGTGCTTTTTCGTGCTACTCCTCAATTTAAACAATTTTTTCCCAAAACTCTTCAAATTTTTTCTGAGTGTACACTTTTTTTCAAATTGTTTTTAACAAGACCTGTAGTTTTAGTGCAAATAAAAATGGGTCTTTTATTATTTCTCTTAAAAATAACTTTCATCTTTTGAGCTAAGTTTATTTTTAGCTACTGTACGTTCTTTATGGCATATTCTCTTATCTTGTAAAGGGTGTTTTTTTATAGAGTAATACAAGTTTAAATCATAACAAAACATAGTAATATATTTTTAATATCAATAAAACGGGCTTTATTGGATAGAAAATTTTATGACATTAATGCTTAAATATGATATCGGCCATGTAGCCGCCACGGCTGGCACGTACAAGGCGCAATCTGAAACACCACTTTTCACAAACTTTTCGCAGCATTTACGGCCGTATCTCACCGATAACTCTTCGAATGTTGATTTCCAGGTGTTCAATTGTAATAATCCAATAGGGTTAAATCACACGATCTTGGGGGCCGATTAATTGGGCCATTTCGTGAAATTATTTTTTCGTCAAAAGTTTCCATGAGTAAATCAATTGTAGCGCCCGCTGTGTGGCATGTGGCTCCGTCCTGTTGGAACCACATATCAGCAAGATTAATGCCAGCTAATTGAGGTACGAAAAAACTTCGAATCATGTTCCTATACCGTTCACCATTGACAGTAACATTCTGACCATCATCGTTTTTGAAGACATATGGGCCAATGACTCCGCCAGCCTATAAAGCGCACCAAACAGTAATTTTCTGTGGATGTAATGGTGTTTCGACAAAAGCTTGTAAATTTGTTCACTCCAAATACGACAATTCTGTTTATTTACGTACCCATTCAAGCAAAAATGGGCTTAATCGGAAAATGAAATTTTCCATGGAAATTCAAAATCAATATCAATTTATGCTTCAGCCCATTTGCCGAATTGGCGGCGCATACGATGGTCGTTTGGCTTTAATTCCTGCACAAGTTGAATCTTGAACGATTTTAAGCCAAGATCTTTTCGTAAAATCTTCCATAAAGTGGAAGGACACAACCCCAGTTGCTGAGAACGCCGACGAATTGATTGATTAGGATCATCTTCAATGCTTTCCTGTACAGCGGCTACAGATTCTTCAGTGCGCACTGTTCGTCGTCTCACGGGATGCACATTATCAGTAACAGTGAATGTCGTCCGAAAACGATCTATTGTTCTTCGAATTAGCAGCTCTGAAAGACGATTATGTACGCCATAAAATGGACGAAGTGCACAATAAGTTTGACGAACAGAACCATTATTTTGATTAAAAATTTCCACAATTTGCACGCGTTGCTCTGGTGTAAGTCGATCCATAATGAAATGTCAAAGCAAGCTAAACAAAAAACAACTATCAGCTGTTAAATGGGTGGTCAAATAAAGCAGTGATGCCAACTCAAAGTTGTATTACTCTATAAAAAACCCCCTTTATATAATGCTTGATTATATCGTGCACTGTTGATTTACTTTTTAAGGCGGTTTGTGAAATTTGTCGCTCGGATTTTCCTTTCAAATAATAAAATATCACGATCTGCCTTTCTGCCACTGTTGATTGATTCACTTTTCGAAAAATGTTTATTTTTTGAGTTTTGCGTTTGACTGAAATTATTCCAACAGCAGTAAAAAGCTGTAAGTAGGAATAACGGTTTAAGGACCACAATTTGCTTTTTTTCTTTACTTGCGCGACTTTCAATGTGAGCACATTTTTATAGGTTTGTTTCGATTTAAATTTGTTTCACCGTTATGTTCTAATTTTTTAATTATGTTTCTGTTTAATTTTGTTCACAAAAAAAATAACGTTTTGAAAAAAATATTTATTTCAATATTCTTCATACATTTTTATTTCTGAAATCAATGCAAAAGTGCTGAGAAATGCCTGCTCGACTTTCGTTGTGAGCCACTGTATATTCTTTCTTGGGGCCAAAGAAACTTCCTCTTCCCAGAACTTAGAAAAATTTGAAAAACGACCTTTTGATTTTTTTATTTTAATATAATCTAAAAAATGTGCTTAAATGACAGCCTTCGAGCTACTCTAAAGAGGTCCCCTTTTTTATACAGAAGTGTTTTACACTTAGAGAACTGTATATCTCCAAAATGCAATTTAGACGATTTTTTAGAAAAGTATTTAAAGTCCGTTTCGTTCATTTGTAATATTTTAAGGTGCACATTAGGAAATCTTGCATTTTTAAGAAAACGAATTACACTGATTTGGCTTGGTATTTTAGCGTTTCGAAAATATCTTTCAATAACACTGTGAACGCAATCAACTTCCTGCAAGCACGAATGACCTGGTTCACCAAAATTTTGCTGAATCCTGTTAACTTGAGGATGGTTGCATAAAAAATTAAGTAAGGCTGATGATGTAATTTGGTTCTTATTTTGTGGTACACAAGAATAGCTCCACAGTACAAACTTAACTATATTTGGCAAATCGCTTAAAATTTTATCTAAAATTTTATAAAGTGCACTAGCTATGTCGTTTCTAGAACGACCGCTTCTTGTTTCATTTCATATTGCGCAAGGTTTCTTTTTCATGGCCAGGTGTGATAACTGTGGCAGTTAAGTTATAAACGGATAATTTTCTTTTGTAATACAAATTTGAAACGAGCATGTTAGGAAGTGCAATTACATTTTTTAAATCATATAGTAGAACTGCAACATTCATGTCAACATTATGTACATCAATATCGCATTCAGCCTTTGTAAAGTTTTTTCCTCTATATGCTTTTGATAAACTTGCATTTCAGGTTAGGAACATTTACCGGATTGTGCTTTAAAAAGCGAGCATTTATCATAGACATCTTTTTTGGGTTTATGAAATACATTGTTAAAATTTGTGTTAAAAATATTCCTGCAAGTCCAAGCACCTACTGGATTACTCGACTTCGTTTTATATAATTCATACATTTGTTGAACGCTTAGATGAGCCTCCAAATACTTTCGACCTGTCGTAGATCGACAATAGTGTGATTCAACTGCAGGAAAACTTATTGTGTTATCTTTAACCTCGTGTCTTTGACTATCCGATGCTTTCTTTTTACCGCAGTTTGAAAGTTTTGCTAGCGATAGTTTCGTGTCCTGATGGTAGTATTTTGCAAAAAAATAATAAATAGTTTTTCGAAAATTGCCAGTGTTGAGAAAATATTTCTTACAGACTTGAATTGTTCGTTCGTTGATTTTAAAATAGTAATGAAAACCACTTTGCACATTAATTATCTAAAATATGCACATATATGCACATAAAATATAAAATTTTTCTTGAATTTACCTGAGCTGCTGTAGTCTGATGGCAACTGCCTAACTTCTAAATTTATATTAGACGAAGGTGTTGACATTATTTCTGTTGCAGCACCTTTACAAAAACCTTAAAGCTCTGAGGGATTTAAAGGGTCTAGGAGCGAGCTTTGATTAATATTAGGATCATTCAAAGAAAAATCAGACTCCAGAATCTCATATTCCATTCTGAAAAATAATGGATTTGCTTTAATTGGAGATTTTTTTATAATAGCTTCTTACTCAAAAATTGCTGGTGCTAAATTCAGCGCTGGTGACCCGTCTGATCTTTCCGACATCTCATATCCCAGAATTTCATATTCCATTCTGAAAAATAACACTCTTTTTTTAACAGCAAAATGTTTCTTATTGCAATTACTTACTCGTAAATTTCTACTTCCAAATCGTGCGCTGGCGATTCGTCTCGTGTGCGTACGTTCAATCTTGCCGACATCTTCATTACCTTTTAACTACGGAGGTGAATATTTTTTACATAGGCCGCATTCTAGCCGAAAAAGTGCTCAAGTAGCGAAGTAGCATAAAATATTTTCGCTATATAAATTGTGACATCTCAAGGAACATGTTCTGTGAGAGCATACCATTCAGCCCGAAAGTTGTGGAACAGTTCTTTCCGCTGAATGCAGGCATAGTCTGTGACGTGGTGGTAAGTTTTACCCCATTTTTATTTTACAAAAACGTTCTAGTAAAACGAAGTTTTTTAAATTATTTCTTGTTTCACACTTCTTGTTTTACACTGGTTTCAAACCTGTACTCAGTTTCGTCCTATATTGTAAAGTTTTAAAATTGGTTAAAAGTTTTTGATAGTCCGTAAATAATTTAGCTCCTTTTGATAGTCTGTAAATAATTTCAGCAGTATCATTGAAAAGTCTTAAATTCAAAACGCCTTTTTGACCTTTAATATGATGTTTAATAGTAAAGTATTTTATTAGGATAGTAAAATGTCTTTTGCCGACCTCGAAAGTCACTATCAGATTCTTTCTAAGTTTGCGGCTTGATTATGTAATAACAACAGATCACCAACATGGTGAAGTTTGAACAAGTTCTTATATCATTTGTTAGACAAGTCGCATAGTTTAGAATTTACATTCAGAAGAGCGGCATTATATCTTGCAATTCTATTAAGAGAACTAGATTTTGACATGATTGCATTTGCCAAGCTGTTTGTCTACGTCGGTTACTCGGTTAGAGAACAAAACCAGACCAACAATTTAATTTGAAAGATACCATAAGTGATGCTCTAGAGCACACCTAGCAGCAGCAGAAATTTCAGATTTGGGCTCGTCTTTCAGCAGCATGTTGACTTTACCATAATAAAGTGGAGTCTATGAACGGTTTTATTATTCTATTGCTTTTCAATATTTTATAATTGTCAAGATTTAAACTACCCCAAGCTGACTTTAATCATATCAAATAAGGTATGTCTGGTGAAGTAGACGGGCCAAATCAAATAATAAATACTTAAGACAAAACGACATCAAAAATATGATGGGGCATATTAACTTTGTCACTCCATTTGTAATGCATAGAATTAGGCGTTGTAGGTTTAGAAAAGTGTATATATATATTCTAGATCAGGATTACCTCCTGAGTCGATCTGGTTTTTGTTTAAAGATCAAAGAACCAAGGCATGCGCCTTGTACAAACAAGGTTTGGTCTTTGACCTTAAAGGAAAGGGATAGATTTTTTTTAGAGGAATTAGTTGTAACCATACGTGCATTATTGATTAGGCGATACAACCGTGAAAGACAATTTGAATTGCTTTTTAGCAATTGGATTTAGCCATGTGCTTCTGTCCGTCTGTGATTACGATAACAGCCATAATCTAAGAGGTATCGTAACGAAATTCAAGGTGTAAGCTTTATATTAAAATATACAGATAATTTCGAAAATGAGCCAAATCAGATGAAATTGGCTTACCTCCTATACGAAGTGACTTTACCAAAACGGTCAAATCTCTTTATATTCCACAAAAATTAATCTAATTACTTCTACCGTTAATATGCACTTTGAGTATGAAATTTGTAAAAATCGAATGAAAACCACGGCAACCTCCCGTACAAAGTGACTTTATGAAATCCATACCTATAGTAGACCAGTTCACTTTACAAAAATGTCAAAATAGTTCGATGAGCGTCCATTTTCTGAAAGTTTCATTCCTAACCAGGGTTGCCAACACATACCTTTTCGCCCGGAGACTTCGGGCCTGAGGGCCGATCTCCGGGCTCCGGGCCTGGCACATTTTCTTCGGCTTTCGCTCTAATCTATATTTAAATCAAGTTTTTCTTACAAAAAAATTTGTTTAACTTATTTATTAGTGTTGATTTACCCTTTTTTTAGTGAATGTTTGAACCATTTGTCTTAATGAACGCTAACTTAACTTTGACGTTCTTTCTATTTCTTGAACTTCGTTTTTGAAGGAACGTCTTAACCAGTCGTAACTTTTCTTTTGGTAACTTGACGAACTCGTTTCTGTTTTTCTTTTTCTTTTGAGTTCTGCCGCCAAGGCTCATTTATAAGGTTCTGGCACTTGAGAGCGAACTCGGTCGAACTGTCAGAATGGATGAAAAGAAATAAAGAAAATTAATGCTTAGAACAAAGAAAAGCGCAATGACATTTCGAGCAAAGGCGGGAAAAAGAGTGCATTTCTCTCAAGTGCCACAACCTTATAAATTAACCTTGTCTGCGGCTGAATTTTTAATTAATGTTTGCAGTTCAATTTATGTAAGTTCGGTCAATAATTTGTGTTTTGTGTATTAACTGATACAAACTGTTTTAGAGAACAGCATAATGGAATCTAGTTGCAGAAGGAAACATTACTTAACATTTTTTAACCACGATTGGCTCTCGATACCAAGCTACAAAGATTGGTTGCCGAAAGAAAATGAGTTCACGGGAAAATGCAAGTTGTGTTGTGTCACATTTGTTGTAAACATGATTGTTAAACATGACTATGTATGAAAAACCAAAGAAAAAATTAATTTTTTAATTAAAAGCAAGCAGACCATAAAAAAATTATTAAATAAAAAAGCTCCGGGCCTGGTCTTTTCAAAAGTTGGCAGCCCTATTCCTAACTAGAACAAAAATACCTTAAAACCCAAAAATATTTGACCTCTAGATATTGCGGAAATCGTTTAAGGGCCTATTAACTATCTCTACGTTAATTTAACTTCAATTGTTTAAATCGGGAAATAAAAAATTGGTCTTGTTAACATTTTATTCCTGCTTTATGCTGAGAACATAGCTTCGCTCTCAGTTTTTAACGCTTTCCAGTGGAATATCAGAATGTTGCTAATTTATCAAAAAAAAAATTAATGGAGATTTTTTGACCGAGATTTTTTGACGTTCCGTTCATATTGATTTTATTTATATTCTAAAATGTATATAAAATAGTAACACGCTACCGCTCTGCTAATTACAGCAAGGCTGAGGAGAAATTGTGGCTGCAGTGCGTTTTGAAGAAAACAAACATTGTTTAGTGTAGAAAGACAGACGCCACCACCAGAAGCACAAAAAACAAAAAGTGTACAGAAATCAGCTCAGATTATAACTGTCGAGCCCCGAAAAATGTGAATATATAATTTTTTCTTTTAATTAATTAATATACCATTAATCTACAAAAATGGTCATGTAATTTTTGTCAATTTATTTTTATTGCATATTTTATGAAGACTATCTACCGCCCATAATTCTGCATTTGCATCTTTTAAGATCTCTTTTGGTTTTGAAGTGATAAAAACAGCTATTTGCTCGCAGTACTAGAAATGCTCTGAAAAAAATCAGTTTATTTTGCTCTCCTGAAATGTTTTTGAAAAACACAACCATTCTTGAGCGCGCAGCGACGATATGTGCTTTGTGTGTAGATTTCCAGTGACAAACGACTTCGCGATAAATACACATCAAAAAAAGTTTGCGACAATCCGTTGCCGCCGAGCGAAGAGGACGTCAAGTAACTGGTGGTGGCAAAGCAACTCAAGAATGGTTTGCAGAAAGCGATAAGTTGCAGCTCAAATAATGCAAGTCAAAATAAAACCACGACTCCAGTCAATTTTCAGAAACATTGACTGAAGAAATGCGCCCTAATAAAATAAATTAGAAATCTTCAAAATGGTTTATTATTATTTATTCACGCTCCAGGATGGATGATGTTAACAAGTTGCCTAAAGTTAGGCATCAGCACCACCTCACGAATATTGTGTGATGTATTTTCCTCATTTCACATGATCTCTGTCATCTCTCTGTCAAACGACACAAATTATTTGCACAAATTTGAGTTTGTGCAGTTTAGTTGTGCCGTCTGTGGCCGGTTTGTGCAACTGGTTTCGTAAAAATCAAAATAATTTTGATATTAACACAAACTTTCCCCTTCTTTTTGCGCAAATAATTTGTGTCGTTTATTTGGCCCCTTAGTCAACCAGTGTGAACCAGTGTTGTCAATAAAGGGAATTTTCACCGTTTTGTGGGAATTTTCAACCCAAAAGGGACAACGGGAATAACACTCTTAAAAACGAGGAAAATGAGGTTGATCGCGTTTTTGTGCAAAATGATTAAGTCGTCTCAAAATCAAAAAATTATGTTATGAATTTGTTGACATCTTGTATTTAAATACATTTGCAAATTATCTGAGTCATCTTGAGTTTTAATTGAACTTTATTGCTTCGTTTTGATTGATTACGTTGTGTTCCTATTTTCTTTATTTATTTAAAGAATTTAAATTAATTAATCCCGACTTAGAATATATATAGAATAGAAATATTGATTTATAAAATAGAAGAATAGAAATATTGATTTATAAAATAAACTAACACAAAATGTGCAAAATTTATAGCAAGTGAAATTTTCCCAAAACTTAAAAAATTGTTATCTCTCATTTTCTGCCATAAATTTAAATAAAACTAATATAAGAAATCGGTGAGACAACCGTATCGTAAATGGCATTTTACACACCAAAATACATATGAAAAATCATAATTGCGTAGGGTTAGAAATTGAAAGGAAGTTTTTGCAGTACAAGTAATATGTACAAGTAATAAATGTGATATATTTTTTAAAGCATTTTTTAATTATATTACTAAGGTTTGTATTGTTATAGTTTCTACACGCAGAAAACAGTTTGCTTAATTTGTATTGTGGTTAAGCAAAACTTGAACTTGATTCTCAGCCACTTCAGAATTATGCTAGATTTCAGGAAAAACTAATCAAAATTTGCTATTTATTTTTTGCAAACTTATTCATAATATTTAATAAATATAATATAATATAATACATTTATTTCTCTTTAAGCAAATTTTTGATTAAATTCAAGCACATTTTGCTTAGTTATTATAAACTGCAAAAGAAAATTTATACTTAATTTAAGCACATATTTGCTAAGGGGGCGTCCATTAATTACGTGAGGTGATTTTTGCGATTTTTTTACCCCCCTGAAGAAATATCGTGAGATTTGGCTTGACCTCCTCCCCCCTTCTAATCTCACATGAGATTGTTAAAAATGCGTGTTTTCAGTGTATATATGTTTATCTATGCTTCATTGTATTGGATTTATTAATACCAAAAAAAAAAAAATGTTGTAACATTAAAAAATTTTTGTGTGCCTATTTAAAAAAAAATTTTATTTTTGACTCTAAAAAGAAAGCTTTTTAATGCAACAATATAGGTGTTGTTAAATACAAAAAGAGAGAAAGAGCAAGCATTGTCAAACAAGGAACAACCGTTCTTATTAAAGATAGTTTTGTTAATAGTAAAACAAAAAATAAATATTTTTTTGACAATAGGGAGAAAAATCACAATTAAAAAAGTAGTAATACAATGATTAACAATATTGTTTTATATGAAAGATATTAATACAACTATACAGCTTTCTTTATTAATACAAAATAAGTTTACAAAGAATTTAACGAGAAACATTTCTTTATAATAACAAGCATGTTGTAACTCAGAGAAATGGCAAATCTTTATATTAAAGACATTTTTTTTATTAACAAGAGTCAGGTAATATTAACGAAAATTTTTAAAAGAAATTTAGCAATGATGCTCTTTTTAATAATACAACAATATTTTTTGGGTGTATAAATATTAAATATAAATAAAAATATTATTGTGCAAAATTTAGTCACATTTTAGTAGAAAAACATGTTTTACTCAACTTAACCAGCTATCTCATAATTCTACACTGTTTCTTGCGGATAAAAAATTACGTCATCTCTGTGAGAACCCCTCTCTCACCCACGTGAGAGAGAGTGAGATTCGGCTTAACCCCCCGCACCACTAAACGCCTCACGTAATTAATGGACGCTCCCTAAGTTATTATAAACTTTAATAGCAAAATTTTGATTAGTTTTTGCTGAAATCTATCATATTTTTGGAACACTAAATTAAATTACATGGGCTTATCCATTCGATCATCGCAGTTGTTAACCAATCATTGCCTAATTTTCTTTATTAAGAATAAACGTTTGCTCGTGTGTTTCGAAGAAATTTGCTATTTGAGTTTATTATAACTTAGCAAATATTTGCTTGAATTAAGTAGAAATTTGATTTGCAATTTATAATACCTAAGCAAAATTTTGTTTGAATTAATTCAAAATTTTGCTTTTTCCTAAATACATGAGGAGGGATTACAATTTAGCAAACTTATTCTAAAATCACACAGTGATTGAGCATAGTTTTGACGATTTTCTTTTAAGGAAAACATATGAATACTATTCATAATTGAAAAGATTCACAAATAATGACTTAACCGACACTTGGTGAAAACGATACTGTTTTTTAGTTATCGAACGGTTAGCTAACTCCCGGTTAACCTTCCGATAGGTGAGAAGGTACCTTGGGACCTTTTTCATTTTCAAACTTAAATTACTCCTTGATGGTCCATGGTAGATATACCCGACCCTTATATTTTTTTTTTTAAAGATCAAAGAACCAAGGCATGCGCCTTATACAAACAAGGTTTTGTCTTTGACCTGAAAGAAAAGAAAAGATTATTTAGAGGAATTGATTGGCGAAACAATCTTGAAAGACAATTTGAATTGCTTTTAACTGAGGCTAGTGTTATGCCTTAACCTTGGTAAGAATTTCCAGCCCTAAGTTGTTCCTGTCCATTAATTCAACATTTTCCACAATTTAGCTGTGGATTTTTTTGTATTCCATAATTCTTAAATGTGCAGGAAAGAATAAATAAAGTGAAAAGAACCATGACCGAGCCCGGACTCGAACCAGGGACCTCTGGGTTGATAGTCTTGCGCACTCTCCACTGGACTACAAAGGCCGACCTGCCGTATTCCAAGAGAATTTTATGCAGAATCGTTTAAAAAGAAAATCAAGGCGATGCGACCAATAGTTTAGGATTTATAAGTGTTTAAAGGTGTTTAGAACGGGAAAGAGACCTTGTACTGAAATTGCAAGGAATTGTTAGTAAATGAAATTTATTTTGGCTTGGTTTTAATTGTTTTATTATTTGAACATATCACAAACGTGTTTTTTGAATTTTAGGTACTTTCTAGATTATTCCTCTTCTTTAAAACATAATTACCTGCCTGGGGAAATTCAACCCTTTTTGAATTTTGAATTATTTTGTTGTTTGAACACATCACAAATGTATTCTTCGAATTTAAGGTACCTTTTGGACTATTTTTATTGTGCCTTTGCCTGAAAATAAATATAACAAACGGTCCATACCTTTTTGAATTTTATTGCCTGCTTTATGGTTGAACACAGGTAAAAGTAGAAAAAGAGTATAAAAGCGGCTTCAGTTTCGTTAACCGAATCATACAAAGTTTACACAGTGAGCAGAAAATATTGTGTGCTAAGTTTTATACTGAATTACATAAAGAAAATACAATCGCAGATAGAAATTTAGATATTGCTGAAATGGTGGTACGTCGTAGTATACGCTACCAGAAAATGAGTGAGGAAGAAAGAAATGCAGTGGATGGGAGATTTGCAGACTTCATGAGTGAGGAGAATGAAGTTGATGTTCCTGCATTTGATCTTGAAGTTGCGGAAGATGACTTGAGATATCAACCAAATTTTCATGTTGATGATTCTGATGCCGAAAGTGAATCAGATGTAGAGATCAATGAAGATATTAGTGATGACGACGATGATGAAGAGGAAGAAACTGATGCTCCGCAAACAAGTGACAAATACTTAATTTCCAAAGATGACACCAAATGGAGTAAAAATGCACCACCGACCTCCCGCACTCGTGCTCATAACGTGGTTGACTTCACAAGGAGGAAACTGGGACCAGTAGAAACCACACATGATCCCTTTACCATTTTCCGCTCGATATTCACCGAAGACATGGCGTACATTATAATACGCGAAACAAATCGAAAAGGCCGTGAAGTGACAGCTGCATGGAATTTGAAAAATCCAACGAACACAAAAGAATGGAAAACAAATCTCTTTGAAGGAGTTCGATGCCTTTTTGACTATTATTTTGTATGCTGGACTCACTAAATCGAATAGTGAACCTGCCTCAGATCTATGGGGCACAACGCGCAGTCCAATATACAAAGCTGCATTATCGTATGATCGCTTCAGATGCATGCTACAATGTCTTAGATTCGACAATGGAAATACGCGAAAGCAGCGACTAACCAGAAGCAAAACTGCGGCTATTGATGATGTTTGGCAAATGTTACAGTCTAACTTGGCAGTAGCTTACACTCCGCATGATGCACTGACCGTTGATGAGCAGTTATTCCCAGAGGCCGCACCCGCTTCACACAATACATTCCGACGAAGCCTGCCAAGTATGGTATAAAGGTATGGTGGTTGTGCGACTCGAAATCATTTTATCCTGTCAAAGGAATAATTTACTCTGGTAAATTGCCTGACCAAACACGAGAGGTCGATCAAGGGCAGAATGTTATACTTCAACTTGCGCAGAGTTATTTGGATGCACAATTTCTTCTCCACTTTGGAATTGGTGCGTATTTTGATCAGAAAGAAAACTGAATTTGTTGGAACAGTGCGCTCGAATAAGACATTTGTGCCACAGGAGTTCTAAAAAAATCGTATGCGTCCTGTCAACAGCGCATTGTTTGGCTTCAACGAAGGCGATGTAGCGCAGTGTTCATATGTGCCCAAGAAGAACAAAGCAGTCTTTTTGCTGTCCACACAACATTATACTTCTTCACCACTCACCAACCCATTTTCGATTTCAGGCGGCTCTATATGTATGGATTTTAGGTATGTCGTCGTCGACACTTAACTCTTCCCAATAGTCGATTATCTCTTGCCGTGTTAGTTTTCTAGACAAAAATTTTAAATTTCACTTTGGTATGACTCAGCGTTGCCATATGGCAACGGCAATATAAAATATTCAAAAACTATATAAAAATTAAACATTCGCAAAAAGATAATATTATTATATAATCTCTCATATGTCTAGATTATATTGCACTACAGCAAAACAATTGAATATAAACATTAGACATTATTAAAAATATATTTACGTTCTCATGAATTCAGATTTGCACTTGTTTGACATTTTTCTTTTCACAACTTCTTTGTTTGATGATCACGTAAAAACTAAAAAATATCTGATCCAACCGCTTGTCGGGAAAATCAGCGTTATATCTGAGAACACAAAATCTTCGCCTACTTGAAAATTTAACGGTGCATTAATTTTTAAAAAATCAGAACTGCACACCATTAATGCTTTGCCATATGGCAACACTGGGACAATTCGGGTTAAGCAAAACCTGTTTAGAATAAGTTAGTTAAGCAAACATGTCAGAATAAGTTATATAGTTAATTAATTTGTGAGCTATTAGATTATTACAAGAATTTAATTGCGAGCTTTTAGATCAAGTAAGTTTTTAAGAAAGCAACAACAAAAACAAGTTCTCTGTATGGAATCAATCACTTTTTCACACATTTTGGAACTCATTCATCTGAACTATATTGAACGTTTATTGAAAGTTCAAATTGGCTACTTAACCCTCCGATGAGTGAGAAGGTCCCTAGGGACCTTTTTGCCTTTTCAAACTGAAATTACTCCTACTTCGGCCACTACAACCCCCCCCCCCCCCAAAGTTACTCTGTATTCCAAGAGTATTTTGTTGAGCATCTTTTGGGAAAAAAATCAAGCCGATCGGATCATTACTTTAGGAGTTATTGAGGTTTTAGTGAGAATAGTACGCGGACGTGTGAATAGGTCCGAATGGACCTTGTACTGAATTTCACTAATAAATGCATGTTTTTGGGCATCATTATAATTTTTTTATTGTTTCAACACATAATTTACTTGTTCTGAATACAAAGACCTAAACTCAAAGACATTAGGGATGATGATAAAAACAAAAAATTCTAAGAAAAATTCGAAGACATGAACTTTATTGCTTTCAAGGAAAGGCACAATATTCTAATTTTATACTACTAGCAATAAACCAGTTTTTAGAATTTTTTGTTCTTAGTATTTTGTTCTTAGTATTTTTTGTTCTTAGTATTTTTGTTCTTAGAATTTTTTGTTTTTATCATCATCCCTAAGAGCCCGAACAGAACCAAGGTGGATGTCGGTTGTCGGATTCGCCGTGCTACAAATTACATGAAAATATATGCAGCCGCCAAAAATGAAATCGCCGTATAAATGCATGACGGGAAAACGCCAGAATAGAATCTATTCTAATTTCTCTCTGACGGGTGTCGGATCTCTCTCTGAGTGACTTAAATGTTGCCATATTTTTGCTAAAGATTGGGTACGTTCAGTGTTATTTTCTTAGTCTTTACTATGATCTGACATTCTGTTTTTGTGCCTGTGTTGCAGTCATGTGAATTCAAAGCATAATATAAAATAATTTGTATCATTCCCAATTTAAAATGCAACCGTGATCCGACAACCGACAACCGCTCATATTCTGGTCGTGTTCTCAGCGGATTTCGCAGAGAGAGGCCCGCCATCCGACATCTGCCTTGGTTCTGTTTGGGCTCTAATGTCTTTGAGTTTAGGTAGACGTACGAAAGAGTATAAAATAAGTTGTAGTTTCGTAAACCAAATCAGTCAAAGTTTAGACAGCGAAGAGTAAAATCGTGTGTGATAGAAACAAAAATATAAATATGGCAGATGCAAGTATTTTGGACGTTGCTGAAATTGTTGTACGCCGTAGTACACGTTACCAGCAAATGACTGTGGATGAAAGGCGTGCAGCTGATAGTAGATTTGCTGATTTTATGGACGAAGACATGGATGAAGAAATTAATATTGCCTGCTGAAGAGTCAGATGCGGAAACTGAAGGATCCGTCGAGCTAAATGAAGATACTGATGACGACGATGATGAAGAGGAAGAAAATGATGGACAGGAAACGAATGAAAGTTACTATATTGGTAAAGATGGCACCCAATGGAGTAAAAAAGCACCACCAACATCACGCACTCGTAATCATAACGTGGTCGACTTCACAAGAAAGAAACCAGGACCAACAGGAAATATACACGACCCCTATACAATAATGCGTTCAATCATGACAGGAGGGAGGTTACAGCTACATGGAATTTGGCGAATCCCACGAAGAAAAAGGAATGGAAGCCAGTGACAGTGAAAGAGTTTGACGCCTTTGTAGCTATTCTTTTGTATGCTGGACTCACAAGATCAAACCATGAACCAGCTATGGAATTATGGGGCGCGATGCGTTGCCCACGATCGCTTCATGTGTATAAAGCAATTTATTCGATTCGACAATGGAAATACTCGACAACAGCGACTCATCAACAGCAAAACTGCGGCTATTGACGATATATGGCAAATATTCCGTCAAAGCCAGCTAAGTATGGTTCGAAAGTATGGTGGTTATGCGACTCACAGAGTTATTATCCTGTGAAGGGAATGATATATTCTGGAAAACTGCCAAACCAACAACGGGAGATAAACCAAGGGCAGAACGTAGTGCTGGATCTTGTGGAAAAATATTTAGATGCTGGCCGTACTATATACGCGGATAGTTTCTTTACCACTCTTGACTTGGCGCGTATTTTGTTGAGGAGGAAGACCGCATATGTTGGTACAGTGCGCTACAACAAAACATTCATTCCACAGGAGTTCAAGAAGAACCCGAAGCGCACCATCAATAGTACATTATTTGGGTTCAACGAAAGGATATAGCGTTATGCTCATACGTGCCGAAAAAAATAAAGTGGTGAACGTGCTCTCCACAATGCACTACACCTGCCTCGTTGACGAGCAAACCGAGAAGCGGAAGCCCTATGCCATATTAGATTACAACGCCAACAAATGCGGCGTTGATACCATGGATCAAATGCTAGGCACTTACAGCTGCAAAAGAGCAACACAACGATGGCCGTTGGCCATGTTTTATAATATGCTGGACGTCGCTGCTTTGGCTGCTTTTACGATTTACAACGAAATGAAGCCTATAAAAAGGAGTGACAGACGGCGGTCGTTCTTGTTACTGCTAACGAAACAATTGGCCACACCAAATATCGAAGAACGTGCCCTGAACAACCATATAACCTCATATCCAAGGATACGCAATGCGATGGAAGCATTCGATGTCAGGGTAAGAAAAACATCTTCAAATTCAAGAATAGAATATATAGTTATTTGTTTTTTATTTTTCTTTTCATTTCAGGTATTATCAAGACCGATGGAAGGAAATGCACCGTCGTTTGCGGCTAGGTCAAGTAGACCGTCATGTCGCCTTTGCCATTCTGAGTACGGGCGGCAGCGGAAAACGCGGGCATACTGCTTCGGCTGCGGCAACGCTATTTGCGGAGATCATAGCACACTTTTACATAGCTGCAACACTTGCGCACAGGGCGGGGGACAAGAAGTACACGCTTAACAACAATAATTTTTAAACTTTTTTATAATAGTCTTACGAAAATTCAAGCAAAAAAAAAAAACAATTAAAAAAATTGAAAAAATTATTTTTTTATGTAGAATTTAGTTATAAACAATAAAAACAAAAAAAAAATCAAAAAAAAATTTTTATATGAAAAAAACATGATTTACAAAAAAGGTCCGTAGGGACCTTTTCACACGGCCGTGAAGTTCAGAACTGTCACTCATCGGAGGGTTAATCATATGACATTTTAAAGCAGTAGGCCATTTATAGATCACCACCATCAACTCTACCAAGGTTGCCATCTGTTCTAGTTGCTTCTTATTTATTTCAATATTCTTTGGTGTTCGACAGTTTGCCGAAATGCACCATAGAAATGAAACGAGTTTTTTGCTTCGATAGAAACTGAAAGGTGACTATTTTCACAACCAAATGTTCAATTACTCATGACTTTGACCGAAATCGATCATTTAATTATAATTAAATTCTTGTAATACGTTATAAAGGGTGGTTAAAATTTAGGGCCGATGTTGAATGTGAACCACACCTAAACGTCAAGTTTTTTCTGCATTTCATTTGACATTTCTCAATTTCAGACTAATTCAATTTGAACCATGGAAAGATACACAATCGAGCTAGACGTTCAAATCAAAATGCATATCGTGCACTTCGTGATTTTTTCGGTCAATTTAATCGTCCAAATATGCATACAATCGCAAAAATCGTGCAAAAATTTGAGCAAACCGGGTGTGTAGGAGATGTGAAAACACCAGTGCATGCTCGTATAGCTCGTACTGTAGAAAATATTGCTGTTCGCGATAGTGTGGCTGAAGAGCCATCCACCTCCACTCGTCGTCGTGCCCAACAATTGTACCTCTAACGCTCGTCGTTGAAGAACATTATGCATGAAGACTTGCATTTACACGCTTACAAGGTGCAATTGACTCAAGAACTAAAGCCTCTTGACCATTTCAAGCGTCGTCAATGGTCAGAATGGTGGCAAGAAATGGCAACAGTGGATGATCAATTTTCGAAGAAAATCATCTTCAGTGATGAGGCACATTTTCACCTCAGTGGATTCGTCAATAAGCAGAATTGCCGTATTTGGGCGAATGATAATCCAAGAGTGATTGTCGAAAAACCAATGCACCCACAAAGAGTGACTGTTTGGTGCGGATGATAACGAACTTTTTATGGCCCGAATTGGAAGATATGGATGTGGACGATATGTGATTTCAACAGGACGGTGCCAGTTGCCACACAGCTAACGAAACAATGGCTCTTTTGCGCGACAAATTCAATGGCCGTGTTATCTCACGTGGTGGCGATGTCAATTGGCTGCCAAGATCATGTGATTTGACATCGTTGGACTTCTTTCTTTGGGGTTATTTGAAAGAAAAGGTGTACGTCGATAAACCAGCAACAATTCAAGGAGCTAAAGGTTGAGATAATTCGGCACATTAACGGCATAGATGATCAATTATGCCTCAGCGTCATCGAAAATTTGGACCATCGGATGGAGGTGTGCCGCCGAGGTTGCGGCGGCCATTTGGCCGATATTTTGATCCATTCGTAATTGAACCGTACCAATATTATCATAATAAAAAGAAATGACAATAATTTCCTAAATAATTTGAGTTTTATTCAAAATCAACATCGGCCCTTAAAATTTAACCACCCTTTATATGTAATAGTAAATTGTAATTAAAGTAATCTGCCATAGTATTTACTCTAGTGATGAATCAATAAATAAATCTTGGATTTAATATCAATGCTTCTTTTACGTGCACAGATTTTATCAACAGTGTAGTCCGCAAAATTTTTTGACATCTTGCGTAACCTTAGGATGTCGTCTGAGCATACACCTATTGATCTAAGACGTAAACTTGTAATTCAGCTCGTTGTTCCCGTCATAAGATATTCTGAACTTGTGTATAGTAAGTTAGACTCGCGGTCTCAACTTAAATTGCAAATCGTGTTTAATCATGCTACTCGTCATGTGTACGGTTTACGTAAATTTGTTAATTTAGGACAATTAAAAACTCTATACTTGGGTTCGATATCATAAGCAACTATAATGCCAGGAATTGCATAATTTGTATAAACTCATACACCACAAAACTCCTTTCTACTTATTTGAAAAACTGCAATTTAGTCGGTCAAATAGAAAGCAAGTAATAATTAAACCTAGATTTAACTTTTTAAACTCCACAAGACTATTTTTTATTAATGCCGCTAGATTATGGAAATCATTGCCTAGTAGCTCAAAACCCATAGCGTCAAAAACACCCTTCAAACACGCTATTTTGAAGCACTTTTCATCGCATAATACTTAACAAAATATTAGATCTCTAGATCTATATCACTCCCTCTCTTTCTCTATCTCTGTCTCTCTCCTGTTTGCTCTTTCTTAATTTAAGTTTTATCTGTCTTTTGAATTTACATTTGTTTTACACTATAATTTTTTGATAACACTTTGAATTATATAATAATAAATTTAAATTACCTTAGATTTAAGTTTAAATGTTTTATAAGTTGAACTCAAATTATGTCTTTGAGCTTTGTACTATAAAAGAACCTAGTTCTTAATGTTCTAATATAATGTACTATATTTTTGTACTATACTTTGTACTATATTATTATATTAGTTCTAATATGTACTAATATAATAATAAGCAAATAATTATAAATAATAAGATACAAAAATTGTTTTTATTTAAACTGATGATGTGAAATTAACATGCAAATGAAATTTTTTGTATATATGTATAATAAACCTTTTTATATAAAACACCTTCTAAAATATGCCTTTATTTTAACAGCTTTTGTTGGCTTAATAAAATAAAAACCTCATTTCTATTGCTCAGATACTCAAAAACATTTTCCCAAAAGGATTTTTCAAAATTCGAAATAGTTTAGGAGATACAGGCATTTTTGTGTAGGTATGTTTTCGTCAAAATAACGCATCAGCAAAGTTGTTTATTTGCCTGCAGTCATTAGTCGAAAATTCTGTGGAATTCTTCCAAAATATGTATTGATATTACAAAATATACACACACAGTATGTATACATGCAGTATGTATACATGCATGTTTTGATTTAGGGGTTGAAATGATTTTGAGCCCAGGTGTTCACATGAAAGAAGCAAACGAACGAGATTCAGTTTATTTTCGAACGCTGAAAGCTACGCGTGCGCGATAACTGCTGTTGTAAAATAAAAGAAAAATCGTTTTGTGTTTTTTTTTTGCTATGGATAAAAAAAGCCACCCAAACGCGCCGCGTAAGTACGCGTATCGAACAAAAAAGAGGCATTTCCGTGGAAACCAGCACTCCCAAGTAGAGGACACCGACTTTGCCAGCACATCGGCCAAAAAATTGAAGAAAACGCAAGACAATGAAGTCATCATCGAAAACAACCTCCAGTTCTGTTTCTTGGAATTTTTTTCATTTTTCCAAACGCTTGCTGCTCTGGTTATCTGCGCCCAATGTAAACAAAAAATTCGATTTGGAAAAACATGTAAGCGTGGAGTCGGCTTCAAAGTGAGTCTGCAGTGCCAATGTAAAGCTACACAGTATATTAATTCTTCGCCGGTGGTCGGTAAATCTTTTGTTGTAAATCGCCGGTTGATATTTGCCATGAGATTGCTTGGAATAGGGAGAGAAGGTATTAATATGTTCTGCGGATTAATGGACATATGCCAAGGATTGTGCCTTGATGCGTACTATGGCACCTTGAAAAACATGCATGTGTCTGCTAAAGCAGTTTACAAGCAGTGCCTATTGAATGCGGTTAAAGAAGAGCAGGAACAGCAGAAAGAAAAAAATCCTGACTGTGACTCCTCAGTGCTGACCGTTTCAGGGGATGGCACCTGGAAAAAACGGGGATTCTCGTCTCTTTTTGGTGTCACTACGCTCGTCGGTAAACATACCAAAAAAGTGGTTGACTCCGTTGTCAAATCAAGCCTTTGCCAGGCTTCGAAGAATGGTACGAATCGCACCAGAAAACATGCACAAACAACCACAGTGGGAGTGCGGGCAAGATGGAGGTAGATGCCGTGAAGGAAATGTTTGCCTCATCGATCGAAAAATATGGCATAAAATATGAAAAATATATTGGCGATGGCGACAGCAAAACCTTCAAGGCCATTATAGACCTTGATCCGTATAACGGCGACCCCGTTGTCACAAAAAAGGAGTGCATCGCTCACGTGCAAAAACGCATGGGCACACGGCTGCGCAAGGCCAAAAAAGAAAACAAAGGCATCGGTGGAAAAGGCACTGGCAAACTGACAGACAAAGTCATAAGCGAGCTGACTACTTACTATGGACTTGCTATTCGACGTAATAAGGACTCTGTGGAAAACATGAGAAAAGAAATATGGTCAACATATTATCACAAAAGTTCAAGTGGTAGTAATCCACAACATATGTATTGCCCACCTGGTGAGTCCAGCTGGTGCGCCTATCAAAAGTCAGCAGCAGAAGGCTCATTAGCCTCATTTCACCACACGTACGCCCCACTTGATGGAAAGGTTCTGCAAGTAATGAAGCCCATATACGAAGCGTTATCATCCGACGATCTACTCAACCGATGCACTGGAGGTGAAACGCAAAATTGTAACGAATCGTTCAACTCGCTTTTGTGGACCTTTGCGCCGAAACATATCCACTGTGGTGCTACCACAGTCGAAATCGCAAATTTTCTGGCAACCTGCATTTTCAACGAAGGCTTCACAAGTATTTTAAAAATAATGTCAACAATGGGTATTGTCATCGGCCCACAAGCCGAGATGTATGCTGAATCTCGCGACGGAAAACGACTTCAACGCTCAGAGCTAAAAACGTACGCATCATCGAAAGAGGGTCGCACAGCCCGCAGAGCCCAAAAAGCCATGGAAAACTCGTTTTATGAGATGGAGGAAGGCACACTTTATGGGGCTGGAATTGCCGATTAATATTCGTAAGTATTGTATTAAAAAAATATGTGTTAATGTCATTTGTGTGCCTCAAAATTGAAGTCAAAACTTTAAACGCGTTTTTCTCGAAACCATGTTTTTCAAAACTTTGCGCACGATAACTCAAACAGTTTTTGACCGATTTTGATATATGAGGCATGAAACGACGCAGAATTTACGCCGCTATAGCCCCTACCTCAAACTTGCCGAAAAAATAATGTTTACTATTTTTTTTCTACACTAGACTACAAAAAAAAAGGTCGAAATTCGATTTTTCATTTTCAAAGTGGCGGCTCCCCCCCTAAAAAAATTTCAATTTTTGTTTCCGAGGTAGGGTCTATAGGGACATTCATTCTAAGTAACTGAATATTTTTTTTTTTTTCAGACGATGTTTACTCTTGGAATCGTGCGCAATTTGGACCCACCTTTTTTCCGGAGAACCTCGTTACCAGGCCGAGAACTTTCTGAACGGTCCATAAATTCACTTTTTCAAAATTTTGTATTTTTTTCAATAAATAAAGCTACCCAAATCAAAAAACGGAACTAAAATATCTTTACTCGTTCTCTTTCCACAATATTTTGAAAAAAGGCTAAAATTTGGCATAGATTACCAGAGGACCCCCTTAAGTTTAACATGAAAGGCTATTCAACAGTTTTTTCTGAATGAAAATTTATGTATTCTAAAGGCCTGACTATAATAGCCACATGCTGGCAGACGGTTCTGTCAAAATAAAAACGAGCCCATGTAAATACAGGGTGCGGCTAAAGTTACTATATGATGTAAAACAATTGTAACTTCTTTGCTTGCGAGTATTAAACTTTTTCTTTTTTCCTATTTCAGAAATTAAACTTGGGAGAATATTTAAAAATGGAACGCTATACAATTGCGCAAAGAACTAAGATTGTTTTTCTATTCATTGAAAATCATCGTTCGATAATTAATACTCAACGTGCATACAGAAGATTTTATGGTGTAAGAACTGCTCCAACGGGTCCAACCATTCGTTCGTTGGTGAATAATTTTGCTGAATATGGGACTGTCGGAGATTCAAGACGTACGGGCAGACCTCGAACTGGCAGATCGGCCGAAAATATTGATGCTGTGCGACAGAGCGTCGAAGAAAATCCGGAAACATCAACGAGAAGACGATCTTCCCAGTTGCAGCTTTCTGACCGCACTCTTCGGCGAATTTTAAAACACGACTTCGTATTGCGCTTGGAATATGCTAGAGCAGTTTTAAATCTCGTTGATCAAAATGAAAATTTTTTGTCAAATTTAATGATGACCGACGAAGCGCATTTTCACTTGAACGGTTTCGTAAATAAACAAAACAACAGATTTTGGGGATCCCAAAATCCCAAAAATCTTCATCAGAAATCTTTACACGCAATTCGTGTTACCGTTTGGTGTGGCATTACCGCCCAAAAAGTTTACGGTCCTTTTTTTTTTAAAACGATCAAGGTGTATGTGAAACAATAAATGGAGAACGTTACAGAGTAATGCTACAAAATTTTTTATTTCCGCAATTGCCACCAAACGCCAATATATGGTTTCAACAAGATGGTGCAACAGCTCATACAGCCCGTGCAACGATGGACTTATTAAGACAACAATTTCCAAATCGGCTAATTTCTAAAAACGGCGATTTGAGATGGCCACCACGATCGCCAGATTTGACTGCACCGGATTTTTTCTTGTGGGGCTATCTCAAAGACAAAGTTTATTTGAATAAGCCCCAAACCTTGCAGCAACTAAAGGACAACATTCAAGAAGAAATTGATCGTATACCACAAGAAACACTCAACAAAGTTATGGAAAATGCCATAAAAAGAGCACATTTTTGCGATAGAGAAAACGGTTGTCATTTAACTGATATTATTTTTCATAATTAATGTAAAAAAATAACATAAAATAAACTTTCTTTTTATCATAAATTTTTTTGTTTTTTTCATTCCATTCAATAGTTCTTTAAAAAACAAATCATATAGTTACTTTAGCCGCACCCTGTATATGAGCACACCCATGATTGGAATAGCCTCAGTTTCGTTGGCTTTTTGCATAGCAGAATTACGCAGGTAGTGTTGACAGTTTTTATAGAAAACATAGGATGTCGAAAAATTTACTCAAAAAGAGAGCGCTTTTAGCAGCTGCAGATGCGTGTGTTTCAAATAAAATTAATATTCATTAGAAGTGGTGCATTTTTAGAAGGTAAAGAATATGTTATGAGCCATGATATATTTATTACATTTTATCTTATTTTATGGCGGGTTTGAGTGACTTAGCTTAAGCGGGCAGCTGTGCAGCTATAGTGGAGTTAGCGGTCGATTATTTGTCAAAGAATCTGGAGCTATTCATGTGTGCCGGATGATGAAGAATATGATCCAACAGCTAAGAAGCGAGAAAGTTTGTACACAATGCCCAAAAGTGGAACCATACCAGAGCTGCAGTGGCAGTACCCTCGTAGAAGAGCACCTTCGCCCGAGTACCATGACCATAATAAAATAAATATCATAATAAGTAAGCTTTTCGCACAAATCACACACTGTTTATTTAGAACTTTCGTGATTTTAAATTTTTATTTGTTTATTTAAACACACAAAAATTCTTGTTTGATTTTTATGATGTTAGTTTTCGACGCTTGCTTTCTTTTTCGCTTTCTTTCACTAATAGCTGTTTTTGACAGGTTGTGTTTTCCTTTTAAAGAGAAATAAGGAGTTATGAACACTACCTGGATAATTCTGGCATGGGCTTTTTGTAGAGCGATTCAAGTTGCTCACAGCATAAGAAACAATTGTTTACTTGAATATATTGAAAGCCAAACAGCAAAGAGTGCGCTTGTTTATTTAAGTTTTTAATAAATTATATTATTTTCCATATTTATTTTGAAAAAATCGCACAAATATGCACAAATATGTACAAACTATTTTGTGGCACTTCTCAAAGTCAGTATATGGCAATTATGGGCATTTTTGATTTTGATAACAGCCGGCTGGCTTTTCGTTTAGTTTTTGGCATAAGCGTACCTGGAAAAGATACTCGTCTCAGAGTCGTTGATGTGCGCACTAACGTTGAAACCGTTCGGTGACCAATAAAAAAAGCTTGCCAGCTTACCTGCTTGAAAGTTGGCTCTTTCAACTGGTCTGAGATGTTGGGTCACCGAACAAAAACCACCCTAATTATCCTTTTTTGCTGTACCATTTAAAGCCGCTTAATATTTGTACATAAGATTAAAAAACAAGATTAAGATTAATTTTCATTTTCGCGTCTCTCAATTTTTTTTTTTTACTGTAAACTCTGTAACTTTTTGAATATTAAATACAAGTCAGTTTACGATTGAATACTAAATTGAATCGAGTGCGTCTTTAATTCTGCATCCTCACACAGTTTGATTTGGATTTTTACATCGAAAATTCTTTGTAAATTAAGATATATTTTGGTGGTTAGGAAAAACCTCCTAATTATACAACAGTTGTTTTCAAAATATCAAGTATATAACATCAAATAAAATGGATAATAAATAAAAAGTTAGAACCCTTAGGTTAAGGGATAAGTTTTGATCCATCGTGCATTTCTTATTGACTAGAGAATAAATACTGCATCTTTTGTTAATGTTGTTTTCTATAAATATTTTTTAGGTAGCTGGTTAAAAGTGTCCGTCAATACTATGACAAAAATAGCAAGATTTTAAGTCCCCTGCCAGCCAGAATTTGATGCCATATTTTACAGGTTTTTAAAATGGTCTAAAAGAACAACGTGTTCTGAAAGCTACGAATTTTTTTATCATTGGTCACATTTTTGTGGTTCAAGAAGTTGTTCTGTATGAAAACTGAACTATGAACAAAATGGTCTGTTAAACCAAGATTCGTATATTTTATAATTTTACAACCAGGGTGCGGAGAACGTTTTAAATAAGATTGTTCTTAATTATAGTTCACTCACAAAAATAATTTGATGGCGTTAGGTTACAGTAAATACATTTTAACTGGGGTACTCATAAAGTAATTGTTTCAATTAAAACTCTGTTTATTTAACTGTAATTAAATAAGCATAATCGACTTTCGGTTGACGTAAATGCTTATTTTATTAATTTAACTTCAAGCCGAAATAACAATTCGGTTAAAATTCAATATTTATGCTTTGGTTGCAAGAACTAAATGAAATTTGTCATTTCAACTTACTTTCTTACAATTTATCCAAAACAACTGACCAGTACAATTACAGATTTATGGATAAAAAGAGTAGTTGAAACATCCGCATTATTTATTCTGTCTATAGAATTGTTCTTATGTTACCACCCAATTTCGCTTTTTTCACGCTCGCAGTGTTGCTCGTTCCCCCTTTGTTCAATATTCGGTCGATTTCTAGTCGGTTTTCTCGCTGCAAGTTGTGTGTTAAGTGTTTTAAGGTAGTATTCCTGGTTGGAAGGCTGTTTTTGGACCCTTTTTAAAAAAGTTCTCATTTGAAAACGCAAAAAATTATTTAAATTCTGTTTTTTTTATTACATTAAGAACATTACTTACTTACTTAGTTGGCGCTGCAACCGTATGTCGGTCTTGGCCTCATCTAAGAATTTGCACCAGCCATTTCTGTCTTTCGCTTGCTCGCGCCAGTTGGAAGTTCCAAGCTTCGTCAGGTTGTCTTCTACTTGGTCTTTCCAACGAAGATGCGGTCGTCCTCTTCTGCGCTAACCGCCGCTGGGTACCGAATCGAATGTTTTCTTCACTGGAGCATCGTCTTTCATGGGCTGAACATGACCAAGCTAGCGAAGCCGCTCGATTTTAATGCGCTTGACTATGTCGATGTCAGCGTACAGCTCATACAGTTCATTATTCCACCGTATTCGGTACTCGCCATTGACGCAGATTGGTCCGTAGATCTTATGAAGAATCTTTCTCTCGAATGCTCCTAAAGTCCTTTCATCTGAGCTGCTCAGCGTCCAGGTTTGTGATGCATAAAGTAGGACGGGCATGATGAGCGATTTATAGAGCGTGATTTTCGTTCGTCAAGAGAGGGCTCTGCTTCTCAATTTCCTACTGAGCCCAAAGTAACACCTGTTGGCAAGAGTTATTCTTCGTTTGATCTCAATGCTGATGTCGTTGGTTGAGTTTATGCTGGATCCCAGATAAACGAAGTCCTTCACAATCTCGAAGGAGGTATTGTCAACTGTAACGTGGGTTCCAAGACGCTGGTACTGTTTGTTCGTTGACACCAAGTATTTCGTCTTATCTGCATTCACTGCCAGACCCATTCGACATGACTTTTTTTCTAATCTGGAAAATATTAAGAATATATTAAATTAATTAAAAAAAATGTTTACCTTTGTACGAGGGCTGTTCAAAAAAGTATTAGCCTTCAAAGTTGGGCATCGAAAAAAAAGGTATCCTGCTTGCGCCCCGGATAACTCGACTTCGAACCATCTGAAAAAGAAAAACGGCGTTAGATTCAGTACAGATGCAATTCTTGTCTCTACCTCAGTCATAATTTTGCGAATATTTTTTACAAAATGGCGGTCATTGAAAAAAGAAGAACCTTTTTTGGGTCTTTTGTTTTGTAGTTTAGTGTAAAAAAAAACATAAAAAAAAATTGTTTAAAATTGTGATTGAGGTAAGGACTAGAATGGTGATAATTCTACGTCGACTGCACTTTGTTTCATCAAAATCGGTTTAGAACTGGGCCGCAAGCTCGAAAAACATGGTTTCGAGATAAACGCGTTTAAGTCTGAAGTTATTTTTTTTTTTGCATAAAAAAAAAATTGAAACTAAAAATTTGAGCATGCAATTTAGTTTAGTAAATCGGTTTAGTAGAACCGCAGAAAAAAGACTTCGAAGTTAAAAAACGTGATTTTGAAAAAACTCAAAGAAAATTTTAGGCAATAAAACATTTTTTTGTGAAATACTAACATATATCAATCTGCAATGCCAGCACCATAAAGAACTCCTTCCTCTCTTCAAAAAATGAGGACTCAGCGGCTCTTTGTGCTCTTCGGGCAGTTCTTCCTTCTTTTGATATGGCCAGAGCTCTGGCTTCGGACCTTTTCAAACGTTCTTCGTTCCGAACATGGCGAAATCATATGTGACGTTGCCAATCGGGATTCCCATTAGGTGCATTATTTGAAGTATTGGCAAAAATCCTTCGTTAAATATGACAGTTGCAATATAATTGGCAATCTCAATAGTGCATGCGACGGTGTGCATATGCTTCGGTGCGAATGACCACAGCACTGCGTTGAAATATTCGTTGCTGTTTTGAGTTTCGGAGCCAAGGCATCTGTTCAACAAATCATCGGCTGACAAGGCATCTGTTCAACAAATCATCGGCTGACAAGGCATCTGTTCAACAAATCATCGACGATTGGGTTGCCATCGTACGGATCGTCGTCTTTAATAGCTTTTAATATTTTTGAGTCGCCATCACCGATATACTTGCAGTATTTTACGCCATGCTTTTGGACTGATATGGCGAACATTTTCTTTATCGCATCCACCTCCATTTTCCCAGACCTTCCTTGATGGTTGGCACGGCATTCCTCTTCGTGGTCTTCAATCCAAATTTCATATGCCAGTGGGTCTTCTTCTTTCTTAGCTTCCCAATACTTGCAACTGTTGTATACGCTGGACTTTACAACAGAGTCGACTATTTTTTTACTGTATTTGCCGATCAACGTTGTAGCGCCGTATAGTGAAAAAAAAGCCACGTTTTTTTCCTGATACGGTAAACATTGTTGGGTCGCACTGTGGATCGCCTGTGACAAAGGCATCTTTCTCTTCTTTCGCGGCTTTTGAATAGAATTGGGTCGTTCCGGACCTGCATAGTTCATGGAACTATGTTCACTCTCGGACATAGTTCCAATCATTCTGTCACGATGGTAGGCGCTATTTTATGTTAATTATAGTTTTATTAATAATTTTTAATGGACAATACATTGCTTGGCACGCTATCTCGTTGTCTTCACGACGCTTGCTTTATTCAGACTCCATCTTTTAATATCCATGAAAAGAGAGCAGTCAAAAGGGCTACCATATTGACATGTCAGCTTTAAATTAATTATACCGCTGAATGATTTAGATAAAGTATTCAATCCAACATTGTGGCCGGCTGATGTCCGTGTGCGGCATTTCTCTTTTTTAGCGAAAGAAGACGAAAATCTACTGAAGAGTTAGAAGAATATATGCAATTTTTATTATCTGCTGTTCATGCTGATGCACCCCCTTTGCCGTCAAACTCGTCGATATTGCATTTGCCATTACCGTCGCTTTCTTTATCCAACACAACTATTGATTGGAATGCTGTTCAAGATAAAGAGAATGACTCGAAGGCTCTTTCTACAACTCTTGATTACGTACATATTCATAAAAATTCTGCTGGGACTCGCACTAAATTAAAGTTATATTTTAATAATATGTCTGGAATTAGGACGAAAGTAAATTCTATTTTTAATTGGACCTCACAAAGTGATTTTGACATAATAGTATTTGTTGAAACGTGGCTGAATGCAGATTTTTTTGATGGCGAATTCTTTGATCCTAATATTTATCAAGTTTATCGCAAGGACAGAGATGCTGCTAAGACTGGTCTCACTCGAGGTGGTGGTGTTTTGATTGCAGTTAAACACAATCTTTGCTCGTCTATATTTTTACTGCAGAATAGTGACACGCTACTGGACCAACTATGTGTTACAATAAATGATACCAAAGGTGCTGCTTACGTATGTGTCTCATATATCCCACCAAATAGTTCAGATGACCTATATGCTGCGCATGTTGACAATGTTGTTGGCTTACAATCATCATTTAAGAATGCAGATAATCACTTATGCTTTTTGGGTGACTTCAATCTAAGTAAAGTTGTTTGGAGTTTTCTTGCTGATGTGCTTACTCCCTCCAATATCAATAATTCTCACGAAATTTATTTTATTGATAGTTTATTAAGCATTGATTTAGTTCAAATTAATTCCTTTTTTAATTCACTTAACAAAATTTTAGATCTGATTTTTGTTTCAAAAAATTTTAAGTCTCAACTATCTCATTGTTTATGTCCTATATCTCCATCAGGTATACACCACGTTCCACTTGTTTTAGATTTTGAGTTCTATGACTTTGTGCAATGTTTGCCGCAAAATAATTATTTTAATTTTAAATTATGTAATTTTGATCTTTTAAATGCTATTTTTTTCGATACTAGATGGAATGAGATGTTTTTAAATCAAAATGTGGTAGATTGTTATGATTTATTTAAATCTTATTTGTCTTCTATAAGCACTGAATATATTCCACATTTTTCGCCAAAAGTGTATAAGTTACCATGGTACACTAAAGGTCTTAAAAAGCTTAAAAACTTGCGCAATAAAAATATAAAACTATTTAAGACAACTAATGATCCCCAGTATCACTTAATGTACATTCATTACATGAGAGAATTTAATTTTTTAAATAAATTTCTCTACAAACAGTATATTTTACGTTGTGAGAATAATATTAAAATCAATCCAAAGTCATTTTGGCACTTTATTCAATCCAAACGTGATGGCTCCTGCATTCCTACTTCAACATACTATAACGGCATTGACTCTTTTACTATTCAAGATACTGTGAATCTATTTGCTGATTATTTTAAATCCTATTATGTTACGGTCAATTCAAATTTTGATATGTCAATCTTGGAAAATGTAGACTCATTTTTAAACCTTGGTACTGTTGTTTTGTCTGAGGATGAAATTTCCACTGCTATGACCAAAATGAAAGTATCGAATAAGGCTGATAATGATGGTATTTCATCTATTTTGCTTAATAAATGCGCGTTTTCCTTATCTAGGCCTTTGTGTGAAATTTTCAATAAATCTTTAAAGACTGGCACTTTTATAGACTGTTGGAAAATTGGCTTTATAACACCGGTTTTTAAATGTGGTAATAAGAATGATGTATCCAACTATAGACCTATTTCTAAGCTATCAAATGTTTCGAAACTTTTTGAAAGTGTTATTAAAAATAGATTATTCTTCTTAGTAAAGCGACACATTTGCCCTGAACAGCACGGGTTTTTTGCTGGTCGGTCTACTGTAACTAACTTAGCAGTTTTCTCAAAATTCTGCATTTCATCTTTTGAACTAGGACATCAAGTTGATGTCCTCTATACGGACTTCTCCAAGGCCTTTGACAAGGTTCCCCATAATGTATTATTAGCTAAACTTGCCAAAATGGGTTTCCATTCCAATTTCTTGAATTGGATCCAGTCTTATCTTCAATATAGAGTATGTTTTGTGGAAATAAATGGTGTTAAATCGCATCACTTCATTGCTTCTTCTGGAGTCCCCCAGGGTAGCATTCTTGGCCCTTTACTTTTTTCATTATTTATTAATGATGTAAGTAAATATTTTCATTCGGCAAAATTATTACTTTATGCTGATGATTTAAAGCTTTTTAGTAAAGTATCTAATCTAAATGATGCTGCTCTTTTACAGAGTGATCTAAGTAATTTGCTGTCATGGAGTTTATTGAATTTGTTACCGTTAAATTTTAATAAATGCTTTGCTATGACATACACGAAGTGTAACAGTTTTATAATTTTTTCATATTCCCTCTCTGGTAACCCCTTAAAGAAGGTTAATTCAATTAAGGACCTTGGAATTATTTTTGACTCAAAGTTCACTTTTGTGGATCATATAAATTATGTTGTTCCTAAATCATATTCCTTCCTTGCTTTTGTACGTAGAAATAGTTTAGAATTTTCTGATTCTTATACTCTGGTTTGTCTTTATAATTCGTTTGTAAGGTCAAGGTAAGAGTATGCTTCTTTTATATGGAGTCCTTTCTATTTAATCCATTGCGCTCGATTGGAAAAGATCAAAAAATAATTTTAGTTTTGTGCTTCGTTCTTTGCACTTTCAAGAACCTTTACCTTCCTATGAAACGCGTATTTTACTATTTGGCTTAAAAACTCTCGAAACTAGAAGAAAGATTCAGTCGTTATTATTTATTCACGATCTTATATCAGGTCAAACTGACTGTGACCAATTATTACAATTTGTTAATTTTAATATTCCTGCTAGAATGTTGCGGCATTACGCGTTATTTCATTCTCAAACTCATAGAACTCTTTATGCATGTAATGAGCCTATAAATCGTGCCTTGTCATTGTATAATGAATTATCTAGTGAAAATAACTTAGATTTTTATTTTTCGAAGTTTTCATTTAAGAATTTGCTAAATAACTTGTTTCGTATATAATTTATTATTAATTTTTATTTTCTATTAATTTTTTATTTCAAATAATAATGAATTTTTACTCCTTGTTAATTTTTTTGTTATTTTTTATAATAGTTTGTAAGATATTTTTATTTTTTAGTAGTCTGTAAGGATTCTTTCCAAAGACGTAAACAATGAATAAATAAATAAATAAATGAAATGAACATATGGGCCAAAGAATTCAATACATTGTAGGATACCAGATGGGCCAAATAATAATACAAAGTTACGCGTTGCCAAGAGTGAAAAATAAAATGGTGTTACAAGATGATGACAATTCGGCCTCTCCCGACTAACTCCCGACTAACTCGTCCCGAGTTACTCTTGGTCGTATTCACTGGTTACGAAATGTTGATCATCATCAGTTGCTTTCTCGTAGTCATCATCAAATTCCGGGTATAGAGCGCACCAAGGCTTGATTTTGTCGCAGCTGGCGACGGTACTGAATCTGCGTTGGTTACGTAGTGCACCTTCAACATCCTCGACAACGTAGCAGTCAAATCGAAGAACTTTGGTGATAATATACGGGCCTCGATACTTGTGTTCTAATTTTCGTGACTCACCCGTGCTGGGGATCACACTTTCGAAGAGCACTAGGTCACCTTCTTTGTAGATGTGCGGCTTCTTATGTTTCGCATCGAACCTGATCTTTCACATTTCGCGTGCAGCTTGGATGTTGCTGATGGCTTCTTCACGCCGTTGGTTAATAGGTGGTTTTTCAAGGTTGACATCGTCGTTATGAAGAACAGCTATTACCTTATTGCCACCTATGTCACGAACGGGGAAATCAGAGACTAAGTCCATCGGTGAAAATTTAGTTGTAGCATTAACATTGATGTTGAATGTCCACTGGAGACGGCGACATTCCACATCCTGTCCTTTTGCGTCTGAAGTAGATGTTTTGAGAAATGATATTATGGAGCGATTGACGCACTCTGTGAGCCCATTCGATCGCGGGGTCCGCACTGCAACTTTGATGTGCCTTACATCGTTGACTTCGCAAAAGTCCTCAAAAGCTACAGACGTGAAGGCTGTGTCAGTGACGAAGGTTTTCGGCATACCAAATTGTAGCGTCAGTTTGTTCAAAACATCGATTACAGGCTTCGTTTTGGTTGTCTTGACTGGAACAATCACGGAGTAACGTGTGAGTCCGTCTACTATCACCAAGATATGCTCGTTTCCGCGTCGGCTCTTTATAAACGGTCCCAAGTGATCCAAATGGAGGATCTCGAATGGCACACTGGGTGTTTTCATCCCATACAGCTCGCACTCCTATCGCATAGGCTCACGACAGTAGCAGCACTCCACGCACGAGTTGAGATAGCCTTTGACAAAATTTCTGCACCTTGGGAACCAGAAGTTTTGGTAAATTCGCTTCACCGTCCCATCAAGAGCTGGATGACCAATGTCATCGTGGCACGATTTTACGATCCTCCACCTCATGCCTTTGGGTATCACTAGAAGCAACTTCCCTTCCTCACCTTTCTTGAAAAATCGGTTTTTCTTGAAAACAAAATCAGTTTCGATCCTTTTTCGTTGACTAGATTCGATTTTACCATTTAGAATGTCTACCATTTCACGCACCTTTGGATCCTGTTTCTGCATTGTAAGCAGCCAGTCCTCAGTTGACAAACTAATCGGCAAGACGCAAGCACTCAAATCTTCTGGCGTTGACGGCGGCTCTACTGGTGCACGGGTCATGGCATCAACATGGCGCATTATACTTCCTGGGCGGTGCGTGATACTATAGTCATATTCGAGTAGTTTAAGCAGCCATCGTGACACGCGCGGAATCATTGGTGTCTTTGACTTCAAGCTCGATACAGCAGCGCAGTCGGTGATGATAGTGAACTTCTTTCCTAGTAGGTAGACACGAAAGCGTTGGCACCCCTCCACCACCGCGAGAACCTCCAACTCGTACCCATGGTACTTTTTTCTGCGTCGGTGCAGAGGCGGCTGAAGTAAGCGATAGGTTTCAGACTACCGTTGTCCTCTTCCTGTAGTAAAATCACAGCGATTCCATCACTGCTGGCATCTGTATGCACTTGATGGTTTTTGGTGACATCATAGATCCCAAGGATTGGCTCGTTGGCCAGAAGTTGTATAAGTTTCTTAAACGACTCATCGCACTCGGGTGACCAGTCGAAAATGACATCTTTCCTCGTAAGGCGTGTTAATGATGCGGCGATGTGTGCAAAGTTTGCGATAAACTTTCTTAAAAAACCAGCTAACCCTAGAAAACGACGTATTTCGGTCACATTTTTAGGTTTAAGAAATACTTTGATGGCGACAGTTTTGACTCGGCTTGGCTTGAGCCCGTTGGCGTTTAGTTCGTGGCCTAGGAAAGTGACGCTGTCTTGCATAAACTAACATTTAGACAACCGTAATGTTAGACCCTCGCGCTGGATAATTTGTAAAAATTCTTTTAAATATTGCGTACCCTCTTCGAATGAATCAGTTGCGACAATAACCTCGTCTACATAGCATACGACTTTGTTTTATTGGTTCGATCAACTGGTTTATCATTTTTTGAAACACGCATGGGGCGTTAAGCAACCCAAACGGCATACGGTTGAACTCAAAGTGTCCACCATGAGTCACAAATGCGGTGTAATGCTTGGAGTTTTCGTCAATTTCAATTTGATAATACCCCGACATCATGTCGAGGGTCAAAAAGTATCTCTTACCTGCTAATGTTGACAAAGCACCTTCAACTGTGGGCATTGGCCATGGCTGTTTTTCGGTGATCGCGTTGATAACGATAATCAACGCAAAGTCGGTCCTCGCCGTTCGGTTTTGGGACGAGCACAACTGGCGATGCGTAATGAGATACTGAAGGGCGTATTATGTTTAAATTTAAAAGTTCCGAAATTATGCGCTCCACTGTTTGTTGTTTTAGTATTGGCATCGCGTATGGTTTTTTCGCGATCGGTTTAGGTGACGAAACCGACAATTCCATTTTCATGGTACCGCACTTTCCAATATCTTTTAACCTTTCGCTAAAACACGAGGCATAATTATTTAAGAGTGCTTTTAAATTGCCTTTTTTTTCAAGTGTAAGATTCTCATTTGAATTTATTTTATCGATTTCGATGGAAAATAATTCGCAATTTCCATTTTCAATTACTATTCTACCACGCGATAATATATCGGTGCCGATTAAAATGTCAAAATTCAAAATTTTACTGTCTACAATTAAAAGTTCACTTTCGAAGGTTTTCCCGTCAATGGTTACCGGTGCACGCACCATTTCAAGACATTCATATTCTCCGCCTGCAAAGCCGCGTAACATTTTACTACATTTCAGAAAATCGATATTTAATTTGTCAGCAATGTTTCGCTTTACAATTGAATAGCAACTGCCTGAATCGATCAACGCGCTTAATTGTCTGCCATTTACAAAACATCTTTAACTATTCTATCACTTGCATACACTTTGCTATTAATCGCGTTTACCGTCGATGAGTTTTTCCGCGGACAATTTTTCGTTTCATGTGACGTCACAAAACAAATTTCACAACGTGCTCTTCTTTGCGGCTTTGCACAATTTTTAAAAATATGGCCGCGCTCGTGGCAATTAAAACACACAGGTCCTGATTTAATGTTCTCTTTGTTCTCAACATTCAATTTTTGTTGTCCACTATAGTGTTATCTTTATTAAACACTGGCGTTGGCGGTGGCACACTCACTTGTTTTTTTTGTATTCGCGACGATGTTAGAAAGCGACATGATAAATCAGAGCACTTCACAAATTGTACAGCCGATAAAATTTTTTTAGTCCTTCACCGTTCAAACCATTGATTACATATTTTATGATTATATTATTGTCAAGATTTCCACTACACCCGATTGCAATCATTTTGTAGTAATATTCCACCAGATTTTCGTTTTTGTTAATTCGCGCAGAAATAAGTTGCATATGAATGTCGGCAATATTAACGACGCACGGCAAATCATTTAGTTCCTTTCTTCAAAAGAATCGTTCCATGTTCTTTCCGTCTCTGGAACTATTAAGCACAAGCCTACTTTTGAAAGAGTGTATCCATAGATCGCGCCTGTAGCTGTATGAAAGTTCTCCAGGGCAGTGTAGTATAACGAGTTACCCACACCTCTGCCGATATCCATGAGGCCACAAAACGTGTTAATGACTTTTGGCTCAATGCCTAAAAGCCTCATGGCAAAAATCAAGCGCTGGTTCATCAAATATGATTTGCCAACCAAACACGACGAAAAAATGTATGTAGTGGTCGGCAAGCGCAGTGAACACCAATTTTGAAGCCAATTCCATACGGCGATGCTTTTTTAAACTCGATTTTTCCTTCACATTTGGCACATATCACCAGATTAGTAATCGCCGAGAAAACTGTATAAAACTCCAAAATGCAATTCTCCGTTTTGTTGTCAATGTTTATGTCTTCGTTTTCATTATTTTTAAATTTTTTTGCCGATGTACTTGTGAATTCGGTGTCCTCATCTCTTTCGTGTTGATAACCACGAAATTGGCGTTTCAAGGAAGGAGTTTTTCGAATGCAACCGGTATTTCTTTTGTTTTTATTTCTGTTACTTTTTCTATTCATTGTCATTAGCACAAACAAAAATGTTTTATCAAAACTGTACTTTTCAAAACTGTATGCGCGCGAGTTACAGCACACGCCGCAACAACAACAGCAGCAGCTACAACACAACCTCCACCAAAACCACAGAGGGTCAATACGCCGATTAAGCAATAATCATTGCTTACATTATTTTTGTGACCAAGTATTTTCTTTTATTCACTTTCTGTATTGAAACAATGTAATTAGGTCACACTACATCTTATTCTGAGAATTTATAATTTATTGATTTTTATTTATACTATTGCAACATTGTTATGTTGCAATCAATAAAGTAAGTTATATTAAATTTTGTTTAAAAGAATCTATAACAGCACTTTTGCTTATGTGATTGCAACATTGTTACGTTGCAATCTTAAGTGGGCTATAATAAAATACTGTTTACATTAATTCTGGGAATTGTTAAAGCCCAAGAACCTAAGAACTAGAATTGTATAGAAGTACAACTTAAAATGTAAGAAAGAATTGAAATAACGTTCAGTAGAGATCCAGCACTAAACAAAACCAGTTGTTTTATTTTTAAAGTGAAAGCAAAGAGTATATATATAAAGAGTTACAGAAACAGAGAAATTGCTCTTTAAAATATTTTCAAGCATGTTAGGGTTGGGTTCTGCCGGCGCGCTGCTACTGTTATGCTGCCGACGTTCTTTATGTCTGTTTTGGGCAGAGGTGCTGTTAAAACTATGTGTGCACAAGCGAGCTGGGAAGATTTTTGTCCTTTTTAGAATGCTTTGACCTTTTTCTTCCTATTAGAATTGCGATCATTTGGTATATTTAAGGAAATATGAATGAAATAAAGCAAAGCAACATTTCCTTGAATTTACCAATTTGCAGATATTCTAATGTTCTGTTTTGATTCACAACTTTTTTTGGCTGAGTTTTATTTACATTTTTTTGCTACATTTAAAGCAAGGAAGATTTTTCATGCAATTGAAATTATATTTCATGAATATATTTTAATTGTATTTTATTTCAGAATTTTATCTTTTCTATATCGTCATTTGGTAGATTCAAAGAAAGATTTATGAAATTAAGCAAAACGGCTTTCTTTCAATTTACCAATATCGAACATAGCTAGTATTTTTTATCAAATACTGAACTCTAAAATTTTAATTACGAATTCCGAAAATATTAAATTTAATTAAACTTTAATTTAAATTCATTTATTTATTTAGAATTAATTTTTTATTTTAAAAAAGTTCAAAGTTGCGAACATTATTGCGTAATTTTTTGAACCTATTAAGAAAATATTTTCACAACATTTCATAGAAATTTTTGCGATTTATTTAATAGAGCTGATAAAGCATGCGATACTTCAAATTATCGGATGTTAAAAATATACAATGCTCAATTCTAAATTATGCTAAAATATTTGTGATTTTCTTAAAAAAATTCTGCAATAGTTTTGAGCAATACAGAAAAGTTAAAAATTTATTTTAAGTGTTTGCAGAAAAATATTATAAATTATTTTATTTATTTTAATTTGATTGTCGCTTTATAAAACCCGATAAAATTTTAATATAAAAATATTTTAAATTATATAAGTAATTGATTAAAATAAAATATTAAAAGTAATTGAATGCAAATATTTTGCGGTAAATACTTACTTATGTATTCTATTTCCACTGAAATCCGTTTTCTTTCACCACTAAAATTAAAACTTCCAGACAAATTAAGTATTTATTTAATATAATACTTAGATATTACATGGCTTATTATATAATATAAGAACTTACAAACTAAAATGTACTCTTATTATATAATATAATAACTTAAAACTAAAGTGAGATCTTATTACATAATGTAATATGTTTAAGACTAAAAATTACTCTTATTTTATAATATAATAAGTTAGAAAATAATTAATCACTAACTTGAAGACTAACGAGCGGCAAACATTTTGAAGTAATTTTAATTAACCTAGCTAATCCTAATTCTTAACCTATCCTTATAAATATTTACAACTTAGAATTACCTAACCTAAGGAATTATTTTACATTATTATTCACAATCAGAAATCTTTGTGGTTATTTCTGTAGATTTTTTTCTTATAAAAACATAATTAAGTGTTTATGGTTTTTATTTATTATTTTTATTCAAAATGAGTTTTATCAATTAATTGAATTATCCTTACTAATCCTAGTCCTTAACTATATATATTTAAAACTTAAAATTGCCTAACCTAATGAATGGAATTAATTTAAATTGTTATTTACATTTTATTTACAAGCAGAAATCTTTGCGTGCATTTCTAGAGATTATTTTTAAATTAAAATACACAAACAATAATATTCAGAGAAATCAAAACCTATTCAACAATAGAATGAATAACAATAATACATACAAAGAGTTAGAGCATTTCAAAACAAATACAGTAGAAAACACTAGACCCCAACAAAAAACTATGGCACCATTCCAATCCAAACAAAGCACACAAACACGATATTCCAGACCTGGAAACTTTAATTTCAATGAAATTAACAATCATACATTAGACCGACACTTTAAAAATGACATTAACATTCTAACAAAGATACAAGATGATCAACAAAATTTTCCCAACTTAGCCTCGGAAACCCAACAGGTTATATAGAACTCAATGAGCACGGAGACTTCCTTCCATATATTGTAATATCCTCACCTTTCGGCAGAAATCTTAGGTTCCTCTTAGACACAGGAGCTTCCACAAGTTTTATCAATCCTGAATTTATTCCTGAAAACAAGCAATACAAGAATGAGCAAGTCATTATTTCAACTGCTTTTAAAAAACACCAACTTAGCAAACAAACAACACTTCCAATCTTCGAAGAATTTAATCAGAATGGTTCTCTTAAATTCTTAATATTCAAATTTCACATTAGGAGCAAAAATTGATTTAAAAACTCAAACACTTTCAACAACAAACGCAGTTAACAAAATTTAATTTAGACCCAACCGTACATCAAGAAAAATTTTAATACCCGAAAAATCAAATATTCTAGCTCAACTTCCAGTTGATACCCAAAATGGTGACATTTATATCAACACAATAAAACTCAAACCAAACCTCTTCCTCTCTGAAGGACTGTATCACGCTGATAACTGGTACAGCACAGTTGAAATAACCAACTACTCCCAAACCGAACAGGAACTACTCATTGAACAGCCGATTAAAGTTGAGAAATGCACACCTTCGAACTTTGTAGAATTCAACAATTTGAACCTTACTGAGGACAGAGGTCCACAATAGATAAATTTTCGTGACCTCCTCAGGATTGATCACCTCAATTCAGAGGAACGTTAAGAACTAATAAAACTATGTAAGCATTATGAAGACATTATATACAAACCAAATAAGGCCCTCACATTCACTAATGAAATAAAACACCAAATAAAAACTAGAGATGACATCCCAACGTACACTAAATCATACAGATACCCGTATGTACACAAGGAGGAATTCCAAAAACAAATTGGCGAAATGCTGGATCAGGGTATCATCAGACAAAGCTATTCTCCATGGAGCTCACCAGTCTGGGTGGTGCCCAAAAAGAGTGACGCCAGCAATCGGCAGAAATGGCGCTTAGTAATTGACTACAGGAAAGTTAATGAGAAAACCATATCAGACAGATACCCGTTACCAAACATAGCAGAAATTCTGGACAAATTGGATAAATGCCTCTACTTTACAACCCTAGATCTTGCAAGCGGGTTCCATCAAATAGAGATGGAACCAAAGTACATCCAAAAGACGGCATTTACAGTCGAAGATGGGCATTACGAATACGTCAGAATGCCATTCGGCCTAAAAAATGCACCAGCCACGTTTCAAAGAGTAATGGAAAACGTGTTAAGGGAACTTATTGGAAAAAAATGTTTGGTATACCTTGACGATATCATCATATTTTCGACCTCGTTACAAGAACACCTTGAAAGCATCAAACTATTTTTTGAAAAGCTCCGTCAATCTAACTTCAAAATACAAATGGATAAATGTCAATTCATGAAGAAAGAAATCGCTTTCTTAGGACACATCATAACACCTGAGGGAATAAAACCAAATCCGTTGAAAATTGATGCTATCAAAAACTATCCAATACCCAAAAGTCGTAGGGAAATCAAAGGATTCATAGGGTTAATTAGCTACTATAGAAAATTTATCAAGGACTTGACAAAAATAACAAGACCCCTTAAAAAAAGTTTAAAAAAGGATGCCAAAATTATACAAGATAATGAATACGTAAGAGCGTTCGAAACTTGCAAAGATCTCTTAACGAATGACCCGATACTACAACATCCAGATTTTACAAAACCGTTTGTCCTCACCACGGATGCGAGTAACTTTGCGATTGGCGCAATTCTGTCCCAAGGACCAATAGGCAATGATAAACCAATTGCAAGTCGGACTCTATCAGAAACCGAAAGTAGATATTCCACCATCAAGAAAGAGCTACTTGCAATCGTATGGGCAACTAAATATTTTCGTCCATATCTATTTGGACGAAAATTCCAAATAGTAGCAGATCACAAGCCACTTACATGGATTATGAGTCTCAAGGAACCAAATTCAAAACTGGTAAGATGGCGACTCAGACTTGAAGAATTCGACTACGAGGTGGTTTATAAAAAAGGCAAATAGAATACAAACGCTGACGCCCTTAGCCGTATTCAAATTAGTAACCCAGACTGCAAATTTCATGAATTAAACACCAACGACAATGCAGAAGAAACAGTATCAAACACAGCTCACAGCAGTGACGAAAATCTAAACGAAGGTATCTTTATATCCGAAAAACCACTAAATGAATTTAATCTGCAGATGATATTGGAAGCAAAAAATTGTGGATCACCAATGATAGTCCAAACAATCTTCAAAAATCGTCAAAGAAGAACAAGAAGAAGACCAATATTTGATGAAGAGACCACAATAGATATATTCATAAAATTCCTACCATCTAACGGACTCATCGCAATTTATACGAACGATACCATATTCCAAGTTGTACAATCAGTTTTTTTCAAATATTTTTCTCACAGTAAGACATTCCGTATCATTCGTTGTAAGGAAATTCTCAGGGATATCACACTAGAAGACAAACAAGAACAACTAATTCGCAATTACCGAGAAAAATCAAATCACAGAGGAATAGATGAATGCCTCTTACATTTAAAACGAGAAATCTATTTTCCAAATATGAAAAATAAAATAGCAAAAACCTTAAATAATTGCGAAAGATGCAAGATTCAAAAATATGATAGGAACCACCCTAAAATTCAATACGAACAACCAGAACTACCAATGAAACCATTAGAGATAGTTCATATAGACATATAAACTATCAATAACAACCAAATCTTGACACTAATAGACAAATTTTCCAAGTTCGCTACAGCCTTTACAGTGAACGCCAGAACTAGTATAACGATTTTAAGAGCATTTAAAAACTATATAAGCCTTTATGGAATTCCAAAAAAAATTGTGTGTGACCACGGATCAGAATTTGTTGCAAACATATTTCAGGACTATTGTAGACAGCATGAAATAATCCTTCATTTCGAAAACGAAAACGACATTGTATTTAGAAAAGAAGCTAGACGCAACAGACTCACACCCAGGTTTTCAAAACACACAGTTTCAAAGAATAATAAAGTTACCGTCTTAATTATTAAAAAAAAATGCATAAAGGCAAATTAAGAAGAAGAAATAAATTTAAAAATAATATATATATATATAATAAAGACATATATAAATTTTTTATCATTCAATGAGTACTGAGGCACAATCAGAGAATATGATTGGAGCACAAGGAAAAAAGGATGAGATCAACCTGCACTGAATATGATTGGTTGATCAATAACTCTATTACACAAACAAACAATTATTAAAACGACATACACTAATCATTATTATATAATTTTTTTTTCTCTCTTCCACATTTCTCTCATCCTCAGACTTACATTCTCATCCGCACAAATCATCGAAATACACAATTTACTTAACAACCATACCATACTGCTCTTACACATTGAAACATCAAGAACCATCACTAACTTTACTAATCTCATACACATAATCAGACTTGATGAATACGAACACAATATCGCAAACATCTCAGAAACTCTAAATACATTCGAAAACAAAGCAACAAGTACATATTCATTACGCATTACCAAATTAAAACTCAGAGAACTACAAGACAAACTATCAACACTCGTCTTAATAAAAAGACACAAAAGAGGATTAATTAACGGTCTAGGATCAGCAATTAAATTTATTACCGGAAACATGGACGCTCAAGACGCCCAAGACATTAATAAACAAATCGAATTACTTACATCCAACACAAATAATTTGACAAACATAATACAAACGCAACATGCAATTAACTTCCAACTAATCAATAGATTTAAGAATATCACATATTAATACAGATCAGAAAATTATAAAAACATTTATAGAACGCTCAGCCAACAAAATTAAACAAGAAGAGGATATACTTGAAGAAATTCAATATCTTAATCAAATAAATTTCAATATTGATTTATAAAATAATCACATATCAAATATAGCTGAAGCAGTATTACTTAGTAGATTAAATGTAATACCTAAATTATTATTATCAAAAAATGAATTAAAAAGTATTGAAAATCACCTTATCAATCAAGATCAACAAATTGAATCATAAGAACAATTATATGAACTTTTAAGTATGCAAGCATATTATAACAACTTGAATATTATTTTTAGCATACGCATTCCTAACTTATCACCAGAAAAATATTCTCTCTACCATATAATTCCGTTACTCATTAATAACACCAAGCTAATCATAACTACACCTTTTATAAACTATAATGTAAAGAACATACAATATTTTATCGCACCTTGCCCAAGAATAGAATCAACACATTATTGCCAAGAACCTAGGGCAAGGACCAGCCTAACAGACTCAAACTGCATTGGAAAACTTCTGAAAAATGAACCAGCTCATTGCTCACTCCAATATGTCGGACGAATAGAATCTATAACCCAACCAGAACCGAACTTTATCCTATTCATTAATGTTCCAACTACGCTAATAAAAACAACCTGCAGCATCATAGAGATAGAAATACAAAACACAGCGCTACTCCACTTCAAGAACTGCAATGTTGAGGTAAACGGTATCACATACGAAGATGATCACGAAATATTCCTCCACTATCTCCTAACAAAATTCAAACAAACACAACATTTGAGATACTCAATTTACAAAAACTCAAAGAATATAATTTTGAGACAGAAACTAAACTACGAAGCTTAAAAATAGAAACAACTGTGCGGCATCACTTCACTTCAGCAACCATAGCAATTCTAATACTAGTAACATTATTAATCGCAATTTCTATTCTCAGAAAATCAAATATGGATCCACAACTGCCTACACTACAATCTTTCGCTCCTGCCCCAATGACTTCATTATGGCCATCGCTCTACCTCAAGGGGGGAGAAGTTACAGCACACGCCGCAACAACAACAGCAGCAGCTACAACACAACCTCCACCAAAACCACAGAGGGTCAATGCGCCGATTAAGCAATAAACATTGCTTACATTATTTTTGTGACCAAGTATTTTCTTTTATTCACTTTCTTTATTGAAACAATATAATTAGGCCACATACATCTTATTCTGAGAATTTATTATTTATTGATTTGTATTCATACTATTGCAACATTGTTATGTTGCAATCAATAAAGTAAGTTATATTAAATTTTGTTTAAAAGAATCTATAACAGCACTTTTGCTTATGTGATTGCAACATTGTTACGTTGCAATCTTAAGTGGGCTATAATAAAATACTGTTTACATTAATTCTGGGAATTGTTAAAGCCCAAGAACCTAATAACTAGGATTGTATAGAAGTACAACTTAAAATATAAGAAAGAATTGAAATAAAGTTCAGTAGAGATCCAGCACTAAACAAAACCAGTTGTTTTATTTTTAAAGTGAAAGTCGTTTAAAAACATATGTCGCGCGCGAGTTATGAGTTTCCACCACCAGCAACAACAACAACAGCTACAACACCGCAATATATAACAACAAGTGTTAGAACGCAACGCCAGCACAAAATACAATAACAACAACAACAACAGCAGCGCAACATCGAAATAAGAATAGCAACACCAGCGTAAAACATTCATGCAGCTACGAATAGAAGGAAGCGAACCAGACGCCGACTCAACATTATTTAAGTTCAATATCTTTTTGTAACACAATTTTAAATAATTTTACTTGTGTCTTTTGTATTAATCCATTTAATTCAAAATATTATTTTTATTGTCAACTAAATTCCAAGAATCATCAATTCGCACCTTTTGTATTGATCCATTTTTATTATAAAAATATTGTAAATAATAAGAAAAATATTAAATTATAAAAAAAATAAAGTAACTACTGTGGACGACACAGTAAAAAAAATATTTTTTTATTGAATTGTTAAGGCCGCAACCTTAACTGGCGCAGTCTTCGGTCTTGTGAACAGTTTTATTTAAACAAGTGTTACTCTAAAAAAAACAAAAGAAAAACCGGCGGTTTACCGATTGAAATTTAATTTTTGTGGAAAAAACTGAGAATAATTATGTCGAAGGATAATCGACTCATCGCATCAGCGGATACCTGGAGCACTGACTGGCGGATTTTAATCCCTTATCACGAGAGAGAACTTACGCAAACCTCTGCAAAATTTTGGAGAAAATTTAATGTGGAGAAACTACTAATTTTTGGATGTATGTAAGTTAGATTTGAATTTTTTCTGTATATTTTACAAATGCATAGAAAATAAAAGAATTCCTACCATATGACAGAACAATATGACAGAACCACATGTCAGTGATATACTTAACACACTTAGAATTCCGGACGTTATTAAAGATTTGCCTCGTGTTGATGGTAACCCTAGGTTTCTGCATGAATTCATCATCAGTGTTGAAGAAATTCTTATACACATTCGTAATTTGGGTGGCTTACCCCATTCGGATATTTTGTAACGAGCTATCTGTAATTAAATAGATGGACAAGCGAATGAAGTCCTCAACATGTACGGGACAACACTAAACTGGGACGATATAAAAAATAATTTAATACTGCATTATTCAGATAAAAGGACAGAAACGACACTCATTCGAGACCTACACTCACTAAGACAGAACAGTAGTAACGTAGAAGAATTTTACAGTAAGATAATAGAAATACAAGCTACTCTAATTAATAATATGTTAATACATGAAAAAATAATAGTGTAATAAATGCAAAAAAATAACTTTATGGCGAAATGTGCCTCAACGCTTATCTGACAGGCTTAAGAGAACCATTAGGCTCCGTCATAAGAACTATGCGACCGGAATCACTTCCGATTGCATTAGCATATAGTATTAAGGAACAAAACATATATTATACTAAGTCAACTTATGCTTTTAAAAATAATAAACTCAATTTCAATTCACCCGGATATCAGAACCGTTACCCATCTTATCTTCAAAACATGCCACTTAAACAAAATTTTAATCGATTCTCTACAAGACCACAATACCCAATATCTAATTTCGCCCCAAATCAATATCGCAGTATGCCTCAATTTAATAATCAAAATCAAGCTACTTATCAAAACCAAAGGAATTTTCCTCAAACTCCAAATCAAACTCAATTTACTAACATAAATTTCTCCCAAACTCCAAACCAAACTCAATATAACAACAGAAATTTCGGCCAACAAAAAAGGAATTTTAATCAAAATTTCCAAAGGCAACCACCACCAGAACCAGTGGATACCAGTTCTGGAAATTCGCGCTTTACCCAAAGAACAAATAGATCAAATCTCGCAAGAGAAATGCACAACATAAATACTGAAGAAGAAGATATACAAGGAGCTACAATACCAGATGTCACATCATACCAAGATCACATGAATCAATATTACGAAAGTTATGGATTCTATAAAGACCCCAGGGAAGAAACTCAATTTGACGAAAATTTACAATATTGCGCCTCGAGCAACCTACCGGATACATAGACGTCAATAAACATGTATTAATCTTACCTTATATAAATATATCTTCACCTTTTGGGAAGACCGCTCAAATTCCTAATTGACACTGGAGCGTCCTCCTCGTTTATAAACCCTGAATTCATAAATGATGCCGACAAAGTGATTTGCGACCCTATCACAATCACAACAATCTTAAATAAACACAAAATAAACAAAATAATAACATTACCCACTTTCAAAGAATTTAATGAAACAGGACAGTTGACATTTCTACTATTCAACTTCCATGGTTATTTCGACGGACTATTGGGACTAGACAGTCTAACACAATTAGGAGCCAAAATTGACCTCAGCACCAATACCTTAATCACAAATAATTCTTTCATCAATATCAAATTCAAACCAAATTTCTCTTCAGAAAAATATCCTATCCCTCCAAATTCAAAGCAAGTAGTAAAAATACCCACTGACATTCAAGATGGAGATATATATATTAAAACAATTCAAATTGAACCAAATCTTTTCATATCCGAAGGCATTTATAATGCAAAAAACTGGTTTAGCGTAGTAGAAATAATAAACAACAGCAATGTCGCAAAGACATTTTTTTTAGAACAACCCCTCAAAGTAGAAGCCTACAAAAATTCAGATTTCGTCGAGATAAAGCTGCTTCTAGACGACGCTACAATGTCTTAAGACAAATTTTCATGTGACTGTCAAATTTTGTCCGATGTGAAAAGTATTTTCCAATTTGCTTCCACACGAACGTATTTTCTGTGTGACAAAAATATAAACAACAACAGCTGTTTATTAAAAATTAAAATTTTAAAAAATTATTCAAAGACAACCGTTTAGCAATTTATAGCGTAATTATATTTATTTATTCTATTAAAAAGAAGAAACTAACGGAAAAAAGAATAGATACAGAGCATTGTGGAGCCGTGCAAGAAAAATCTCTATGAGCTTAAGAACTCCTGCCTTAGGCCATTCAAACTGAAATAAAACAAAGTATGTTTTTACATTTATGCATATTACATAAGCATTTTTTTTTATAGAACTTACTTTTATGCAGTTTTTCGCCATATTTAAAGCCAATATTTTATGCAATGAAACGTTTAATTCATATAAAAACAAACTGCATATGTTGTTTTTCTTTGAAATCAATCCTGTGTCGCATAGAAAGTCATAAGAAAATAGAAACAATTCTAAAAATTAATGTGTCTTTGAAAGTCGCAAGACATTGTCACAAGACTCTGTTTTTGAGCTTCCACCCGATGTGACATAAAATTTGAGACGACTTTTTTGGCATGTCTTAATACAATGTCATATCGTCTAGAACCAGCTTAAATAACATAAACATTAAACACAACAGCCAAGAAATCGAAGGCGATATAACCGAACTAATTCGATCTTCTCACCTTAACACAGAAGAGAAGAAAGCCCTTTTAAATTCTGTAGAAGCTATAACGATGTATTTTACAAGGAAGTAGTTTTTCCAACAAAATCAAACATTCAATTGACACAATAGACAACGCACCAATCTATACAAAATCCTACAGGTACCCATTTATTCACAGACAATAAGTAAAAAAACAGATAACCGAATTACTAGAACATAAAATTATCAGACCAAGCTACTCCAGTACACCAGTCTGGGTAGTACAAAAAAAAAAAGATGCAACCGGTAAACAAAAGTGGCGTTTAGTTATAGATTTTCGGAAACTAAACGAAAAAACTATCTCTCTATACTCCATACCAAACATTTTTTTTTTTTTTTTTTTAGTTTGGTTTGGTTTTTATTCATCAATCAAAAGATTTAACAATACTTTTCTTAAATGGCTAGAAACTACGAATACAAAAGACATTAAATACAAATTTGATTAACAAATGCTACATTCTGTTGTTCATTCTGAACAAGTAGCGAATGCAGTTACAAGCTTACAACAAATTTAATTCATTTTTGTGGGGTCATCTAAAAATTTGAATACAAAATTTATTAAACATAATGCAAACACAGTTGAAATTATTAAAAAAACTGGAAATATATATGTATAATCCGATAAAAATTATTATTTGCCACAGTGTGGGAAGTAAATTTTAGTAAGACATAAATAAGGGTATCAATAACATTGAAATCGTAATTAAAAAGCCATGTTTTCACTTCTTTGAGAAACAAGATATTATTAGATATGCGCCGAACATTATTGATGAAATTGATAAAAAAACAATAATTCCACATTCTGTAATTCCAAAGGAAATAGAGGCGAATGCAGGTTAACATAAACGATAAAAAACATAAGCTAAATATAAATATAAGGGGTCATTATACCAAAGAATTGACTGTAAAATATTTTTAATTTAAGTTTGATTATTAATTGAGGTTAGAGAATGTTTGCATTTATAGTTAATTTAAAATTTTAAAACAAATAAAGAAGGAGGACGGATATAAATAGTTAATTTATTGCATCAATAAGCGTATTAATATTTATATAAGATAAATTTAAGAGCCACGATTTCACTTCTCTCAAAAAAACAAATTTATTACGAAGACATCTAACATGATCAGGAAGACAATTGAACAGCCTTGGACCAACCGAGCTGTAAAAGCTAAAAAATTGTTGCAAGTTATACGGTGGAACTATTGCCAAGTTTAGATTATTAATTCTCAAGTTATAACTCATGTAGTTTCTACTTACAAGATAACCAGATCTCGCAAAAAACAATTTCAGTACTTTAAAATAATAAAGGTGTTTAATAGGTAGGATTTTTAAATTTTTAAACAAAGGAAAACTATTTTCACGAATACTTTTATTACATATAAGTCTTATAACGTGCTTCTGGACAGTAAGCAAAGGTTTTATTTTATTCATATGCGTACCACCCCAGCAGGTTAGTCCATATTGTAACTAAGAATGAAATATCCCAAAGTATAAACATTTGAGTAAATCCGTAGAACAATAAGACTTCAAGTGATATAGTTGACTGACAACTGCAGCTAAGTATTTTTTAGAGCAAGTGTATGATCGAGCCAATTCAATTTCCAATCCAATATGACACCAAGATATTTAAACGATCTTACACAATCAATCGTAAAACAACATAAGGAACAGTTACCTAAGGAGTCATGTGTCCGCGTTAAATGAGACGAATCACAGATTTCATTGCAAAAGAAATATTTGTTGCAATTTGCAGAATGAAAAGTAAATGCAGGAAGTGCGATTTCTTTTCCAGTTACAGCTTCAAAAATGGAATTGCAAGAAAAAGAGCATGCCAAATCATCCGCAAATGCTATGGTCTTACAAGAAAATTTTTGAGAAAAAAGAGAATTAATGAAAATTAAAAACAAGACAGGGCCCAAGACTGAACCTTGAGGAACTCCAATGGAGATATTTGCAAAATTACTATAATATGTATCAATTTTTACTCTTTGTACTCTGTTTGATAAATATGAGGAGAACCACTTGAAAATATTGCTCCGAAAACCACAATTGAACAATTTCTTTAGAAGGATTTTATGATCAACTGTATCAAATGCCTTAGTTATATCTACGAATAGGGCTGCTGAAACTTGTTTGCAATTTAAACTATTGTAAATGTTGGTACAGAACTTTAAAAGAGCATCTTCAGTAGAAAGACCATGTCTTAAACCAAATTGAGAATCACTAAAGAATTTAGTTTTATTCAAGAAGTCAATCATTCTAACCGTAACAGCTTTTTCAAAAATTTTCGAGAAGGAAGAAAGAATTGAAATCGGTCTATAATTATTAATCATGGATTTATTCCCTTTTTTAAATAAGGGAATGACTTCAGCTTTTTTTAAAGCATCAGGAAAAATACCAGAAGTTATGCTTTTGTTAAATAAGTGACAAAGAACATCTGAAATATTAAATACTATTTTCTTAAGAAAACTACTAGAAAAATTATTTTCGGTGTTAGAATTTGAGTTTTTTAAAGTCATTATAATTTTATAAACCTCTAAAGAAGAAATATCCTCAAAATAAAGACTATTACGATTTGTGTATTCCTTATTTAAGCAGTTACATGAGGAATTAACCAGACCATTTTTCAGAACGACGTCACAACCAATATTAGAAAAAAACTCATTAAATTTGTCAGCTTTCTCATAAGGGGTAGTAAAAAGCTTACCATCATCTTCATTGTCTGCGACAGTGTTATTTGTGTTAGATTTATTTAAAATGTTGTTTATTAATTGCCATTCTTTTTAAGAATCACCTCTAATCTTAATAAATTCAGTTTTGTAAAAATCATTTTTTACTCTGGAAGTTTCAGTTAATATCTCTTTACATAGTCTGCTATAACGGGCTTTTAGAATGACATCTGACGGAGATCTTTTTATTTTTTTAAAGAGTTTGTTTTTTATCTTAATACTGTTGAGTAACTCAGATGTCATCCACTTCTTCAGTTTGTTATTTTTATTAGAGACACGTACTTTAACATTTGAGGTACATCGAGAAACATGAAGAGATAAAATGTTAATAAAAATATTAAAAGCAATTGATGGATTTGGTTCATTATAGACATTCAACCAAGATTCAAAAACAAGACAGTTATTAAGTTGAATGAAGTCAGTTTTTCGTTTAAATGAATCAGTAGGCGGGCTAACATTTTTAGACACAGAAACATTTTCAAACTTTAAACATGTCAGGCAATGGTCTGACAAAGAAAGGTTACAGACTACGACACTGATTTAACCGTACAAAGATGTGGTCAATACAAGTTGCAGATTGGTTGGTAATTCGAGTTGGCTCATTAATACAAGATTCAAGGCCAAATGAAGCAAGCATAAATAAGTAGTTGTCAACAAGTACAGAGTCTTGCAAGATATTTAGATTTATATCACCCAATAAAATGACATTATGAGACTTTTCAGCATTCAGTAAAACATTTAAGTCATCCAGAAAAACATCCATACACGTATTTATGAGAAGTCTGTAAATACAAAAAAATGTAAAAAACTGGTTATCAATTAAACATTTGACTTTAATAACATCCGAGCTTCTGAGATTATAACTTGAAAATTTGCAATTCAAACTATTCGTGACAAAAATGGCTACACCACCAGCTGCGTACTGCTCATTGCAATTTGCATAGAACTTATAACCCGGAATATTAAAAAGTGTTACTTCAGTGTCGTAAATCCAAGTTTCAGTGAAAAAAATAAAATCTGGCTTAGTTTTGAATGATTCAAGGTGCAATAAGAAATTATCAAAGTTCTTGCGCAAACTTCTAATATTTTGACATATAATATAAAAACTGTTGTTGTTGTTTGGGTTAGATGAAATGGATAGAAAATCTACGTTTTTGCAATTAGACAAAGGAAGATCATATAAATTATCACCATGGTCTAAATTACACATGTCATTGAAATTATTCATAATATCGAATTTGGGACAAACAATTCTATTACATCAACGATATCCTAGACAAATTAGGTAAATGTCTACATTTTTCTACCTTAGACTTGACTAGCGGGTTCCACCAAATCGAAATGAACCCAAGAGATGTTAAAAAAACGGCCTTTACTGTGGAAGAAGGTCATTATGAGTTCTTATGGATGCCATTCGGACTTAAGAACGCACCCGCAACATTTCAAAGAGTCATGGATAATGTGCTCAAAGACCTGCAAGAAAAAATATGCCTGGTATATTAAGACGATATAATCGTTTTTTCAACATCGCTACAGGAGCATTCGGAGAATTTGAAAAAAGTTTTCGACAGACTACGAGAATATAACCTTAAAGTTCAGCTAAATAAATCAGAATTTTTGCATAAGGAAATATCATTTGTAGGACATATTGTGACGACAGAAGGAGTAAAACCCAACCCCGATAAGATATCAGCAATTAAGAATTTCCCAATACCACGCACTCAAAAGGAGATAAAAGCATTTTTAGGTCTGCTAGGGTATTATCGAAAATTCATTAAGGATTTTGCTTAGTTGGTTAAACCTCTAACTGAATGTCTAAAAAAAAGGTAGAACAGTAGTACTAAATGACAAATATATAAACACTTTTGAAAACTGTAAAAACTGACTAACTAACGATCCAATCCACCAATATCCCGACTTCTCGAAAACCTTTATACTAACGACTGACGCAAGCAATTTTGCGCTAGGAGCCATTCTATCGCAAGGTCATATCGGAAACGACAAAACCTATATGTTATGCTAGCCGGACGTTAACAGATACTGAAATGAACTACTCTACTGTAGAAAAGGAGCTACTGGCTATTGTGTGGGCCACAAAATACTTCCGCCCACACTTGTTTGGACGAAAATTTAAAATCGTCGCAGATCACAGGCCCTTAACCTGGATCATGAACTTAAAAGAGCCAAATTCAAAACTTATTAGGTGGAAACTAAAATTAGAGGAACTCGACTACGAAATAATCTATAAAAAAGGAACCTTGAACTCAAACGCAGACGCCTTAAGTCGAATAAAAATCAATAATTCATATGAAAAATAATTAACAATTCAAGGAGATAAATCTCAATGACACAACCACATCAATACAAGGTACTTCAGGATCAACAGTGCATTCAGCACATGAAGATTTAAACGAAGGAATACATATTTCGGAAAAACCCTTAAATGAATTTAGTCTTCAAGTAATTTTAGAAAAATCAAATCAAATACCACCCACAATAGTAGAAGTTCCCTTCAATAATAAACAAAGACGAACAATACGTTCTCCAGAATTTACCGAAGAAAAACTTACTGACGAAAAAAATTCAAAAAATTTTTAGCACCTATCAAATTAACAGCAATTTATACAGACGACGAAACCTTTTCTTTCTCAAAATCTGTTTACTCAAAATATTTTTCTGCAAACAAGACTTTTAGACGGATAAGATGCAGAGAAATCCTAATAGACGTAACAGAAAACGACGAACAAGACAAACTAATAAATATGTATCACATAAATAGTAACCACAGAGGAATCAGCGAAACGCTAGCACACCTGAAAAGAGATTACTATTTCCCATTCATGAAACCTAAAATAACAAAAACTATAAACAATTGCGATATAAAGACTTAAATATAAAAAACCCGAAACCCCAGAAAAGCCTCTAGACATTTTGCACGTAGACATATATAGCATCAATCAACGACACATACTTACAATAATAGACAAATTCTCAAAATTCGCCTCAGGCTACACTCTTCCGGCAAGGAATAGCATATCAATAGTTAAAGCACTAAAAAACTTTCTCAGTACCCATGGCATACCCAAAAAAATAATTAGCGATCAAGGTTCAGAATTCACAGCGAATATCTTTAAAGATTTCTGCAAAAAATTTGGGATGGAGCTCCACCTTACATCTTTTCAACAAACCTCCAGCAATTCTCCAGTCGAAAGATTGCACTCGACGTTGACTGAAATCTACAGGGTCATCATTGCAACAGGAACAGAAAAGAAATTGGACATAAATCATGAAGAAACTCTCGCCGAAACCTTAATTACGTACAACAATGCCATACACTCTTCCATCAATCTAACACCTTTAGAACTTTTCAGTGGCAGAACCTTCAAATTTAACAACGAAATAAATTTTAACTATGAGCATGAGTACTTTAAAAAACTGAACGAATTTCAATCAGTACTTTACCCTAGGATAAGAAATAAATTAAAAAATATTACAAGCAAAAATATAGATAAATTAAATGAAACAAGAGAAAACCCAGATGAAAATGAAATTAATGAAATTATTTATAGAAAAGAATGTCGTTGAAACAAAATAACTTCAAGATTTTCCAAACATAGAATAAAAGAAAACAAAGAAGTTACGGTTGTAACGACTAGAAACCAAAAAATTCATAAGTGTAGGTTAAAAAAGAGACATAAGAACACAAATAATTAAAAACAAAAAATATACAAAATTTACATTAATAGATATATATTTTTAGGCTTATGACAGCATTCGGACAAAAACTGGAAATACAGGAACTTAACGAACATCAAGCCGTGTTAACGATACAAAAAGGCACAGCAAGGACAATAAAAAATTATGACAACTTAATACACATAGTAAATTTAGATTTGTATAAGGACAACATTAGAAAAATCCATTACAACATTAGACAAATTATATAATATAAAAGATACGACACTAATAACAAAAGTCAAATTAAAAGAAGTTCAGAACAAATTAGACTCACACCACATACAAGAAACCGAAGAGGACTAACTGACGGATTAGGCACTGCTGTTAAGTTCATCACTGGCAATATGGATGCGAACGACGCAAAAATATTGAACGAACAAATTGAAAACTTAAAATCTAATCAAGTTAGAAAGGAGACCCGACAATTTGCGCCAACTACCGAGGTATCAGTCTTATTTCCATCGCATATAAGGTCCTCTCGAGCGTACTATGTGAAAGACTTAAGCCGTATACAAAAACACTGATTGGACCTTATCAGTGTGGCTTTCGACCTGGTAAATCCACCATAGACCAGATTTTTACACTGCGCCAAATCCTGGAGAAAACCAACGAAAAGCAAATCGACACGCATCATCTCTTTGTCGATTATAAAGCTGCGTTCGATAGCCCGAGGCGGGATTGCCTATACGCAACAATGTCTGAGTTCGGTATACCTGCAAAGTTGATAAGACTCTGCAGGATGACGTTGAGCAATACTTGCAGCTCCGTCAAGGTAGGAAATGACCTCTCCGAAACCTTCCATACTGAACGAGGTTTCAGAGAAGGCGACCCGCTATCTTGCGATCTCTTCAACATCATCATGGAGGGTATCCTACGAAAGGCCGGTGTGCATCGCAATGGCACCATTTTTTACAAAGGTGTTCAGCTCCTTGCGTATGCTGATGATATTGATATCATCGGTAGAACCAAGAGAGATGTCACTGCTGCTTTCACCGCTATCGAAAAAGAATCAGCCAAGGTGGGTTTGACGGTAAACGAGGGTAAAACGAAGTATATGCTGCCAACTGGCAGGGGAGCGGGGCGGCTAGGCTCTCACGTTTCAACAGGCAACTATAACTTTGAAGTGGTCAAGGAATTTACCTACCTTGGCACCGCCATTAACAGCAATAATGATGTCAGCCTGGAGATAAAGCGAAGAATAACAATTGCTAATAGGTGCTACTACGAGCTTAGTAAGCAATTACGTTGCAGAGCCCTCTCTCGATCGACAAAACTGACACTCTACAAGACGCTCATTATACCTGTGCTTCTTTATGGCGCTGAGGCATGGGTTGTCTTGCAAGCAGACGCAGCCGCTCTTGGGGTGTTTGAGAGAAAAGTTCTTCGCAAAATCTTCGGCCCTATTCGAGTTGGCGATGACTATCGCATACGAATGAACCACGAGCTGTATGAGCTATACGACGACATTGAAGTAGTTAAGCGTATCGCAATCCAGCGATTACGCTGGCTAGGTCATGTCCATCGTATGAATGACGATGCTCCAGCGAAAAAGGTGTTCGAGACGAAGGCCGAAGGCCGACGACGAAGAGGGAGACCATGCCTCCGATGGATTGACCAGGTCGAGGAAGCCCTAACCGCGCTTGGTGAAACCAATTGGAGAAGGCGCGCGCGAAGCAGAGGCGCCTGGCGAGAGCTGATGAGATCGGCCGAAACCCGACGACGGGTTGCTATGGCCACCTAAGTAAGTAAGTAATCAAGTTAGCTTCCGCCTAGAAATAAATAATCAAATAAAACTCAATTCTATCATGATAAAAAGATTTGAAAACATTACTAACCACATAAATAATCAACAACAGAAAATAGAAAATTTTATTTATAAAATTCAAGATCAAAACACAAATAGAATTCGAGTTAACGAAGAAATTCTTCTTCAAACTCAATACCTCGCACAAATTAACTACAATATTGATTTATTAAGCCACCATCTATTTAATATTGCAGAAGCGATAGTATTAGCAAAATTAAACATCATATCTAAATTTTTCTTGAACCACGAAGAATTGAACGAAATAAGTAATACACTTTCGAATCAATCAATTGAAATTAAATCTGTTAATAATATTTATAAATTACTTGGCTTACAGGCTTACTACAATGACGCAAATATTATATTAAATGTTCGTATCCCCATCCTATCACAAAATGAATATTCCTTACTCCACATTATTCCACTACCTATTAATAAAACTAAGGAAATGGAAATATTTCCATATGCATTGTATAATTCCGAAAGAATTCAATATTTGTCTGAAGTATGCCCAAGAATAGAAGGAATTTACTATTTCCAAGAGGCAAGACACCAAGAAGATATTGCAGAATCAACTTGGTTAGGACGACTTATCCAACAGCAAAACGATAAACCAGCTCACTGTATCACCAACGACATCGGACAATCATCAAACATCCTTCAACCAGAACCCAACTACATTTTACTTCTTAACGTTCCGGCAACAATAGTTAACTCAACATGTAACTTCGAACCACATAAAGTATCAGGAAATGCTCTAATACACTTCGAGAACTGTAAGGTGGAAATCGAAAAATAACATATCAAAGCAACCCAAACATCTACTGAGACGAGATACACCTAATTCCAGTCACTCACATTCAAATTCACATAAACCACACAGTCGGAAAACTTAACCTTCATAAGCTCAACACACTAAACATTGAAAATAAGATCGCCATAAATAATCTAAGATTCAGAACCAAACAAGAACTCAGCATCACAGTCGGAGCAATGCTCACCTTAGGAATACTAATTATCCTTTTTATCCTATATTATTCCAGAAAATTTAGCCAAAATATTCTTTTGGATCATGTCGCTCCAACCAAAAATCAACTTTTATGGCCGTCGCTCCGTACCGAGGGGGGAGGAGTTATGAGTTCCCACCACCAGCAACAACAACAACAGCTAAAACACCGCAATATATAACAACAATTGTAAGAACGCAACGCCAGCACAAAATATAATAACAACAACAACAACAACAGCAGCGCAACATCGAAATAAGAATAGCAACACCAGCGTAAAACATTCATGCAGCTACGAATAGAAGGAAGCGAACCAGACGCCGACTCACCATTATTTTAGTTCAATATCTTTTTGTTACACAATTCTAAATAATTTTACTTGCGCCTTTTGTATTAATCCACTTAATTCAAAATATTATTTTTATTGTCAACTAAATTCCAAGAATCATCAATTCGCACCTTTTGTATTGATCCATTTTTATTACAAAAATATTGTAAATTATAAGAAAAAGCTCAGTAATAAAGTAACTACTGTGGACGACACAGTAAATAAAATATTTTTTTATTCAATTGTTAAGGCCGCAACCTTAACTCGCGTCCGGTTTATAACTCAATTCTAAGTGAACTAAACGCTGCCAAAATTCGAATACCTAAGCTCTAAAATGTGTATTTTTAAAATGCGTATACAAACAAGTTATTACCTACCAGGCCTGTAGCCTGACCAAGAAGACAGAGGGGGCAGGCATGAATCTTGGGGGCAATTTTTTGTATTTTCATTTAAATAAAAAAAAAAATTTTTTTTAACATGGGAAATGAATACATTACACATATTTATTAAAAAACAGTTAATTTTATAATATTTACATGGATTTTTAGATCTTTTTATACATGAGATTAATACATAAAAAATAATTTAAAAATTAATACAGGACTTTGTAATAAAATGAAGGTAAAAATAGAAGATTTATTTAAAGTGGCTAGAAATATAAGAGTAGCGAAATGGGCTAACATATGTATAATAGCGCATTCTTTTCTGGAAAAAAAATTCTGAATTTTTTCTGACCTTTTTAAGAGCTCTGCATTTTTTCCGTTCTTTTATAAAAAAAAGACACAGTTTCGATAGTATCGTTAGTATAGACGTAGAATTCCTTTTTATACAGTAATAAAGAAAAATTCGGTTTTTTTCATTTATTTTTTTGAAAACTATTTTAGAGCATTTCATCTTCTAAATAAAAGTTATTCAAAAACAAATTTGTTGTTGTTGTCGTTCTTCAAACTTACCTGATCTAAAAAGCTCACAATTAAATTCAAGTAAAAATTTGTTTTGTTTTATAAAAAGTTTTCGTTTGATATTTTTGGTGATGAATTTGTTATTTTTGTTCATTTGTTTTTTTGGTTAAAACTAAACGTAATTCAAAGTTATGTTTAATTAATGGAAATAAATTTATTTTTCGTGTAGTAAAGAGCATATATATTGTATATATATAATGTATGTGTATATTTTAAAAGTAGTTTAAAATAAAAATTTTAGTAAGCAAAATAAATTATTAATATGGAAACAATATAATGCATAATATAAATAATTCGGATTTGTTATTATATTTAAAAAATAAATGGAGTTTTTAAAGCACAACGCATGCTTAGTAACGCATGCGCAAATTTGCGTAGTAGTATACATACATACTGCCTCCGTAGCTACACGCACCTGTATTCTCTATTGTACTTATCTTGCTGAAAATAAACATTCGTTTTATTCGTACTCCAACTCATGGCCGACTAGGACAGGAGTGAAGGAGAAAACAGATAAAAGAGAGCTAGTTGTCAAAATCAGCTGTTCATGTCGAGTAAAAATTAAGAACATCTAAAAAAATTTCAGCTAACTGAACCAACAACAATTACCAAGCAAATCTAAAAAAATGACGCACAGAGAAGAGCAGGATCACAGCGGTTGACCAGAGTTAGAGGGGATGAACCGAATCGTCCACAGAAAATAAATACATCTTTGCTTACTATGTCCCGCTTTTCACTCTCACACACGAAAATTCTCGAGCTTGCGGCGAAAGCAATTATTGCTCCGAGAGCAATAATTCTCTTGCTCTGGTAGCAAGATCTCTTTATCCGGCTTTTCACTCGGCAATAATTGCCTTTGCCGCAAGAAGTTTGTCGATTATTCGCCCGTAAGAGGTGGTTTACGAAAGTCACCTTTACACCCGAGTAGTCAACAAACTACTTGTGGCGAAAGCAATTATTGCTTATAGAATTGTCGAGTGAAGAACCGGCCCTTTGCAGCGCATGCAGACCCAAAACAACAATAGTTGCGTTTTTTTCATGTGAGATCAGGATCAAATCATCGCATTTGCATGCAAAACAAAAACAACAAGTAATCTAGTAAGTGAGCCGGATCAATTAAGTTGACCCACTTCTATGTTTTTAAGAGTTGAGGGCGGAATCGTAAAAGAAGGCAACACTTAGCCGTCATTGACGGTTAGATGGCGCTGGAACTGTAAAAATTGGCAGCACTGCATTTGTTCATCAGCTGTCAAAAAAAAATTGCACCAAATAAATTATAAAGCTTCAATTCCTTTTGCACTTCATAATTTTATCTAGTATGGAAACTGAAAGACTGTAAGTAAACTTTGACGCATTTATGTTGAAAAATAAATAAATTTCATTTTATTTAGGCGACGGAAGTGGACCAATGCTGAAACAAAAGCGTTTTTGGCGGCGTATGCCAGCCGCAAAGATGAATTTGGGCACGCTAAAAAAAACAAAATGCCATGGCAAACGTCCTGGCAGACTTGGAGGCCTCAGGTGTTTTGGTATAGTGAAATTAACCAGTACGTTTTAAGTCATCTTTTAAATGTAAATGCTTATTTTTCAGACACAGCCAACAACAACACAAGAGCTCCAAACAAAAATTAAAAATATTTTGAGAGCGTTTAAAACGGCAAAAGATGCCCAGAACAGAACTGGGGCGTCGCGAACAACAATTCCTTTCGAGGAAGAGCTGGAAGACATTTTTGGTGACCGTCCAATATTGTCCAACACAAAAACACTAACTCTTGGTGGCACTCCCCGAGTTCGCGATGTACCCGAAAGAGCTTTACAGTCATCGGAGGACAAGGAGCGCCCTGCAAAAAAAATGACGAATGCCGAGTTTTTGGAGGCAAAATTGAATTTAAAGCGGCAGGCGCCAGAAAATAAAATGTAGATGCATCGCGAGAAGATGGTGAAGCTCGATGAGGTCATAAATTTATTGAAAAAATAGTTTTTGAAATTGTTTCCTAAAAAAACTCTTAAGGGTGAGTTCCAAAATGCATTTTAACAAAGCATCAGTGTGTTTTATTTTGAATTGGTGCTCTCTGTTGATATTCTGAACACAGATGCTTTGTTAAAATGCATTTTGTAACCCCCTTAACTTTGTGATTTAAATACAAATTGTAATTGTTTGATAGCTTAAATCAGTTAAATTTTGTGAGCTATTTAGATTAAGTAAGTTTTCAAGTTTATTTACTATTTAAATAAAAATAACAAGAGTATTACTCCTTATTAAAAATTATCAATACCTATTAGTTTTGCGACAGTGCTCTTCTCCATGCGAAAATGCTTTTTAAAGTCGCCGGCTGAATACGCCTCAATGGTCGCATCGAAGTTGTTAACTTTTGCATGAAACTCTCTTTCAAATTCTTGATCGGAATCTTCGCTACTCGAACTACTTGAACTGTCCGACTCCATAAGCAATTCAATAAATTGCTGGACTGCTTCCATAATAAAATTTTTCTTTTTTGCAAAACTTATATTTCAGCGTAAAAAGAACATCAGCTGTTCATCTTTATACAGAAAATAGCGCCATTTGTCTGTGAGGAAAAAACATCGAAAACATGTATATAAAGCGTTTTTTTCATCAATGATCTGATCTCTCATGAAAAAAACGCAGCTAATATCAGCAGCTAGTAGTAGCAACGTTGTCAGTTATGTTGGAAAAATTCCATTCGTGGTTATTTTTAATTGCCCTTAGGAATTTTTGTTTTTGGGAATTTCTATTTAATTTTTTAATTCAGCGTGGTACTTCTTAATTGACGTGGGAATTCAGCGGGGTATTTTTTAATTTCCGTGGGAGTTTAATAATATTCTTCTTAAAATTTTTTCTTTTTTAGTAAGCAAAGCTTCTTTGTGGTATTTCTAATTTTTTTTTTTAAATTGTTTTTGCATATGGGAATTATTGTGGTATTTTTTTAGCGAATGAGATTTTTGTGGCAATTTTAAATTCAGTGGCGGTAATTTTTAATGATCGTGGGATATTTTTAATATTGTTTAATTGCGGTAGAAACTTTTTTGTTTATCTTTACCGTGGTAATTTTTATTGTATTCAATTTGTTACTGTGAAAAAATAAATTTTTTGTCGGAATTGTTTTAAATTTTAAGTGGCAACCTTAACTATTATTATTATTATTATTGTGTATTATTCTTTCTTCTCATAGCAAAAAAGTTTGACAAGATTATTCACTCAAATATACAATCACTAGAAACAATTATTACTTATAAGAATAGTATTGACATTTAGTATTAGAATAAATAGTGTTAAATGCCACTTCAATAAATATATAAAACTAAATAAATTGTGTTAACATAAAACGTGTTTTGTGGGGTGAATTGAATTAAACAATATAAGTAAAAAGCAGTTATTAAAATTAACAATTATTATTAGAAGAGAAAAAAAAATTATTTCTGTCTAGCAAAAATTCAACTTCCGAGTGGTCTAACTCAAAGATCCACAATTTTATTTTTCTTAAGAAAGTACTCAAATTTCTTTCAAGGCGTATACTTGCAGGGAGTCTATTGTAAAGTCTATAAGATAAAATCGAAAAAAAATTACGATAGTGGGTTGTGCGAAAAACTGGAACAGTCACGGTAGAATTTTGGTTCGTTCTTAAGTTGTAATTACCATATATCGGATTTTGCATATACCCACATCTTTTAAAAAATATTTTTAGAACTTTAAAATAATAAAGATGCCTTAACGGTAAGATCTTTAGACGCCTAAATAGATTAATGGATGCAGTCAAGCGATTTACTTTACAGATTATTCAAAAATGTCTTAGTTTATAAAAGCATCGTAATGAAGAAAAAAGATATTACTTCAACAATGAAATGTGAGCGGTCCAGGTAAGATGTTCATCAACCATTACTCCTAAATATTTATAGCAATGAACTCTTTCGACAACAAAGCAATTATTACTGCAAGGAATTCTACTGTTATAGGTTGAACCTAGGTCATGACTCATATCAGATGTTAATCTAAATCGACAACAATCATATCCATGAAAAATTATATCAATTTCCGGCGATACTATATTACATAAGCTAAAATACATTAGTTTAGTCTTCCTGCTAACAAGTAACTTATATTCTGCAAACTAAACTCTCAGTAAATAAACGTCATGATTTATATCTGCAATTAAGTTAAGGGGGTTAACTGATGCATACCCAATGGCTAGATCATCCGCAAAAGCAGTAACTTTACCAGCAAAATTTAGAGAAAAAAGAGAATTTATATAAACTAGAAATATAACGGGACCAAGTACAGAGCCTTGGGGAACTCCTATATTTATACATTTAGAGTCACTTAGCTCGCTACAAATTTTTACTCTCTGCTTTCTGCAATTCAAAAAAGACATAAAGCCAATTGTAAATAAAACCACGAAAGCCAACATTATGCAGTTTTTCCAGAAGAATATTGTGATCAACCATGTCAAAAGCCTTTGTTATATCAACAAAGAGGCCAGCACAATTTTTCTTATCATCAAGACCTTTGTAAATCGATGTACAGAAATCAAGTAGTGCGTCTTCAGTTGAGAGACAAGTTCTAAATCCGTACTGACAAGAACTGAAAAAATGTTGTCTGTTCAGAAAAGCTAAAATCCTCGCCTTAAGGGCTTTTTCAAAAATTTTTGAAATTGAAGAAAGCAAACAAATAGGTCTGTAATTATTAGTATCTCTCCTGCAACCTGTTTTAAAAAGCGGAATAACAATTGCGTTTTTGAGTTGGTTAGGAAATATTCTAGATAGGACACTTAAGTTAAATATATGTTTTAAAATATCAATTATATTTAGTGCAATATTTTTCAGAATATTGTTTAAAATCTCATCAAAGCCACCAGAGTTCGAGTTTTTTAAGGATTTGATTATTCTTAGTAGCTCAAGACCAGAAATCGGCTCAAAATAAAAACTTTTCATTAGAAAAGTGTTCTAAATTGGAAGAAGAGCTTATGCATGCTTCCTCCGGAAATAGAAGCTGCCTAGAGAAATAGCAGTAGTACATTTTTTTGTAGTCACGTACTGGCTCTGTAGCTACATGCATCTGTATTCTCTATTTTATTACATCCCAACAAGCCATGAATGTCACTGTTCCAGCTAAACGGTACTTAAAACGGCAGAGTCTGATTTGCTGGTATGAAAAAGACATGTTTTTGTACCTTTAAGCCGTTCTCTATATAATTGTAAAGTCCTTTTTTTAATTTATAAAGAATCCAATTGAAATTTACTTCATATTTAGCGCTTGATGCGCTAGCGTCGTTTGTTCTTGTATTTTTCCCTCTCTTTTTCATCCGTTCGCCAAAAAACTCTAAAATATGCATTGAATCTTGTGTTGAAATCAAGGTAGTGCAGTTGAGTTGCCGTTTATTGTTTAGTTTATTGTTGCAACTTAATTAAAACCATTTCAAGAAAAGGTTACAATTGTTTAAAGTTTTCTATATGACCTTGTTATTTATTATGTTGACTTTCTTTGATTTAAATACAAATTCTAAATGTTTGATAGTTTAAATCATTCTTGATTTTAAATACAAATTCTAGTTGTTTGACAGTCTAAAATCGTTTATTGAGCTTTAGGTCAGGTAAGAATAATTAACTGCTCTAACTATTTAATCAAACAGATAACTTAATCAATCTGCTAGTGATGTTTTCCTTTTCATATTGAAAATGTTGTTGTTGTTGTATCTTTGGAAAAAATTCGTTAGAGTAATTAATTGATCTAACCTGACCTAAAGCTAAATTTTATTTGCAATTTCAACGATTTTAAAGTATCAACTATCATTTGTATCTAAAATCAAGAATGATTTAAACTAATAAACATTTAGAAATTGTATAAAATCATAGAAAATCAACATTAATATACAGCTTAGTAAATGGTACGCTTATATGAAACACACATTGCATAGCTTGCTGACAACGAAACAGTCCGCTTCAGTGCTTTTAAAAGTGCACACCGTTTTCAACCGAGCCTATTGGCTATCTGGGAAACAAAAAAAAAATGAAAGAAACTGATGAGTATTATATATGTACGTTTTACATACATATCGCTAACTTAATATAGAAAGGCCCAAACTTATTTTTTTCACAATTAATTTTTTTACAGATTTTTGCAAAAAAAAAAAAATTGCTATAGAAAAAAAATTGCTACAAAAATATTGCTACAGCATTGAATTGGTTATTGTCTTAAATAAAAAATCCATTTCAAGAAAATTCGGACCGCAAAATTATAATTTTTATTAAGTTTTTTCGATCTCCTGTAAAGTAACAAAAAATGAGTTAGGGCCTTTCTATATTAAGGTAGCGATATTAATAAAAAACATCAACAACAACAACAGAAGCAGCACAACGAACGACGTGATTACGAACCAAACAAGCAAACACACAAACAACAACAACCTTAAAAACAGCGTAAGCAGCTACTGCAGCTAAGCAGCTTGTGCATTTCTCATACGAATATATAGGGGCCCTCAAACGATACTACATGACGGACGTTACATGTTCGATAAAGTAACGGGACTTTTTTCGTTGCCCTCACACACATCGCACATGATGGATAGACTTTGGATAGACTTCATTATTTCTTAGCTGCCGAATAGTTAACATTAATTAAAAATATTAATATTAATTGTTTTGAACATTTATTTTTATGTTTTTTGCTTTAAATATTCTAAACCATCACAATTTTAGGTAAAGATAAAAAAAATTCGCGTCAAAATATAATATTTCTTACGTTCGGCAGTTTTGCCGCGAGATGTGCTCTCTCTGAAAATTTTCAACAAATGGCAAAATGTACTAAGTTGTATGGCCGCGCGCGCAAACGGAACTACATGTCGGACGTACTTAGCAAAAAGTCAAAATTTTTCAACTTCCATCGGACATGTCCATCCGCCCTGATTTCTTGCACACGAACGATACTACATGTGTGATGACTTGACAGGTCAAATGGACATGTAGTATCGTTTGAGGGCCCCTTATGAATTTTTCTTCTTAGATTTTGCTATTTTATTAGATATTCGTTTTATTCCCACTAAAACTGATATTTTGGCATTTTTTTGTTGTTTGTACGATGAGTATTAAAGGCTGTAGGTATACCCCACAGTGTTAAATATCACTTTGAAAAATTTCGTGAAAAAGACCCCCATACAAACCGCGCTGTAAGACGTAATTCTACGTCAAAAAATGTTGACCTCAAAATAAATCGTGTTCTTTTCTCGAAAATTCTGACCGCAAAAGTATAACAAATGCAGAATTTTCCGACCTGTAAAATTCGGCGGTTCTGCATTCTGCTCTCTAGTAATACCAATATAAAAACAAAAAAAATAATTTTGACTGTAATATTATATGCTGTGATAATTGAGAGAAGCAAAATGTTCCAATTTTGAAAATTTTTTTAAATTTAGTCCAAAACAATTTTGATTAAAGTGGTTACTTTTAATAAAATTTATCAGCTCGATGAGTATTTCTTAAAAATTCCATGCAGTCGGCTTTATACATAACCTCCATCGTAAATACATCGGAATTCAAAACAACAGTGCAGCCAATATCCGTTCTTTTTTCCGTTCTTTTCTCAGCTCGAAAGAAGTCAATATTCTGTAAATTCAGATCAGAATCTAAAAAATTCTGCATTCTGTAAGGTCAGAAATTTTTCAGAAAAGAATGCGCTAAAAGACAATTTTCAAGTAAAACAAATAAAAAATTTAATTAACCCGCATCCGTCGTTTGCATCAAATTTATGCAAATTTTTTATTCAGATTTATATGTTAAGAACAAATATGCATGTTTTGATTTAAATCTTTTGTTTCTTTAAATTTTTGCTAGAATTAAGATTTGCAGTTTTTTTTTTTATTTTAAAATTAATAAATATTCATCATGCATAAAAAAATTTTAAAATTAAAAACATTTCAATGAATTATATATTCTTTTTGTATCTGCATGAAATTGGTGCACAACGTGCTTTTCATTTCTAGAAAGCGGGTTAAAAAATTATTAAAATTCAAATCTTATTTTTTGTTAGTAAATGTTGGCGACCCAGTACAAATTCGAATTTTGTTAAACAAATTTTATATATTTACATATTCAAGTCATGAATAAGGTGAATGTGTATATATTTTGTTATTTTAAACGAAACTAAGTTTAAAGCAATAAGCAAATATATTAACAAAATGCATATTAATTATTCATTTAAAATTTTTCATTGTCTAATTTGGCCAGGGGGGAAAATGGTTGTAATAGGGGGGGAGCAATGCCCCTCCCCTGGCTACAGGCCTGTTGCCTAATAAGGAACGCGTTGAACGAAATTCGGTGTTTGCTTCTAACCGCTGCATTCAAAAAGTAGCCAATTTAAGCAAATCGCATTTTGGCGAAAACATTGCTGGACAAAAAAGGCCATATCTCCTAAAGTATTTCGAATTTCAAAAAACCCTTTTAGGACGATAGTCTCAAATATCCAAGCTATAAAAATATGCAAAAAAGAAATATAAAAAAATTTTTGCCAACCAGGAATACTCGCTTAAGGTAAATAAATTAAATAAAAAAGACATTTTATCGAATTTTCAATTAATATAACTTGTGCAGTTTACATTAGTTAAAATCATTTCTTCCTAAATAACTGCAAATGTGCAATAAGACACAACAAAGCAATCATTATTTCCGTCGTTTGTTTTTTACAATCGCTATGTTGCTCGTCGCACCTTTGTTCATGATTCGGTCGGTATTCTCGCTGCAAGTGATTGCTTAAGGGTTCAAAGTGAAGAAATCAATTATAAAAATATTCTTTTATTCAATAATAAAAAAATATTACTTGTGCAGGGTATATAAATCAAATTTATTTCTTCTTAAAAATATGCTAATTTGCAAAATAAGAAACAACAAAGCATGCTTATTTTCATCGTTTGTTTTTTATAATCGCAATGTTGCTCGTCACCAGCAACACCAGCAGCGCAGTTAAAATCGGGAAGGACCTCTCCCCACCATTTATTACCAAACGAGGTTTCAGCCAAGGTGATTCCTTATCGTGCGACTTTTTCAACCTATTGATGGAAAAGATCATCCGAGCTGCTGATCTGAGACGTAGTGGCACAATATTCTACAAGAGTGTTATGCTGCTTGCGTATGCTGATGACATCGATATCATTGGCCATAATACGCGCGAAGTCAGTGCAGCATTTTCCAGATTAAAAAAAGAGTCAAGTCGAATGGGTCTGGCAGTGAATGCAGATAAGACGAAATACTTGATCTCAACAAACAAACAGTCGCAGCGTATTGGAACCCACGTTACAGTTGGCAATACCTCCTTCGAGGTTGTAAAGGACTTCGTTTATCTGGGATCCAGAATAAAATCAACCAACGACATCAGCATTGAGATCAAACCAAGAATAACTCTTGCCAACAGGTGTTACTTTGGGCTCAGTAGGCAATTGAGAAGCAGAGCCCTCTCTCGACGAACGAAAATCACGCTCTGTAAATAGCTCATCATCCCCGTCCTACTTTATGCATCACAAACCTGGACGCTGCGCAGTTCAGATGAAAAGTCTTTAGGAGCATTCGAGAGAAAGATTCTTCATAAAATCTACGGACCAATCTGCGTCAATGGCGAGTACCGAATACGGTGGAATGATGAACTATATGAGCTGTACGCTGACATCGACATATTCAAGCGCATTAAAATCGAGCGGCTTCTCTGGCTCGGTCATGTTCAGCCCATGAAAGACGATGCTCCAGTGAAGAAAACATTCGATTCGGTACAAAGCGGCGGTCAACGCAGAAGAGGACGACCGCTACTTCGTTTGAAAGACCAAGTAGAGGACGACCGCTACTTCGTTTGAAAGACCAAGTAGAGGACAACCTGACGAAGCTTGGAATTTTCAACTGGCGCCAGCAAGCGAAAGACAGAAATGGCTGGTGCAAATTCTTAGATGAGGCCAAGACCGACATACGGTTGTAGCGCCAACTATGTAAGTAAGTAATGTTGCTCGTCGCGCCTTTGTTCATGATTTCGTTCAGTTTTCACGCTGCAAGAAGCTTTAAATGAAGAAATAAATTAAAAGAATATACTTTTATCCAATATGTAATTAATATAATATGTGCAGTTTATATTAATTTAATTTATTTCTTCGTAAAAATATTCAATTTTGCAAAATAAGCAACAACAAAGCAATGCTTATTATCGTCGTTTGTTTTGGCATGCTTCTGGTTTAGCACGGAAAAAACGGAGTAAATAAAGCCATATTCGGGGTCAATTTAACTCTTTTCGTGGATGGTATTTTGCCAAAGCTGTAAAAACTATATTTAACTCCGTGTGTGAGCTCAAATTACTTCGAAAACTTAGTTTATTTCAGCAGTCGCACTGACTCCGTTTGTAGTTGTACTAAGATTATCGGACTTGCATTGAGAATATTTAAATTTTGAAGTTACTCAAAAAAAACTTAAATCAACTCATTTAACTGTAGCATTAAGCTTTAAAAAAATAAACAAACCAACCTATAAAAGATTGAAATAAAAAACCCGTAATTTCTGTTGTGTTTAATTATTTTTATTTATTTTTTATTTCAATTGGAAAAACGGGAAATTAAAGATATGGTTTAAGATATTAACATAAGTTTTAGAATGATATTAATAATAAATTAAAAATATACATAATAATGAAAAATTAATGAATTGTTAAAGTTAACGTCTTGGTGGATCGTTTTAAATAGTTTATTTTCAGTCTTAACATACGCACCCCAACTACAAAAAGACCATATAAAGACTTTATATTAAAGAGAAACAAAATAAGAATAAAAATTTTGCAGTCAAAGGAGATAATCACTTTTATTTTAACAATTTACATAAAATTTAAAAATTTTGAGTTGTGGTTCTTTTGTAGTTAAGGTGCGATATGTACTTGAGTTTCACGCTACTTGTTTAAACTCTAATTCATATTTAATTATTACTTAAAAATATTTAATTCGTGTACAAATAGCTTTATTGGGTAGTGTGTACTTGTGTATTGGGGGGGCCATCAAAAAAAGATAGCTTTGAGGCAAAAAATACATTTGAAATTGATCCAAGTATAAAAGATTGAATATGAGCATCAAATTTTGTTACATTTATTTGATTTACAACAACAAATGCAGTTTCTTCATAAGAAATAATATCTTTAATTTCATAAATTCGTTCATTTTTGCCAACAAATGTCCAGTTTTATAAATACTTCCGCGATAGGAAACATTTTTTGAAAATAATTATGTTATGTTCTCGAATAGAATCAAAATAATATTTAATTGAAAAGTTCATTTTTCCTAGCTTATGAAAATGTGTTTCCTCTTTAAAAAATCCATTCAAATGAACTAAATTGGAAAATTTTAATTGTATTTTTGTGCCCAAAGTTAAAAGTATGTTTTTTCTTGATGCTATGTTTCTGGCATATGTTTTTATTTCTCTATGCTTCGCTTCGGAGCGCATACTCCAGAGATGTTTAAGTGGCAAAGATTTTTTTATAGTTGTTACATAATGAAGCAAGAAGTGATGTTAAGGCTTTAATTTGTCATTGAACAACGCTAAATACTGCTGATTATGGCTCTGAATAAGATTATCTAACTTTATTAATTTTAAATTGTTAAATGATGAAGTTAACAGAAGATCTACTAGTTGAAGTAATGTAATAAGAAAACACCCAACTGGATTACCTGTTGGAATTAAATCACCTATCATGAGGGGTAAAAAAAACAAAACTCATCATTTCGCTTGCTGTCATATTTAATTTAGAATTTTGAATATTTCTGATAAGTATAGGAACTAATTTATCACCATTTTCTGTGCCTCCATATTCAAAAAGTTGTTTTCGACTGTTCAAAGTTTCTAAAGAAAAGAAATTGTTTATAAAGTGTGACAAAATTCTACATAAATCATAATGACAGACGCCTTCAAACAGATCGTGCATTATGTCGAAACAGAAATTTTGTGTTACATGGTATGATCGAAGAGAATTAAAAATAGAATCTTCTTTAATGCCAGTTAGCTTGTAGTTATCTGAATTTGCATCATCATTGTAGTTTTCAATTGTACGCAAAAGCGTCAAATCTTCTATAGTTTGACTTTGTGCTACAACTTTTGAAACTTTACATTGCCGGCAATAATAGTTACAGGAAAATGACTTAACGAATCCTAAAACACTACTGAGACCTAAATTATCGCCTAAAATTAAGGAAACCGTAAAATAAACGTCCTGTGTTCCTTCCGAAGTTTCAATACACAGACCGTTTGTTTCCAAATCCTTTAACTCAGATGCCAAGTGGTAAAGGGTTTGGTCATTACCAAATTTCGAAATATCCTTAGTTTTAAAAAGACCGGCTACAAAAATATTACTAAGCTTTGACAATCTAAAAGCAGGTACTGCGGAAATTGTATAGTAACAAGCACATATAGAATGTTGCAAGGAGTGTGGACCTAGAAGGTTATTGATGCCAAAATCGTCAAAATACCAAAACATTGGAAGAACTAGTTTGTTTTCAAATTCTTTAATTCTTAATTTCCATAATTCGCAACACGTAAATCCGTCTATATTAGGAGATTTTTGCAATTCATTCATGTTATCTGTTATCGACTTAAATACGCTTGGAGCTACAAGATATTTTTGTATTTGGAAAGAAATAGCCATTAAAACTCCTTGAATTTTTTGTTCATCTATTGAAGGTACGCCATTAGCATTTAAGTGTCCTATTTCATTACTAATTGTAAATACTTTTGGTTGTTGGAAAAAAAATTTTTATCGATATAAGAAAGAAACTTGTATTCGGAGTTAATATCTTCAAATGGATTGAAAAAAATTGGTTTTATTTCCTTGAAAGCATTTTCAGGGTTTTCCGATTTAATTACATACTCAAAACAAGTTGTTAATATTGTTGTTAAAAAAGAGTTTTTATCGCGTTGTATATCAATAACATCACTTCTACAAAAATTATCTCTGGCATGTTGATGAAGACTAAATTTAAGAGCTGACTCTAAAATTGTAGTTTTTATATTTTTAATTGTTTGTTTTGTATTAGCAGATAATTCTGGTTTTTTTCTATTTAAATTATTATCGCATTCTTGGCTGATGTTTGGATTTAAGTTAAATTCAACGTGTAACTTAATCAAAGGCCGTATTGAAATATTGTTCGTATGGTTTTCTTTTAAGTGTTTATTTTTAAGGTGTTTTTTAAACGTATATATGTTTTGAAATGTTTGTGTGCCAGAACTTTGTTTACAAATTAAAGTGACTTTGGCTTGTAATTTATGTATGGTTTTTAAATGAAATATATAAAAATTAATATTTTGGATGCTGCGAAAACAAATAAAGCAAGTATACATATTTTGGGCTATTAATCTAAATATTAGATAACATATTAATAAAGTTCGATACTGTAGCAGATCTGTGATCGGATTCTGTTTTTATGTCAAAAAAAAAAATGTTTGTTGAAAAAGCCACACACTACGACTTTCTCATGGATATTGTAAATGTAAAATATGAAAAAGTTTAAATGTGCAATCCAGACACTTAAGAAACGTATTAAACTTTAAGAAAACATTGTCTACTCGCATAAAAATACTCTTTATATCACTTGTATCTGGCCCGGCGACGATTATGATTATTGATAGCTGCAGTTTCAAGTTTAATTCTAAGTTCTTGCTTTGTTAGTCATTAATTTGTCTGTTTACATCATTTAAGGTTATAACGTGGAGAATGCAACTTATTTGTGAATCTGAAATGCTTGGCTTCCATTGAATCTTTTTAAAAGGATGGTGCGCGCTCTTTACGCTAATTCGACTTGTAGGCTTAATTACACCATGTAAAAGCAAGAAAACTATACAATCTTCAGAATCTAAACAAGCATAAAACTTGCAAAATATTAAATACTTAAATTATATCCAGCTTACTTTCGTTGGTAGAATCAGCGAGCTTCTGATTAAATATTTGTTTTAAATTATCTTTTTGCTGTTCCCATCCAATTAGAAGCTTATTTTCTTTTTCTGGAAACAGGGATTAAAGGATGTATCCTAACATTATGAATATTAGAATATTAATGTAAATATACGAAAGACACATTTATTTTTACTTTTTGTTTCGAAGGAAACAATTTAACAACATTTGCTGCAAGGTGCTCAATCTGCGAAACCGATATCGTGTGGCCCTTTTCCACAAAAGCGCTAATTACTAAATTAGCTAAGACGTCTTGGTGCTTTGAATGAAGATGTTTATGTTGATTGCGAAAGTTGATTAGCTTAACTCCCAACAATGTGCTTAATAGCAATTGCTTTACATCCTAAATAAAGTATGTTATTGCAAAAAAAAAAAAATATCAAAAATAAGCAACTTACAAATTCATGTATTTTGAAGCTACTTGGTCCGCAATTGAATGCTGCTGGTGTTGTTGGAAACGTTTCCAACGAATTCAAATTTTCATTAATGTTATGATTTCTTGCAATTATGGTGCTTGATGGAATTTCTTAGAAAACTTGTCATATAAAATATTGTCAAAGCCAAATGCACATAAAATTTCATACCTGGTGACTTTGTATCCAATTTTTCAATTTGTTTTTAAATAAAATTCGAACACCTTAATGCTCGTTTGGGATAAGGATGCCAATGTCTTCATTATCGATTTTATTTAAGTGGCTGATTGAGATTCCCAGCTCTACAAGATTAGAAAAATTAGCTTTATTTTTTATCAATACGGCATATTTTTACCATTGCATCGCGCGATTAAAAGACGCTAAAAGCAGAACATCTTCTCCATACCCACAGAGTAGATTGTCCACGCTTTGGCAATTTTGAACGTCTATAATTTCTAGTGTTTCCATTTTACAGAAATATTTTTAAAAACAAACAATTTAACAAAACTTCTATTTTACTTTTAAGCTTAAATTGCGCTCAACTGTCAAAAGGTGTTTCATTTCTTTAATTTTAAGGGGAATTTTTCAAAAAAGAGATCTTTTTTTACACCATATTTACAAAATGTGATAAATATTTGCATTTATTTTACAATTGCTTGAGATTTTAATAAGACAGATTTTTGTAAAAGAGATAGAGATACAAAGAGAGAGAGAGCATCACAAAAGAAATGCAATACAAAATTTGATAAAAAATATTCGGTTTATTTAATATTTACACCGTTATTGGTTAGTGATTCGATTGGTTATACTGATGTAAATAACCAATAACTCAAATAAAATATGAGATATATGTATGTCCGTGATTTGATATTTTCGAGATAACGTGAAAAATAAATCTATGGGAATCTATTGTGGGGGTACAATAAACACAAAATATAGAAAAAAATGTCTTATAGTTCATATCAAAAAATCTTATCTAATCCATCTCAAATGTGTGAGCTGGCCATATTAATTTTTCCCCTTAAACGCTTTTTTTGGGGAAACACCTACTCCATATCCGGCACACTTCTGAGGGTCCTCATACAAAAAACTTAAAAAATGTCTATTATAGTTAATATTAAAAAATCTATGAACCCTAGGGGGGTCAAATGTATGACCTGATCCTACTGATTTTACCCGTTCAACATTTCTTCTAAGCACACCTACACTTTATCTGTCACCCTTCTGGGGTCCCATACAAAAAACACAAAAAAAAAGAAAACATCATTGCACAACTTCTCGTGACGAAACTCGAAAATTTTTACTAACGAGACTTGACAAACTCGACCATCAATATCTCAATAACAATATCTCAATATTAATTATTCAGCGACTATGAAGTTTCTCTTCAATAAAGATATACGAAAACATATAACCCGTAATAGTAAAAACGGCCTTTTTTATCATTGTGCTACATTTTATTTTTACAGCACACTTGATTTGATTGTGAAAATATTTGAGTATTTTTTATTTATTCAAAGTTAAACGAACAAACGAAACATAACTAAACATGCTAAACATAACTCCGTTTCAGCTTTAAAATACAAAGACGATCTTCATAGATGGTTGCAATAAGTTTTAATAGAGTTAAAAGGACAAATGTTTGGAGAAGATGCAGAGTTAATTTGAAACTTTTTTTAATTTACTTCAAGCTTTGAAAATGAGTTGTTTCAAGAAGTATTGTAAAAGCTTTATATTAACAAAAAAAATATTGATACAATTCATTTTGAGTACGGCGACAAAACGTTTTTAACTTCTCAAAAACACTTTTGGCTCACGAAAAAACTTGGATTAACTCCGCACATTTTTTTTCGGTGCAAGCTCTTTTTTAACTTTTTTTTTTTTGTTTCCATGTGTTTTTTATGCTAATCACAATAGTGAAGAGAAAAAAGGCTGCTCGCATTTGGTTTCGAAGTTATAAACGTTTAAAGTTAGAAAAAGTGCCATTCAAAATGCCACATTTTGGAATAGTTTTTTTCTATGGCCCACGCCTTGTTTTTTGTGTATAAAATTTCTTATGTATTTTGGCCCAAGGTTGATTAATATAGGTTAAGTCACGGGTTAAGTTAAGTGCAGAATGTGCACAGTGTTCTTTATGGAATGATGACTATCTTCATGACGATGAATATCTTTACAACTTATTCTAAACCAAAAAAAAAAGTTATTTTATTCGTTAAGAAGATAACGATTTTTACCCAGAAAAAATAAGCTTTTGACGTAAAGCGTATGGAAATATACAAAATGGTTTTTTGTCATTCTAAGGAAATGGCATTATTAGAAAAAGATGTACTAAAAGTTTGTGCAATCTTGAAATATGTGCATTTTTTTGGTGTCAAAATTACAGAATTTTTTTTAAAATTAATTAAGCTTTTCGCTAAAAAAGTATGCTAGTTGGTTGATTTCCCTTTCTTGTAAAAGGTTGGAAGAGGCGTGGTCAAAACTAATTATGTCAAAGCATAATCTAACATTCAAGTAAAATGTGAGCCAAATTTGAGTTAAATCCGTCCAGCCGTTAAGATTTGTATTCTGGTTAAATATTTTTTTTTTATTTTAAGGAAAATGAACAAAACCATTTTTACCAAAATAAATTAAGATAAAAATCTCTTTCAGTTGCAAAAGTTACTGTTTTTAAATTGAAAATGAAGCAATTTTTATTTGCTTAGAAGATTTGATTTTGATTATTAAATGCCAGAAAAATGTTAGTTTTTGCAGTTGAAGTATATTGAATTGAGTTTAGCTTGTGTGGGCGAAGCCACGCCAAGTTTCCAATGCCCGTGCCAGTTTTCCCAGTAGAAATGCCTAACCAATAAGTAACTCCATACTGAATTTCATTGTTATATGATATTTACTTCCAAAGCTATTCGATATCAAAAATTTGGCTTGCCTGGTTGGAGCCACACCCCTTGTTCAATAACCGTCTCAGTTTTCATGTAGAAGGATATCATCCAATAGTAATTCCATACTGAATTTCGTTGTTATACGACATGTAGTTCCAAAGCTATCTGATATCAAAAATTTAAAGTGTATGGGCGGAGCCACACCCCCTTTTCCAAAGCCCATTCCAGTTTTCCAGTAGAAGGATATCACCAAGTGGCAACTCCATACTGAATATTATACGGCATTTAGTTCAAAAGCAATTCGATATCATTTGAGTTGTATGGGAGGCTCCACACCCCTTTGGCCTATACTTCTTCAATTTCGCCAGTCGAAAAACACGACTAAATAGTACGTTCCAACGTCATATACGGGACACCTTACCAATGGCTCACCCTTCATATCCTTAACATTCTAAAACAAATACTTACTTGGAGGTAAAAACTGATTGACACACATGACATATAAAACTTGGTGTCCAATGTTGATTTACAGTTTCAGTTGCCATTGCAAAATACTGGCCATACCTTTTTTGTAGCGAATCCGTGAATTTATGTTTGTTTTTATTAAAAACATATCTACCACACACGTAACAAAGACTATAAGGATCGTTATCGCATGAAAATAATCTCGCTCTCTTGCTCATTTCACCAGTGTTTTTTTATTTTTTATTTTTTAAATTAACCGGCATTAAAGGAAAAAATCATAAAGTAGAATTTCGGTACCTTCACTCAATGGTCTATAACTTCATTATTCTACCATGAATTTTCCTCAAAGGCAGTAAGTTTTTTTCTTAAAAAAACTATCTTTACGTACAAAATGATAAGCTGAGATTTTTTGAGATTTCGATTTTGTTTAGATTATTGAAGCATTATTCGACTTGATTTTTTTTTTTAAAAAAAAAAAAATTCGCCGAATTTCTGCTAATTACGTCAAATTTACTGAGCCAAATGACAAAATTTGTTCTAAGCATTTGTAGGTAATTTAATTGTCTTGATTTAATTTTTTCTTTTTAAATTGGTTAATTCGTTTTCGAGATAGGTTGCTATTTATGACACTACATCCTGGAAAAAGGGGAAATTTTTTCAAAAAATCATATCTCAAAAGCTTATCCATAGAAAATTTTTTTATTGTGATATTCGTGTTTAATAGGTCAAAGTCTATAAGAAAAAATTAGTGGTATGTGGATCACAAAATGGGTGGCGCCTAGTGTAATCGAAATATGAAAACACAAACAATCGAGGAAATTAATAATTTACGAAACATAAGCAACTATGATGCTGATATAACTATTAATAATGTAAAAACTACTGGTGTTAAAGAATATTCTATTTGGAACACTTTAACAAATTTTCACGTTGTACAGAATTTTAGATTGGATTGCATGCACGATATTTTAGAGGGAGTTTGTCATTATGATTTGCTATTAGTCCTTAATATATTCATTTGAAACAAAAAATATTTCACCTTGCAGCAACTTAATTTCTGCATAGAAGTTTTTAATTTCGGCTTAACAAAAAAAAACACCTCTTTTTAATTCAGATTGCCTTTTGAAAGGCGAGTTTAAGTTATCGGCTTCTGAAAAGCATGTTTTAATAACATATTTACCATTCCTCATTGGAGATTTGGTTCCAGTTCTATCGCAAGAATGGAAATTATTTCTTCCACTTCGAGAAATTATTTCACTGATTTTTAGGAAAAGACATCACACGCAATCAACAAAATATTTGGAAATTTTGATTGCAGAGCATAATGACCTATACAGCAAAATATCAGGTACCTATTTAAAACCAAAATTCCATTATTTAATACATTATCCAAGGATAATAGAAAATATTGGTCCAGTAGTTGACATCAGTTCAATGCGTTTTGAGGCAAAACATCAAACTTTTAAGAAATGTGGATATATCTCAAACAAAAGAATAAATATTTTAAAAACTATGAATATAAAATATCAATTAAAGTCTAGCGATTTCGTTTTAAGCTTTCAAGATTTTTGTGATTCTCCTGGTAATTATAGACAAAGTAGTTGTCTAAATAAATCAGAATTAAAAAAATTAAATTTGAAATTGACTGAAAAGAACAAAATTTTTAAAGTTTCATTAGTAAATGTCAATGGTGTACAGATAAAAAAAAACATGGTTATTTGTGTAAACTTATATGAAAGTGATGAACCAATGTTTGGTTTGGTACACCATGTAGTAAAGCATGGCGAAAAATTTTGTATATGTTATCAATTACTAAAAACTTTATTTTTTGATACTCACATTTTTGCTTACCAAATAAAAGAAGCTAAATTTTTTTAGTTTTAAATGTGGAAACCATGAACGTTTTTCATACCTCATATATTTCCATATGTTTCAATGGAAATACTTTTGTTGTTTGGGACTATTAATTTTTTTCTTTAAGTTTTTGTTCCTATGATTAATATAATTATTCTCTAAGATATAGTTTGTTAACAAAATGAAATCATAATTTTATTTGATAGAAGCTATCTTACTTGCAATAACAATAGAGTTCAGCTACTACAGCTTTTTCGCACTTTCTCCGCATTGGATCATCTTAAGAACCAGCCCAAATAACATCAAAACATCTCAATAAGGCCATTCACAGTTCGAATACGCTGGTCTAGAAGCTATCTTATTGACTTATTAATGTATTTATATTAAAAACTTTAAAAATGCTGATTATAAGAAAATAAACTTTATTTTTACTTCAATTTTATATTTGAAAATAAATCTTAAGCAACTAAGTGCATTTTTTCATCTCTCAAAACATAACACGCAAGATGCAAGCAGAATATGTTTCACAATACAAGTAAGTAAGTAAGTAAATTTATTGAGACTTCAAATCTTTTACAATAGTACATATAGGAGAATTTAACATTGAAGAAAAAGAAACATAGAAAAATAAGTTATTAAAGTAAAGAAGAACAAATGCTTGCTGACGGCATTATTAAAAGTTACTATGATGAATTATCAGAACAATGAACGACTTAAAACTAATATAATAAAGAAAGGAAATAATAAAAAATTAAAACAAAATTTAAGATATTTACATATGTACACTTAATAACTACTTTACATTAAGAGTTAGTCAGCCTCTATAAGTACCAGGGCTTGCTTTAGTGTAGAATTCCGGCAGGAGTGATATGGCTGAACTAATTTCTGGATTCAAATGTAAGTTTTCATTTATAATACCGACTGGTGAAATATAATTTGCGTTAGACCAACTTAAATCTTTTTGCGAGTCAAAAACAAAATTTATCAAGTCATTTTCTATAAAATTAAGTTTTCTGACACTTCTTTCCAGATGTATTAGTAAATATTTACAAAGCGGAATAACTCGTGCTTGTCTGTAAACATAAAAATTTGAAAATCTTTTGGTAGACGACTCAAAATTTCGATCAATACACAGTCTTAAAATTTTGCGCTCAAATTTTTCAAGAAGCTGCGCAACAGTAGGGGATATTGCAAACCAAATAGGAAATCCATACATTATCACTGAACGAATGCTTATTTTATAAATAAGCAGTTTAGTGTTTTTTGGCAAATATTTATTTCTCAAAAGGTTTGAGAAATTACCTATAATTTTTCTTACTTTTTTAATACTATATTCGCATGTATATTAAATTTTAGACGGTTATGGAAATTAATTCCCAAGTATTTTATTACATTTTTAAATGGTATGTTTGCACCACTAAGTGATAATGTTAATAATTTACTTTGCGGAACCGTTTCTCTGTGGCATTTTCCAGAAGGATTCCTTATGCATATTGCTTCTGATTTGGACGCGTTTATTTTAATTCCCCAATTATAATAATAAATATTAATTTGTTCCACGTGAGCCCGAACCCGATATAGAGCTTCTATAGGAGTGTTCCCATGTGCATATGCAAGTGAATCGTCTGCATAAAGGATGCCTGTCGAACCATTGTATAAGTGTGGAAAATCATAAATGAAAATACTATACAAATGGGGAGCTAAGATAGCTCCCTGCGGAACACCACTCTTAATTAGACCATAGTCTGAAGAGACATTATTTATATTAACAAAAAATTTCCGGTTATTGAGAAAATTGTGTAAAATTTTTATAAAGGAGGGATTAAAACCAATCTGCATAAGTTTAAATACAGTTCCATCATGATAAGCATTGTCGAAGGCTTTTTCAACGTCCAGAGCTACCGCCACAGTGCATCTTCGATTTCGAAGATTGAGGATCAGATCATTTTCAAATTTCAACAAGGCATGAACCGTAGAATGTTGTTTTTTGAAACCGAATTGAAAATCAGATATGTATTGAACGTCAATTCCAATATCCATTTTATCCTTAATAACATGCTCTAAAAGTTTTCCAAGATTGGATAGTAATGAAATTGGTCTAAAATTATTTACTTCAAAACATTTAGGTTTCTTTTGAATTGGAATAATTTTTGCTACTTTCCAAGCTTTAGGAAAGTAACCATTATTGACACAATTGTTAAAGATTATTGTTAAAAATTTAAGGACAGCATTTGGAAATTTCAGAATTTATAAAATGCGAAGTATCTGGGTTGGAAAAAGAGTTGATATCTTGACTGAAGTTATAAATTGAAGGCGGATATGTTTCAAGATTATTACGGATTTGGGATTCTATTTCACTTATATCCGGCCAAAAAGGAACAACTTTTTCATAAACCTGTTCAAAATGATTTTTAAGAATTTCAACTTTTTCGACATCATCAGTGTAAATGACATTTTCATAGAAAATTTTTGTACAAAATTTAGCTTCTTTTTTTTAATTAAACTAAAAATTTGTTTGTAAGCAGTAGGGCCAGGCTTAGTTAATTTTAGTTTTTCGCCGAATTCACGAGCTTGATGCATTTCAACTTGTTCTTTAATAATGATTTTTAAGAGAGAGATTTGTTTGTCAAGAAGTTGATATTCTGGAGATGCTTTGTTGAAAGTGGAAATGAAAATTTTCCTCAACCTTCTTTGCCATCTATTTTTAATTTTGAATAAATTGTTGATAGAATCAGGAAGAAATTTCGAATACTTTCCCTTAACTTCAAAAGTTTCTGAATGGGAGTCTTTTGTTGAATTTATGGATGTAGTTAAGAACTATATATAGGAGTCAATTTCAGAATTTTGCAAGTTAAAATGATTAGGAGGATAATTGTTCTGAATTAAGTGTGTCAATTGATCATGAAAATCATCCCAATTGGTGTTTTTGAATGAGGTGTAAAATCTGGGTGTATTTAAAATAAAATAAAAGTCTTTTAAATTTAGTTTGAGAAGAAGAGGAAAATGATCTGAAAAGGACGAAAGACTTGAAATATGATAATTGGAATTTATACAATCTATTAAATTTATGGAAACTACGAAATGATCAAGGAAGGAAGCACCATTTGGAAATGAAGGAATTAAATCACAAATTCTAATAAAGTCAAGATAATTGTTTTGTAACCAGCTGAAGAAGGTATTTCCGTTTAGATTATTAAAATTATCATTCCATGAAATATGTTTTGAATTAAAATCTCCACCGATAATCAATTAATCAAATTTTGAAGCATAATTATTGGGGGTTGGAATTAATTTTAAAGGTTTTTTTTTCGGTTTTTGAGCATTTATTTAGAAACAACGGTACAATGTATATTATTCAAAGTATTTTCCATCGTTAGCTACAACATTTTCCCATCTTTCTGGCAGCATATGGATTCCGCGCCGGAAGAACGATTCGTCTTTTGAGGCAATCCACGAATCGACCCATTTTTTGGTATCCTTGTAAGAAGTGAAGCGCTGCTCAGCCAAGCCATGCGTCATCGATCTGAATAGGTGGTAGTCGGAAGGGGCTATGTCTGGGGTATAAGGCGGGTGGGGTAGCACATCCCAATTCAGCGCCTCCAACGTTTCCTTGACGGTTCTTGCAACATGTGGCCGTGCGTTGTCATGTTGAAAAACCACTTTGTCGTGTCTTTTGGCATATTCCGGCCGTTTAACCTTTAATGCTCGGCTCAATGGCATCAATTGTTGTTGGTAGCGTTCCCCAGTGATGGTTTCGTTAGGTTTTAGCAGCTCATAGTACACGACACCCTTCTGATCCCACCAAATACACAGCATAAGCTTGGCGCCATGAATATTTGGCTTGGCCCTCGATGTTGATGCAAGGCCGGGTGGTCCCCACGATTTTTTTCGCTTAGGATTATCGTAATGGATCCACTTTTCATCGCCAGTGACAATACGATGCAAAAAACTCTTCATTTTATGCCGTTGAAGCAGTTGTTCGCACATGCAAAATCGCCTTTCAACGTCTCTCGGCTTCAACTGGTACGGCACCCAATTTCCTTGCTTTTGAATCAATCCCATGGCCTTCAAGCGTTTGCCGACCGTTGATAAGTCGACTCCCAATGATTCTGACAATTTTTGAAGGGTTTGACACGGGTCTTCATCGAGCAAAGCCTCCAATTCCTCATCTTCAAACTTTTTCGGCTGGCCCGGACGCTCTTTGTCTTCCGTATCAAAATCACCACTTTTAAACCGACGGAACCAGTACTCACAAGTAGAAATCGATGGAGCATAGTCCCCGTAAGCCTCAGTAAGCGTGCGTTGTGCTTCAACCGCTTTTTTCTTCAAATGGAAGCACAAAAGTAAACCTTCCCGCAAATTGCGTTTTGTTGGAACGAAAGTCGACATGATCACAGAGAAAAAAATATATGTTGTTTACACTTTAGTGGAATGACAATACTGAAAAATGAAGCTTAGACAATGTGCTTTGAAATGAATATAGTCACAGGTGTGCCCGATGCGATCTATTGATAGTTACGCCATCTCATAGAAAACCTTTAAAACTAATTCCAACCCCCAATAGCTATATTTCCTAATCCATCATAAAAATCATCAGACACAAAGTTACAAGGGATATAAATTGAGCCTACTAATAATTTTTTATTAACTCCATTTACAGAGACACAAATATCTATGAAAATATGTGGAAAACGCACATTTGTAATTGTGACAATCGAATATTTCTAATTACTCTTCAAAGCAATGGCCACTCCTTGGGAACTATAATCCCTAATAAAGTTATAGTTGTTGAGACGCACATATTTTGACATAGATAAATGTGTTTCCTGAAGAAAACAAATGTCTACAGAGTTTAGATCTAAAGTTTTTTGTAATTCATTAATTCTGCTGTCATTAACCAAAGATCAAACATTATAACTCAGAACTTCTTTTTTTTTCTTGAACTTCTCTTCAACAATTGAAGGTTTTTCTCCTCTATTGAAAGAATTCATATTTGAAGAGTGAAAAGGCTAGCGTAGGATTTGCCTTCTTTGACCGCTGACTGTCTATTAACGGCACTCTGGACGTTTGAAAAAGCAATTGACTTTTTTTCTTTAGCTTCATTAATGAAAGATTTTTTCCTTTTAATGTAATCTTTGAAGAAAGAGCAACCTCTCCAATTACCTGGGTGCCCAAATTCACCAGAGTTAATACTTTATTCATCACAGTTTTGTTTTAGTATTTTCATTAAGAGAGCACATACCCGGCTCGTGAATATTTTCGCACTTTACGCAGCGATAAGCTTTATTACAGTTTTTTGCAATATGCCCCCACTGCTGGCATCTTTTGCATTGAACTTCTTGTTTCTTAGATTTAGGGGCTTCCCAAGTAATTATCTGGTGTAATATATTCTTAATTTTTGAGATTTCATTAAATTTTTTTCCCGGTAAAAGGGTTACTAAAAATAAGCCTGTATCGTATTTATTTTTGTAAGCTAATGGAGTTATAAATTTTTCGACTTTTTCAACCATATTTGGAGTTATTTTGTCTAAATCTTGTTTAATTTCATTAATATCTGAAAGGAAGTGAAGACCACGTAATACGAGGCTGACTTGCCTGGATTGCTTTAATGTAAAAGAAAACGAATCAATTTTTTGTTCCTTAAGAAGGTTCATCATTTCCGTATGAACAGAGGGGTCTCTAAAGTACAGCTTACTTTCAGTTGCAGATTTATTTATTTTTAGATTATGTTGATCAACTAGGGATTTTATATTTACCTTGTATAGAATAATTGGTGGACAGAATTTTGAATTTTTAACTGTAGGTTCAGCCATAACACTCTTACTTGAACTTACCACCTTTTTTTTAATTGCGTTGTGTTGATTGAAAGGTCAGCTAACGCTGCAAATCTATTCGCATTGTTAACAGCTGTGTTATTTAGAGCAGAGGGAAAGCTTGAAACGTCTAGATGCTTAATATGTCCACAGCTGGATCTCTTTAGTCGTTTTCTTACTGTCAGCTGTTTGAACCAGATTTTGGGATGTTGGCCTTCCTTTAGAAGCGACTAAATTTAGGTACTCCAGATTGTCCTGAGTAAAACCATAATGTAATAAAGTCAGTTGTTGGGTTGTTAATATAGTGTCAGGCGAGTTTGAAATGCATGCATGTGAAGTAGAGGGATTATTGTTTGCTACGCATGATGGTGAGTTGATATTTTGATGATCATCAGAAAAGTCCATAATATGAATATTTTTCGGCTTTGAGCCAATTGAAGGCGGCATAAGTTGTTGACCAATTTCACCTGGGATGGATGATGCAATATCGGCAGTAGCGCTTTCACCACACTGAACCAAAAAGGTACATTATATTAATGAAAAGGTGCATTAATTTCAATGAATTTTTCATTGATTTTGGTCCAATGAACTGTGGCCATTGATTTCAATGAATTTTCTTCATACTTTAATGAATAGTTCATTAAACTTAGTGATTTTCAATGAATGGTTCCTTGAATATCAATGTACACTTCATTGAATTCAATGAACACGTTCATTAAAAAATGCCAAAATTAATGATTTTTTCATTGAATTTAATGAAAACTTCATTGAATTCAACTTGAACTTTTCATTAAATTCAATGTAAAGTTCATTGAATTCAATGTAAGGTTCATTGAATTTAATGTAAATTCATTGAATTCAATGTATAGTTCATTGAATTTAATGTATAGTTCAATGAACCTTACATTGAATTCAATGTATATTTCATTGAATTCAATGTATAGTTCATTGAATTCAATGTATTAAAGTTCATTGAATTCAATGTATAGTTCATTGAATTCAATGTATTATAGTTCATTGAATTCAATGTATAGTTCATTGAATTTAATGTTTATTTCATTGAATTAAATGTATTAAGTTCATTAAATTTAATGTATTAAGTTCATTGAATTTAATGTATTTAGTTTATTGGATTCAATGTATAGTTCATTAAATTTGATGTATTTAGTTCACTGGAATGAATGATCTATACATTAAATTAAACGAATTACTTGTTAATTCCTCTCTAAACATTTTTAAAATAAGAAAATAATTACAATTTCAACAACTTTTTTTTATTTTAAAGAGTCAATTAATATACGAATTTTCGATGATGTTAAATTTATAAAATAGTTATAAGATAGTTTTTAAATTTATAAAAATAAACAGCAATAAACTCCCACAGGAGAGTGCATGCCGCAGGATATTTTAATTGAAATAATTGAAAAATTTTAAAGCACACATCTACGGCTCTGATAAAACTAGCAAATTGAAATTTTACACTATTCATGAATGAGGAATGAGGAGAAGTTCTTCTCTCCAACAGCAAGGATTATTGGTTGAATATTTTTGCCTTTATTTTTGGTTGAATATTTTCGCCTGGTTGAATATTTTCGACTTCCTGGATGCTGCTTCCAACAAAAACGAATGCCTCTAGGAAGCTGGTAATTGTATGCTTTAGGAAAGTTTTTCTTCCAAAGTTGTCCTTACTGCATACTTTTTGAGTGGGCACCAAATACCCATGAAGGCTCCAAAGAAGTTTCATAGCAGTACTGTCTAGAAAGATATTAATTGAAAAAAATAACTATTTATTTAGCCTCGAGAAAAATTAAGCTTACCACTGTAATTAGTGAAATCTTCAATTTCTGCCAACTTTGCCCGCACAGCTTTATCTTTTATGTGGTTTTCATCCTTTAAAGATGTAAACATTCTTGAAAATGATGGCAGCAGTCACTTAAAATGCCAGGTATATTTCCTATTATTAACTAATACTAATAGTAATTCAACAGATTTAAATTTTCTTTTACATTCAAAGCACAACATTTTCTTCACTTTTAATTTAATTTATTATCACCTTTTATCTAAATTTGCACACACAATTGCCACACGTCTTCACACCTTCGCGTTTCACTTCAAACAAAATTGGGAAGGAATAAATTAGTATACATTGAATTTAATGAACTCTATACATTGAATTTAATGAATTATGCATTGAATTTAATGAACTATATATTGAATTCAATGAACTATGCATTGAATTTAATGAATTATACATTGAATTTAATGAACTATACATTGAATTTAATGAACTATGCATTGAAATCAATGAACAATACATTGAATTCAATGAACTATACATTAAATTCAATGAACCATTCATTAAATTCAATGAACTATGCATTGCATTCAATGACCTATACATTGAACTTAATGAACTATACGTTGCATTTAATGACCTAAACATATGACCTAAACATTGAATTCAATGAACTTTTCATGAAAAATCAATGTATGGTTCGTTAAAATTTGATTTACAACTGGAATTAATGTACTTTTCATTGATATCAATGAAAAGTCCATTAAAATAATGAAAACAAATCATTGATATTTATTTAGACATTTTTAATGAATATAACTTCATTGATTTCAATGAACAGTACGTTAAAAACTATGAGCAATTCATTGAAATTCAATGATTTTTTCATTAAAATCAGTGAATTAATTTTAACGTATGCTGTTCATTAAATTTGTTTTTTCTGTGCAGGTTCAATGTGATTTTTTAAGCTAACAGAGGCCATAGCTGTCTGCACTTATAAAGCTTATTACAGACGTCTGTAGCAATAATTAAGTGTTTGAATGTTTTTAGGTACACACTAGAATGTTAAACGCTTGCGCAGAGCAAGCCACTCGTAAAGGCCACGCAGCAAATAGCTTAAATTTTTTTCTGCTTTTCTATTAGAATTAAAGGATTACCGCCACCAGATCGTAAGAATGAGAGGCAATGTAATGCTCAACACTTGATTGAAACAACCACAGCAATTATTTGCAATAAAAATTTTTTATTTTTTATATTTTTTTTTAATTATATTTACAGAAAACACGTCTGACTACTACGGCAAACCGATTCGATCTTTCACAATTTTTGTTCGTGTCTAAGTTGATTGTTTTTTTTTTTTTGTTTCGAGATACAAAAAGATGCTCTATGACTTAGATTTGAATATGAAATATTAACCCATATAATAAAGAGTTCAAAATACTGCTCCAATACAGTAAACGTTTCAGCAGGAATATGCAAAAAAAAAAATGAAAATTGGAATTTATCCACTTTTGTGGACAAACTGTATTTGTATTTGTATTTATTTATTTATTTGATATATCAGTGCAACAAGGTAATAACCTTATGATTAAAGCACTGGCATCGTAGAAATTAAGCATTTAGTAATCAAAGTAATCAAAAATCTTTTCTATCAAGCTTGTCTACAAGTAATTTATTTGAATTTTCACCTGTATGTGAACTTGATGTTGGAAAATGTGTAATGCAGATAAGTTCTAACGCAATTTGCGAAGATGGAATCCCAATCAAGTTCATTAAACTAATTCTACCACACATAATCAGTGCATTAACACATGTTATTAATCATTGTTTTATATCTTCATCATTCCCTGATATGTGGAAAATTGCAATTGTGTGGCCGGTAGCTAAAAAGTCTAATCCTTGTGGGTTAAATGATTTTAGGCCAATAAGCATATTGTCTCCATTATCTAAAGTATGTGAGAAATTAATGAGTCAGCAAATAAATAAGTACTTAAATGAATCTGCGCTTCTGTCGCCTTATCAGTCTGGTTTTCGGGCAGGCCATGGATGTGCTTCGGCTGTCGTCAAAGTTTTAGATGATATTCGTCCCAAATATGACGCTGCCTCAATGACCTTGCTCTGTTTGCTTGACTTCTCTAAGGCTTTTGACAAAGTGAACCATAAATATTTATGTCTGAAACTAAAGTATCTCTTTGGATTTAGTAATAGTGCGGTCAGCTTAATATCTAGTTATTTGTCGAATAGACTGCAAAGAGTTAAAGTTGCTCAATCATTTTCCCAAAATAGACCGGTACTAAATGGAGTTCTGCAGGGTTCAATACTCGGTCCACTTCTCTTCTCTATATTTATTAATGACATATTTGCTGTATGCAAACATGCTTCTGTACATGCGTATGCTGATGATATACAACTCTATCTTTCGAGAAGGACTGGTTTATTTGATGATCTGTGCTGCAGGCTGAATGAGGATCTCAGCAGTATTGACCAGTGGGCTAGCAGCAATGGACTGCAACTTAATGCTGCCAAGTCATATGTACTTCCTATTTGTAAGAATAAAACTCACCTTAATGTACTTCTTAACCTATATATTGGAACAAGAAAGTTGAGTGTAGTATCAAAAATTGTGAATCTTGGTTACTGTATAAATTCTTCCCTTTCCTGTGTTGATCACGTAAACAGTGTTGTCCAGAAAGTTTATTATATCCTACGTAATTTAAGAATGTCTGCTAGTGTTTGTCCTCTTGACCTAAGGCGTATGCTGGTAAAGCAACTTGTCTTACCAGTAATTACATACTCAGATATACAGCCTTACCAATAACGAGCTGCACACTTTCTCTTAAAATCGGTTTTACTTAAAACTGACTATTTTTTTAAAGCTCCACACTTCTTGTTTGCTACCAATAAAAAACGAGTCAAACATTATTTAGCTAAAATAGGAATATTTTAAAAACATGCAACACTGTCAACTTTGACAGAATTACAAATAATATTAACCGCTTTCAAAAAAAGAAAATATTTGACAAAATCAAGAAATTTAGAAAAAATTTATTAAAATGCAAAAATATGAACAAACAGCTAAAAAAAAGGTAAGCAAACAAACTAAATTTACATGAAAACGCAAATTTGAAGTTATTATGAATTTCAGCGCGAACGTCTTAACAATTGGATTGAAGAGCACAAGGCAGTCCTCAGGGAATTGTGCCTGGATAGGAAAAGTGTCTTGGACAGCTCCAAAAACGACATAAAAATAATTAGGCAGAAGGACAAGACGTGGAGCGAAGTTTCTGGCCTATTGGCTGCTCATGGATTGTCGGCTCCTCCAAATAGGTGCAAAGAGATGTGGGCCCGCATGAAGCTGGCAGCCAAGCGAGCCAGCACTTCTTATAAGCGTCAGTCGTCTGCCACGGGTGGTGGGTCAAAGCCAAACTCACCATCCGTTGAAGATATGGCAATGACAGCAGTAGATGGCTCTTATGAGGACCAAGCCTGCAATGACGGAGACGTGGAGGCAGGTTTTTTTAATATGCACTTGGCATTTAAAGATTTTTTTTTAATATAATTTTTACAGATTCTTTTTAATGATTTTACGGCCGAAAGTGAAATTGAGGTAGAAGCCGCTACAGAAAATATTGACTCTACACCTGACTTAGGCTTCTCTACAGACTCACGTACACCAGCAAGACACAACTCAAAAATAGGTAAGAATCTTCTTTTCTTTCATTTGCTTCTGTGTTATGAATTATTCTTACTCTAAATAATTTTTATGGTTAGTGGACAAATCTTGATGATTTTTATATTTAAAGGTGAATGCAAAAGTAGACGTAGAGGGTATGCGGTATCATCAACAAATGTGAAACACAGATTAGAGGCATCTATGGTATCACAACGCATCGAACAGATACGAACAGAAGCAAGTGATAACAAGGAAAGACGAGCAGTGCAGCTAAAATATGAAAATTTAAAGCTTCGAATTTTGGAAGAGGAGTGGCAATTAAATAAAAAAGCAAGAGAAGAAGAAATCAAAAACAACGCTACAATTGCTAAAGCCAAAATTGAGGCGAATGTAGGAAAAAGGGATTATTATGCTTTAAAAAAACAGCTTTGCTTGTAATAAAAAAAAGAATATGTTTTTGTGTAAATCTTTATTTTCAATTCCATTGATATCAAATAAAACACTTTTTAGTAATTTTAACTCAAAACGAAAAGTCACAAAATGTTTATATTTTTTCATATTGCTTAAGTAGGTACCTTTTAGGAAATAGACATAACACATGTTTACATGGCGAGTTATGTAAAATGATGCCTATATTTTTGTATAAACATAGTTCTATACATGCTATTTCTATCACGTGCACTTATGTGAATATTCTGCTCCATTTGAACTTCTTCTTCAAAAATAAAACCATCATTAATTGCTCCATACAGCTCATTGTTTCTTTGCTTAGCTATATTATGAAGAACACAAATTGATACAATGATGTTTTTTGCCGTGTTGAAATTTACTTGTATGCCACTGAGGCACACACGAAATTTATTTTTTAGCTGTCCAAACACCTTCTCAACATCACCACGAACTGCTATATGCTTCTTTTGGTAATTATCATCACAAAGATTTCTTGGATAATTTGCTCGAAATGGGGTCAGCAATATCCTTGAATTGGCGTACCCTCCATCTCCTAAGATAACTCCGCCTGCTAGATCAGCCTCTTCAAGCTTCTTTTTTATTGCACATTCATTCCATATCCGTGAATCGTGCGCTGAACCCCTCCATCTGCATACCACATCCAGTATTTTAAAATTGTCGTCACAAAGGACCTGACAGTTTAACGAAAAAACCCCTTTTCTGTTGCGGTGGGCGTCCCCAACTTCCCCAGGCGGCTTTTTGATTTTTATGTGTGTGCAATCAATCAAAGCAATGACCTGGGGAAAGCCCCACTTTTCATAGAAATGCTGCTTCGTTTGCGTTAAAGCTTGGCGTGATAAATTAAAATTAACGTACTGGGGGCGTAAGCTGGCCAACGCATTGCTTACTTGCCGTATAATGTTTGAGGCCGACTGTTGTGCAAATCCATATTCCACTGCTGCAATATAAACATTTTTCAAATGTATTTTTATAATTTAAAAGAAAAAAGGTATTCCTACCCAAATCTTCCTGATAAAAACCCTTCGCGACAAATCGTAAATATGCACATAGCTTTGTTTTGGGATCTATAGCAGCTCCGCGATTTGTTGGAGATTTAATTTTTGCATAAATCTTGTCGAAAATATAAAGCGCTGTTTCCTTATCGAATCTACAAGAGTAAACATTAGTATAATTGGAACGACTTCAAGGGTTGAGCAATGTGACAGCCAGAAAACGGTTCAATCCTGGAATATATCAGAAAGAATACCAAACTGGCTGCCGCAAAACATTATCAACTGCTTTATGTGGAGCTACCTGTGTAACTTTATGAACTCACTATCCGTAAGTTCACTGAAAAAATCCTTTCGTTCCCGATATGTTTTTGCTTTTCTTATAGAACGATAGTCCGTCAGGATTTCTCTGTCCATAAATAAACTTTCATCCTCCATGTTGACTTTAATTTTTAAATTTTAAAATAATTTTAAATTATCTATCAAAACATCAGCTGACAGTTAAATAGTAGTCAGTTTTAATATAAAATACATGAAAAAGCTCTGTATTTTCTGAGCCGGCAATTTTTTAAATTTAAAACTGACTTTAAGTTTTTATTGGTACTGTTTTTGCTTAATGTCCAACATTTTCGAAAATGTTGTACATTAAAATCCCTTTTTGGTAAGGCTGTAAATGTTGCATATAACTATGCCACGCGTTTTGTGTATGGATTAAGAAAATTTGACCACCTTTCAAGCTTCAGAACTGCTATACTTGGTTGCGATTTGGCAAGTTACCTTAATGCTAGAAACTGTATTTACCTACATAAAATAATACATGAAAGAACGCCACACTATCTTTATGAAAAACTACAGTTCAGCATATCCAGAAGAAGTTGTGTTCTAATAGTTCCTAGACATTGTTCTTTAACTACTTCCAATCTTTTTTTTATTAATGCCGTAAGATTGTGGAATGCGTTACCTATTTCTTTGAGAAAAATAACAGGGAGGGGAATCTTTAGGCAATCTGTATTTACTCACTTTTCTTCTCATTAATTTCTTCTATCACTATTTTCTTACTTTTTTTTTCTTTTTTTCTGTTTTTTTCTTTTTACTATTTGAAACATTGTTAGTTATTAAGATTTTAATTTATTATTATTCACTTTTTGTCATTACACTCTTGATTTATTTTCTAAATGTTTTAATTAAATATATTTTTTAAGAACTATTAATTTGTTGTTATATCCAACCAAAATTGTTTGATATCTATCTGTTGTACTGTAAAAGAACATAGTTCTTATTGTACTAATGTATACTCAATAAATTCAAATTCAAATTCAAATTCAAACATTTGTATTAAACTTAAAAATTATTCAATCTTAATTAATTTTTCATAAAAAATACATGGGAAAAGAATGAAAATAAATATATCTTAAACTAGTATTACTAACTAAATATTGGAATCATTGTCCCGATATTTTTATCATTTCAAGTAATTGTAGTACAACTTATAACAATGATATAATTTAATTTGAAAAGTAATGAGAAAAATTAAATATATTTTAGAAAAAGTTTTCATGTTACACATAAATAATTTGATAGTTAAAAATTGAAAATTATTGCAACGTAGAAAGATATGCAAGTAGATTGTTTTTGAACTGCACAGCGTTTTGAATAGATCGAAAGAAAGGGGGCAACGAGTTCCAAAGACGAATTGCGTAAATATAGAATTGCCTCTCAGATGTTAGACAGAAATGACGAAATTGTATTAATGAATTGGACCGATTAGATCTCGAGACAGTAACACGGTTATGCAAGTAAGAAGGTTCCTTAGTATATAACAATTTATAGCAATAATAAAGTTCGGAGCAATAATAAAGTTCGAAATTTAATATTGTATATTTGTATTGCATCGTGAGATACATGATCAGAACGTTTTAAACCATAAACGTATCTAGCTACGTTGTTAAAAGCTACTTTTAGTTTTTGCTTACTTGTGCAATCACAATTAGCGAAAATTTCACAACCATATAGAAGGGTAGGGAGAATGTAAACTTTTGCGATTAGAAGTCTAATATAAAGTGGTGTGAATGATTGTGCAATCATTAATACCCTAAGCATACCATAAACCCTGCCAATTGTATTTCCAATGTGTGAGTTCCAAGTCAAAGTCCTGTTGAAGATTATTCCGAGATTTTTTGCTGAGTCAACAAAATCAATTGCCGAATTGTTGAGCGAAATTTTTGGAAATTCTGAAACATCGATTATTTTTTTGGAAATAATTAAACACTTCGACTTCCTTGGGTTGAGACACAAGCCATTTTCACTTGCCCATGTTGTTACGCGCACAAGTTCATTATTGATGGCAGATACACAATTTGAAATATTATTGCGTGAGCAACTAACAAACAGTTGTACATCATCAGCGTACATATGGACGTTACAATATTGAAGAACTTTTGGTAAATCATTTACATGGAGTGAAAACAGAAGGGGTCCAATTATAGAGCCCTGAGAAGCATCCCTATTGAGGGTCAAAAATTCTGACGTTTTGTTATTGGCAAAAACAGCTTGAGATCGATCTGATAGGTATGACTGCAATAAGTTACATGCTGAAGAAGAGAAATTAAATATTTGAGATAATTTACTCTTAAGAATAACATGATCAACTGTATCGAATGCCTTTGAATGGTCTAGAAGAATTAAGAAACTTACTTTACTATCATCCAATCCTGCTCTTATTTCTTCAACTACGTCTATTAGTGCAGTGACGCAACTCCTCTTTGCCCTAAACCCAGACTGCCTTTCAGATAGCAAGTTATTGTCGCAAATAAATTTGCTAGTTTGCTGGTGTACAATCAATTCAAACGCTTTTGATAAGTATGATAATATGGCCACAGGTCGATATTCATTGCGTGTTTTTGGTATTGGAATGATTTTGGCTTGCTTACAATATTTTGGAAAGACAGAAGTAGTGAGAATTGTGTTAAATATGTGGGTTATATAAGGTAGTACTAATGGAAGAAGGATTTTTAGAAAGTGTGGATGAATTTCATCGAAACCTACTGCGTTGGACTTTATTGGAGTTGCGCCTAGATTTTCTGTTAACGAGTAAATATCCTCAATCGATGGGAAGACTCGGTTCATATAACCAATTTTACGAATGGGAACTCTCTGCTGGCGTCGTATTTTCTATCTCAGAAAAATTTGTCATTTCAAATTTTTTCGATCGAATTTTTTTTAAAAAAAATTTCGATGAAGTTTTTACCAGTCCGAGTTTGATATGCAAAGGTGGCAAAATTATGTTTTCCATGTCAACAACAGCTGTATATTTGACGTTGTGCATGCGCACTGTTTCGTCCTCTCTTTTAGGCCAGTCCTTTTTGATGTAATGCTCGGCACGAGCTCGACTGTCTCAAAGACAGAGAAAGTAGCAATTTTTAGTGTAACCACCTTGTAATCCACGCAACATGGCGACAACTTTTAAGTCACAACAAACTTTCCAGTTATGGTCTTCATATTTAATATATTTCACCAATTTGTTAATTGCCTCATATGATTCCGTAATAGTGAAAGCATGTGCGACAGCATAATAAAACAGCTTTTAGACTGTCTTTGTTGCTGTCGATAAACAACCTCCACTCTTTTGCGTCATACGGTTGATGTAGCTCCACAAACAACCCGGATATATCGTGACAAATGCATATGTTGTCTTCCATCCTATAATATTTTGCATAAGGGTCATGCCGATCTCGGTAGTATGATGAACTGACACTTAAGCCAAGAAGTGTCGTTCTTTCATGCAAGATGCAAGTAATTGTGCATTTTCTTTTGCAAGATTCAGATCTCTAACCCAATCGTTTAATTCCGGCTGCGTCATTACTTTTGGCCTTTCTTCCACTTGCATTTCTTTGTTTCGCCAGCTTTCCTGTGATATGCTTGTTTCTTCTGACATAGCTCTTTTAATGTGAAATTTCGGATACTGTATTCCATCTGAATGCAGAACTGGAAGCGTAAGCCCAGCAGCTGAGTTTTTAGGGTAATTCCCCCGCATAGTTTTCCCGAAGCATTTCTGTTTGCATAAGCAAAAATAGCATTCAGTGACATGACTCTGAGTCTCTCTCCAAATCATTGGCTTGACGAATTTCATGTTTCGTCTGTGGGAAAAATAAATTATTGTAATCAGGGCCGTAAAACTAAACTTAGAAAATATAGTTTTCTCCTATTTTTCTCAATTTTATAAATACTTGTGGCATAAATGTTTTAAATTTGGTCATATACGGGACACCTTCAGGGCCGGATTAACCAAATTTGCCGCTATGGGCTAGACGAAAATTAGGCAAAAAAAAAAAATAACAATAATAATGATACAACCCCAAAAACCAAATACTATATTTTTGACAATATTTTTAAAGGTTTTATGGGCTAAAATTAAATCAGAATGTATTTCTATGTATGAGTTCGTTCGAGAACTGTATGTATGAGTTCGATTGAAAAATAAAAATCTTTAATCATTTGTCTTTAATAATCATCAGTTTATATATTTAGAATTTGTTTTGTTGCTCAAGACTATTTTTTCAGGATCTGAAAATAGTTAGTGAAAATGTTGAACATAGTTTATTTATGCTGAAAATGCAACTTATTTTTTGACTTTCTTTTATTTAATTCAAAATAAATTTAATTTAATGTACTTTACGTCGGGATTTTGCAGAAGCAAAGTCCCCAATGATGTCATCGAAATCAATTGCGTTGACTAAACGTCCTTCAATGCACAATACTCCCAAGCAGTTTAATTTTTCGTTTGTCATGGTTGATCTCAAGAAATTTTTTATGCGCTTCATTCCTGAAAACGATCTTTCGGATGAGCAGTTTGTTGCAAAAAGGCATAAAAACATTCGAAATGCTATGTCTAAGTTTGGGAAAATATTTTCAACTTGGTTATTTCGAATTATATTTGACATCTGAATTATTATGTTTTCTTGATTGTGGTTGGTATTTTCACATAAGCATAGCGACACTTCTTTTATGAATGGTAATTCGGGTTCAGTGCATTTTTCTTTTTTACGCGGAAGTGAATGTAACTTTTCTTTTATATATTCTTGAAAATGAATGCATTCTGATACAAATGAGTCTTCTAAATCATCAGGATAACAGTTTTTCATTTTTTCCGCACATTTAATAAGTGTATTCTGGGGTATATTTTTTTTACTTAAACATTCCAAAACTTCATATTTTTCGTAAATTTGTTTATATCCGGAAACTCGTTTGGTCAATTCTGCGCTTATTTTATCTAAAATTGTAAAAAAAGTCTCCACTCTAAATTTTTGTTGGCCCATAAGCTCGGTGTCGCCTGCTCTCAATTCATCAGCCTGCAATTTTCTAATTTTTTTTCGTTTCCTTAACGTATCATACCCTCTGTCTGAAGTTAATGATATGTTTGCTGCTTCATCTTCGAAGTAATCAAACATATTTCTTAAGGTACCAACATACTTCGAGAGTGATTCATATAAGTTGACAACCTCATTCAAACAAATATCAGCACCCTGAATTTTTCTTTGGACAGAATAAAATCTCTCCATTAAATTCGCCCAAAATACTGTTAAAAAAGCATTTTCAAAACGCTCAAGATGATGAGTGATTCCGCCAGCCTCAGTGCGTATAATGGCTTTCTCCGCTTCGTCATCTGATATTTCTGTTAATGTATCATAAATAACTTCGTAATTTTTTCTAAAACTATTACATGCATCAGCTCTTGCAGCCCACCTTGTCACAGATAGGCTTTTAATAACAGGGGTACCTTTAGTTTTTGAGTTCAAAAGAGCCCATCTATGAGTGGAAGCTGAGAAGAAATTATACGTTTTTTGAACTATGTCAAAAAATTGACGAGCTTCTGAGCAACATTCTGCAGCATGCACGCCGATTAAATTCAGTGAATGAGCAGAGCAGGGAACATATATTGCTAAATTGTTTAGAGCCTTAATACGTGCTTGGAGTCCGCTGTATTGACCGGACATATTGCTTGCATTGTCATAACTTTGACCCCGACAATCCTTTATGTTAATATCCCAAGTTTTTAAAAAATCCATCAAAGCGTTCATCATTTCCTCGGCCTTATGCCCAACATTACTCTTAAAGCCTAAGAATCTTTCAACTGGCTTGCCATCTTCATCGACACTTCTTAAGATGAAAGCTAATTGATCAGTATGCGAAACATCTGGCGAGGAGTCTAGGCTTATAGAGTAATACTTGCTTTTTTTAATTTGGTTCACAATTGTGGTGAGAACTTTTTTAGCTATTACTTCTATAAATTCGTCACATATAGTTTTTGACAGATACGAAGTGTTTCCTTTGCCTTTATTGCCATATTGTTCAATATGCTTGGCAAGAAAGGGATCAAACTCCGCTATTAATTCTAGCGACATTAAAAAGTTCCCATTGGATAAAGATCCAAACCTTTCGTCACTGCCTCTAAAAGCTAATCCGTGACTAGATAGTTTTTTAATTACAGCAACAACTCTTAAAAGAACATTTTTCCAGTAAATTTGGTCCGTTCCTAAATGGCTTCTTAAACTTGCTTCTATACCAATTTTTCTGCCGCGATTAAGCATATCAATTTCACATATTTTATGCGCAGGTGAACCTTCATGACCTTTTACTCTTTGCTCAGCATGTTTCCAATCAGAAAATCCTGTCGAAAACTGTGAAGTTTTGTCCCTACCAAACAAGACACATGGAGCACAGAATACTGCACCAGTCCGTGGAGAAAATACTAAATATTGGCGATTGATACTCTCACCATTTGCTAAAGTCCGTCTGAACAGTTTCTTGTGAAGAAAACGTAGTTGATCACCATAAACTCTTTTTGAGCTTTCAAAATTGCTATCAAGATTTTGTTTTATTCCATTTTTTATTAAATAAGCAATTGTTATTTCATTAATCTCCCACTCAGAGGGATCAGAGCTTATGGATTTACTTATGGAATACTCAGCAGCCTCATTACTATCTGCACAAAAGTCTGAAGATAGTTGTACCTTACCAAATAAATAAAATAAACATCTGACCAGAGTTCTTAACCACTCAATGTTGACTTACAGTTTCCTCAGCGACTTTATTGCCAGATGCACAAATGCCTGAAATTGAATTCACTTGACTTTCACAGTCATTTTCACCAGCTCCGCAATGACTTGATGATAATTGTTCCTGACCAAATACAGTAAATGATAACCTGTCCCGACAATATTAATCATTGTTTACTTACAGCTTCGTTAGTAGCTTCATTGCCAGATGCACAGTCATTTTTTTCGGAAGCTTCAATGGGGTTAAAAAATTTTGTAAGACGAGCTGTATTTTTCAAAATATTAAACTGATCTGCTTCTTTCTTTTTTTTAATCTTGGAGTATTGAGAGCCACTAAGCCGCTTGCGTCCATCCATTATTGTTACTTAAACTTAATTTAAATAAAGCAACTCACTTTTCACGAAAAAATATTAGTTCGTTTTTCACTTTAATAAACAGAAAAAGCAGAGCCTACTGTTTGAAAATAATTGCTGTTGCGCTGTCTGTTGAGGAGTAGCAGAAGTATATAAAGCACTATAATATTGTTAGAAGCACTGGAAAAGTAACCCACTGGACAATATTAACAATACTTTTTTTTATGATATTATAACAAAATATACCTTTTAAACTACATTTTTCAATCTTAGCAAACAAAAAAAACAAATTTTCTATTGGCAAAATTTGCCGCCCCTAAAAATTTGCCGCTGTGGGCTCGAGCCCACTCGCTCCCTATGGTTAATCCACCACTGGACACCTTACCAATGGCTCACCCTTCATATCCTTAACATTCTAAAACAAATACTTACTTGGAGGTAAAAATTGATTGACACACATGACATCTAAAACTTGGTGTCCAATGTTGATTTACAGTTTCAGGTGCCATTGCAAAATACTGGCCATACCTTTTTTTTTAGAATGGTATTTTGTTAGCATACCATTATCAATTACTAAAAACTTTATTTTTTGATACTCACATTTTGCTTACCAAATAAAAAAAGCTAAATTTTTTAATTTTAAATGTGGAAACCATGAACATTTTTCATACCTCATATATTTCCATATGTTTCAATGGAAATACTTTTGTTGTTTGGGACTTTAAATTTTTTTCTTTAAGTTTTTGTTCCTATGATTAATATAATTATTCTCTAAGATTTAGTTTGTTAACAAACTGAAATCATAATTTTATTCGATAGAAGCTATCTTATTGACTTATTAATGTATTTATATTAAAAACTTTAAAAATGCTGATTATAAGAAAATAAACTTTATTTTTACTTCAATTTTATATTTGAAAATAAATCTTAAGCAACTAAGTGCATTTTTTCATCTCTCAAAACATAACACGCAAGATGCAAGCAGAATATGTTTCACAATACAAAAAAAAATTGTTGTTCGTGTCTAAGTTGATTGTCTTTTTTTTTTGTTTCGAGATACAAAAAGATGCTCTATGACTTAGATTTGAATATGAAATATTAACCGATATAAAAAAGAGTTCAAAATACTGCTCCAATACAGTAAACGTTTCAGCAGGAATATGCAAAAAAATGAAAATTGCAATTTATCCACTTTTGTGGACACATTGCGCCTAGATTTTCTGCTAACGAGTAAATATCCTCAATCGATGTTAAGACTCGGTTCATATAACCAATTTTACGAATGGGAACTCTCTGCTGGCGTCGTATTTTTTATCTCAGAAAAATTTGTCATTTCAAATTTTTTCGATCGAATTTAAAAAAAAAAAAAATAACAAGTAAAGAACGATTGTTTTTAATTTTTCATAAAAATAAATCGTTCAAAGAATAATTCAGGAACGTTGGTTTCCTAAAATAAGTTTGCGAAAAAAATTGTAGCATAGAGCACTGTTTGTGTTGCTGTTGAATTAACATTTTTTCGTACAAGGGAAAATTACTAGTACTACTACTTAGGCGCTACAACCGTATGTCGGTCTTGGCCTCATCTAAGAATTTGCGCCAGTCATTTCTGTCTTCCACTTGCTGGCGCCAGTTGGAAAATCCAAGCATCGTCAGGTTGTCCTCTACTTGGTCTATCCAACGAAGATGCGGTCGTCCTCTTCTGCGTTGACCGCCGCTGGGTACCGAATCGAATGTTTTCTTCACTGGAGCATCGTCTTTCATGCGCTGAACATGACCAAGCCAGCGAAGCCGCTCGATTTTAATGCGCTTGACTTTGTCGATGTCATCGTACAGCTCATATAGTTCATCGTTCCACCGTATTCGGTAGTCGCCATTGACGCAGATTGGTCCATAGATCTTACGAAGAATCTTTCTCTCGAATGCTCCTAAAGTCTTTTCATCTAAACTGATCAACGTCCAGGTTTGTGATGCATAAAGTAGGACGGGCATAATGGGCTATTTATAGAGCGTGATTTTCGTTCGTCCAGAGAGGGCTCTGTTGCCTACTGAGGACTCAATTGTCAACTGAGCACAAAGTAACACCTGTTGGCAAGAGTTATTCTTCGTTTGATCTCAATGCTGATGTCCTTGGTTGAGTTTATTCTGGATCCCAGATAAACGAAGTTCTTTACAACCTGGAATGAGGTATTGTCAACTGTAACGTGGGTTCCAAGACGCTGGTACTGTTTGTTCGTTGACACCAAGTATTTCGTCTTATCTGCATTCACTTCCAGACCCATTCGACTTGACTCTTTTTCTAACCTGGAAAATGCTGCACTGACTTCGCGCGTATTATGGCCAATGATATCGATGTCATCAACATACACAAGCAGCATAACACTCTGGTAGAATATTGTGCCACTACGTCTCAGATCAGCAGCTCGGATGATTTTTTTCTATCATTAGGTTGAGAAAGTCGCACGATAAGGAATCACCTTGTCTGAAACCTCGTTTGGTAATAAATGGTGGGGAGAGGTCTTTCCTGATTTTAACTGCGCTGCTGGTGTTGCTCAGTGTCATCCTGCAAAGTCGTATTAGTTTTGCAGGAATACCAAATTCAGACATGGTAGAGTACAGGTGCTTTCTTATTGGGCTGTCGAAGGCGGCTTTGTAGTCGACAAAATGATAGTGGGTGTCGACTTGTTTTTCTTAAGTCTTTGTCGTAGCGTGAAAATCTGGTCGATGGTGGACTTTCCAGGTCTGAAGCCACACTGATAAGGTCCGATCAGTTCGTTTACAATGGGCTTCAATCTTTCACATAAAACGCTCGACAGGACCTTATATGCGATATTAAGAAGGCTTATCCCACGGTTATTGGCACAGATAGTGGGATCGCCTTTCTTGTGGATTGGGCAGAGCACACTGAGATTCCAATCGTTCGGAATGCATTCTTCCGACCATATTCTGCATGGAAGCTCGTGAATGCATTTAAGTAGAGCTTCGCCTCCGTTCTTAAACAGCTCAGCAGGTAAGCCATCAGCTGCCGCGGCTTTGTTATATTTAAGCCGAGCTATAGCTGTCAGAACTTCATCATAGTTGGGCAGCGGGCAGCTGTCATCCGAAATTGGGGTTTCCGGAATATCATATCTATTGGCGGGATTGTTGTCAGCGTCGCCATTTAGAAGCTTAAAGAAGTGTTCCCTCCACAACGTCAGTGTACTCTGGACATCTGTCACTAGATTCTTGTTTTCATCCTTGCAGGAACAGGCCCCGGTTTTAAAACCATCGACAAGGGCAAATTGCTTTATCATAAAAAACACCATAAAAAATTGATTTGACCTTGTAGATGTTGTTATCACCATTCCACCATTCCGTACAAGGGCGAATATTTTTGTCATTATATCTGTGACGATTAGCAATAATAGCTTAATTGGACTTACGACAGATCTGAGTTATTGATGTAGCTATGTTCTACGCATATAGTACTATAAACACACAAAAACTAGAGCTTCTAGCATAACCAAAGTCAAAGTTTTAAGCATTAAAATCAGACTTTTTTTTATTTAAAATTACTCCGAAAGCTAGGCTTCACTAGCTCAAGAAGAATCCTCACTGAAGAGGAAATTATTTGGCCAAATCTTAGATTTATAACGCCATCACAAATTACGAATCTTTTGATTCTATTGAAAACTGTACTTTAATTGTGTCAGTCGCATCAGCGGATGGACCACAAAACACAATTACCGTTGACTAGTCGCACTTCACGACCTCGGTGATGAAACGACGCGAGTCGGGTGGAAATCAGACTTAAGGCGTTATTGCATATCGACATATATATAGTATTTGTTAGAACCACTTGAGATTATGACTTTTCAAAAGCGGACATAGTCCCAAGCGGTCTGAATCCACATTTGGTGTTATTATTAAGCGGTCTTAATGCTAACTACAATTTTTGGGACTTTGTCCTCTTTTTAAACGGAAAAATTTTTAATTTGGGATATTGTACCTTGGAGTTATGTCCCGTTACCTCCTATGTTACCAGAAAAGCGCGATAAATAGCACTTATGGTATTTTTCAAAGACTGTGGGATGTGGTAATTCCCATGTTATTTTGTGAGAAAAATCTCTCGCGTGTATAAAAAAATACCTGAAAAAACCACAAAATACCTCAAATTACTACAAAACACCACAATACCTCGAAACAACTCAAAACCCCTCTGGCCAGGCATATTTCATTTTTGAGCGTTAATTAAACATACCTCTAGTTTAGGTAGATACCTGTTTTTCCCTAAATAAATTATTGTTATACACATTTTGAGTTATTTTTTTGCAAATACAATGCAGATTGTTGATTCCAGGTATTTTTTTTATATTTTGGGTTGTTTTTATGTGAATTCAATGCAGATGTTTGCTTCCAGGTAGTTTTTGTGTTAATTTTTCTCTTATTTCTTTTTTTTTGTTTGTGATTTTGGTTTTGAGTTCAGTTAGTTTATTATTGAATCCTGAACATACAACATCGACAGACCGAAATATAAATTTTTTGTGCGGAAACTAAAGTGAAATTATTACTATTGTTATGGCAGAGGATTTAAAATTTGTGTGCAATACGCGCTTGCCTACATGCAGCCTTACTGATAATTTCCAACAACTATCATCAGCGTTACAGCATGATTTCGCACTTCACACAGAAGCAGACGAAGAACTAGATTTATTTGAAGACCAAAGCGGTGAAAACACAGATTTTGTGCCCGAAGATGACGGCCTCGGACATTGTATATGAATTTGAAATTGAAGCAAATGAAATATTCGACAGCGATAAAGAATCCGAAGAATGTGAGAATGCACCAACTCAAGCTGCAGACGGGTTTTTGCTTGGAAAAGATGGTACCAACTGGAGTACAGCTGAACCCGCTACAGTGATATTCCGCCAGCACAACATCATGCGTTTCAGAGGTGGACAAAAACAAACCTGACCACTCCGCTTGAGGTGTTCAAGCTTTTCTTTTCACCGAATATTACGTTCATTATCGTAACACAAACAAATCTATATGGAGAAAAAGTTACACGCAAATGGAACGCAGAACATGCAAATTGCACACCACGAGTATGGGTTGATATGACAAGTGTTGAGCTTGACGCTTTTATTGGGATACTATTGGTTTTTGGTGTCAGTCGTAATACTATGCAGCTCTCAAGATTGATGTGGCAAACTGATGCACTTCCAATATTCCGTGCAGCCATGTCATATACACGATATGTTACTTTGATGCGCCGTATTCGATTTGACGATAGTCGTACGCGCGCATTTCGTCAACAAACCAACAAAGCTGCTCCCATTCGCGACATATGGAACTTCTTGAATAACAATCTTGCCAGTAATTTTGAACCATACGAAAGTGTAACCATCGATGAGCAGCTATTTCCATACCGTGGGCGCACAAAGTTCACGCAATACATCCCATCAAAGCTCGCAAAGTATGACATAAAAGTATGGTGGGCATGCGATGCGAAAACTAAGCATCCGTTACAAGGAAAACTGTACACTGGTAAAGAGGGAGAACAACGAGAGACAAACCAAGGCGAAAATGTGCTCATGAGTTTGGCTAATCGATACGCCAACAGCGGCAGAACTATTATTGCTGAGAACTTCTTTACAACATAAGACGCAGCGAAACGTCTTGGCACCTTTAGATCCAACAAAAGGTGTCTTCCCAAAAAAGTGAAAAAAGACAGCAAACGGCCAGTGATTTCATCTGAGTTCGGTTTCTATGATAACCTTGTATCACTGTGCAGCTACGTTCCAAAGAAGAACAAAGCAGTAAATCTACTATCCGTAAATCTACTGTGAAACGTTGGCCATTAGCATTTTTTTGCAACATGATAGACGTCATGGGATTAGCCGCTTACATCATATGCAATGAAAATACAGAAGGAACCAGAAAAGAGAAGCCACGAATGTCCTTGAACACGCTGAGTAAAGAATTGGTGCTTGCTAATACTGAAAATCGCATGAACAACAACCATATTTTGGGACAATATTCAACCCGTTTGGCCATTGAATCTTTCTTTGGAAGGCCGTTGAATATTCCCAGCAACATGCTGCCTAACCAACAAAGCCGCCCTAGTGCACTGAATTCCAGAAAAGATTGCAGAATTTATGCCACGCAAGACGAAAAGCTGCTTAGCTTGGCTCAGACTTAGCCAAAAACCAACGATAAGATCGTTTTTTAATCGATTGCGAACGAATTTTTCCGCACCCTGCTTACAACATGTTATAAAGAGGCTTAAGCAAGAGTTCTTCCACCACCTCCGACGAACCAAAAGTGACTACTGAAATTTAGAATCTTGTTAAGAACGTAAAAATATTTACTAGAAAAATTTTTCAATAAGTATTAAATTTTTTTATGAACAAATTTGATACTTATGAAGTTTGCTCCAATTCTGAAACAAAACTCTTACTTAAGCGACTTTATCATAAGCTTTTTTTTTTTGGCTGTAGGCAAAAACACCAAATATTAAGAAAACAAAAAATTTACCATTCAAATATATATATAATTGATTAAGAAATAGTTCTTTAGAAATGTCTTATTTAAGTCGTCATAAAATAAATTATAAAAAAGAATAAATACTATTAAATAATTATTAACAATTAACTTGGACAGCCGTTGTAAATCAAATATTAAAATGATTATTCCGCCCATGTAAATGGAATTTTCTTTCAAAGGAAAGAGTATGCGTTGTAATATTACTTATACCAAACGATAAACGCAAAAATATAAATAAATTCGTTTCTCTTAAGAGATTTCTGAGTATGGCTTATAATGTGAAAGTGTATATTTTCCTATTCCTCAATTGTGTCGCAGTGATGTGGAGTAAATTCGATACTTGCATCATCAACTAAATCAATTGATTCATCCTCAATTGGCTGTTGCATAGATTCGTTCATCATTTCTTCGTTCATGTTACTGATATTTAATGCAACCTGAGATGGAGACGGCAGATCTAAGTCTGAAGGATCCTCTTCACCAGTGCTTATACGGTACGGTTGTTGTGAACGTACAAACGATGCATTTAGTTGATTTTGTTGACTTCCTCTTGGAACTGATGACGAAGAAGACGAATTTTCGTTGCAACTTTGATCCGATGCAAGCTTAGCTACAGAAGAGGCTACAGCAGCAATTGTCGTTATATTGATACACGGTGTCATAGAAGGAGGTGTTATGAAAAGATCGCCGGCCTCGAGAACATTCAATGGGTCTGCATAAACCCGAGAAAATTCTTGTGGACAAAGAACAATTGGTGGACGTAGAACTTCTAGGCTTGTTCCCTAAAATACAGTTCAATATAATAATTATAAATATTAACTTATATAAAAATCTTACATCAGCAGAGATGCAGCGGTATTGAGCCATTGGATTGTAATTGACAAATTCATATTCAGAACCTAAAGATGGAAGGAAATATCCTTGAACACAGTATCTTATTCCAAATGGTATATTGCGAACATTTCCCACTGGACGATCAAAAGCACGATAGACAATCCGAGCTGCTTTAAGATTTTGGACAAGATCTTCGGCTTGTTTAATACGTGGCTCCACTTCCTCAGACACCACATCTAATTTTCGCGTTCCATGATTTTTTAACTAAATTTTTTATAAAAAAAAGAAAATTAGAATTTTGTAAATTTGTCCTGCTTTTGGCGAAAAAAGAGATAGTAGTGTTAAATATATTTAATTATTTTTAAAAAATATTGAAATATTTACTTTAGCTAATGTCTACTTATATTTGGAATTCTTAGAAGCTGAGTATTATTACTTTAATTATTTGCTGCGGTTCAATGTTAGCTAAACACAGCTTAAAGCAACTATGTAACACATCTTAACTTAAATTATCTATTTAATCATCTCAATTGCAATGTTAACTAAACATAGCTAAAATCTGTCTTAAACTTACTTGAACTCCATTTTTTATATAACTTACTGCTTCTCAATCAAACCTATAAAGCGAAATGTAATAAATATGAACTCATAAAAAATATCCGTAATTTGTTATTAATTACCCCGAATTAATAACCAAATTGTGTGGAGATATTTCCTTCAAATTATCCCCTTCATTTAAAGGAGATCCCTGCATTTTTTGGTGGTTAATGATGAGCTAAACTTCTCTCCCAATTCTAGCTTTCATCCTCTACCTCATGGTATGCTACCGAAAGCATATCATCGCGAGCGTGTTAATTTTACGCTCTGAATTGCCCCCGCCCCCTATGACCGGAGCAATTCAGCGATGAAATTAATTCCGATTATATACATTGGAGCTCAAAGTTCTCCAAGGTTTCTACAGCTAGAGCTATAAAAAAAGTTCCAAAATATTTCTTTATAAGTACGAACAAATAATATATAATTAGTGTAAAATAGTCAATGGGTGCTCCCCTTTTCCCCCCTTTATTTATAGACTCGATTTACTTGGACCACACAACCGAAAAAAACGCTAAAAAATCAAAACACAATTTCATCAAATTCTATTAAACATCCTTGGGTGTTTTTTCTGAGGTAATAAAAAATGTGATTGTTATAACGAGTTTGATCATGATGTTGACGATTAGAATTTTGAAAATTTAGTATTGAAATCATAACAATACCAAATTTCAATATTACCATATTACCCCTAAGTACCAAGTTTCATTAAAATCTATTTAGTCCATATAAAAACCATATAGAAACTATCTTCGAATGGACCGAAGTTAAAATACCCCCAAAACCGCATTTTAGTATATTCCAAGTTTTCAATGTTGTATTATTTTTATGACGTCACTTTTATAGGACGTGGTTTTGTATGCAAAACCTTTTACTAATGTGTAAAAGCTTATGCGTAAAATATCAAATTGAAACCAAAAAGTTTTTTAAATTTTTTGGAATGGAAGGTTTTGCAATAATGATGACGTTACTTTGTATTGGAGGTAAGCGGGGTTTACAGTTTATTTAACAAACTTCAAGACTTAAACCTATTTTTAAAATTTGAAGGCATTGACTAATTTTTAATGAACTTCTGGAAATTGTACTGTGGTGATCAAATCAATTCTTGCATAAGTTTAAAAAGTTTAAAAAAGTTTACTATGTCCTTCGAAATCTGTGGATGACATCAAGCTTTGTGCCTCAAGAAACTAGGAAAAAACTGGTTTTGCCGCTGTTGATGCCAGTAATAACTTACTCGGAAGTCGTATACTGTAAACTCGATTCTCGGTCGTTGCACAAGCTTTTAGTCGCCTTTAATAATGCAGCCCGCTATGTATACGGCTTAAGAAGGTTTGATCATATATCTGCCCACAGTAAAAAATTGCTTGGTCGTGACCTACAAAGCTAGCTACACCGAATCATTTACACACAAAAACCTTCGGAACTTTTTGAAAAGATAGAGTTCTGTAGGTCAAGCAAAAACATGAACCTAATGATCCCTAGATATTACTTCGTAAACTCCAGTAGATTGTTTTTCGTCAGTGGTATAAGATCGTAGAATTCATTGCCAAGTGCAAAGTGTTTCCAATCATAAGAAATTTAAGCATTTAATTTTTGAATACTTCTCTTAACTTTTTCTGTTTCCTTCTTTTTCGACTGTAATTTATCTATCTTTAATTATATTTCTATATCCTATTTTTAAGTCTACATTATTATTTTTTTGTTTTTTTTTTTTCTTTTGTTCTTACTATTTTTATTAAATAGATTCAAAATCAAAATAACTCGTGATTAATTATTAGGTTTTAATTTAATTTGATGTTATTTTTATGTATCTTTATGTTGTTATCTCTTATTTTCATAGCGGCATGAAAAAGATTTTATCTTATATGTCAACATCTTTTGTTAAATAAATATCGTAAATAAATATCGTAAGCCCTATAAATCTTACTTATTTCATTAAGTCACTTTGTATGGGAGGCAGCTTGGTTTTCATTCGATTTTCACAAATTTCATACTCAAAGTGCATATTAAGGGTAGAAGCTTGTAACGAACCCTTTTTCGTCCGTTACTAGTTTGCTGAGGTGAGCTCAGTGAGTAAACCAAGGGTTCTTACAAAACAATTTATATCCTAACGATTCTAATATTTAAATGATAAAGCCGGAGTTTTTGGTTTTCAACTTTAATAAAAATCTGTTTTATTGTTACTTTCATTAGTATTTTCTTATATTAGTTTAATTATTATTTACTTAATTATACTGTAACATATGTATATATATGTTATATATATATTATAACTTAATATAGATAGCTTCTGACTACTATACTGAACGGTGGGTACACGTTTCTTTCACTTCTATGCTGAACGGTGGAGACACGTTCCTATGACTGCTATGCTGAACGGTGGGTACACGTTCCTATGACTTCTATGCTGAACGGTGGGTACACGTTCATTTGACTTCTATGCTGAACGGTGGGTACACGTTTCTATAATTTTTAACTGAACGGTAGAAACACGTTCCTATAACTACTAGCTGAACGGTGGAAACACGTTCCTATGACTTCTTACTACGTTTGAAATGTGGAAACACTTTCACTAGCTAGTCTCGATATGTGCACGCGCTTGCACCCAGACTGATTTTGGTATGCCAGCGAGTTGCCTTATACATGTTCTCGCTGTGTTCTGTTTCGCCGTTCATGTGTTTTGTTTTCCTTGCCTGTGTGTGTGTGACTGTGTACATGCCTTTGCCTGTTTGTATGTGTGTATTTATTTTTTATTTACCTAGTTATTATTAATTAATTGTATTTGTAATTTTATTTAAAATATTTAATACATTTCATATTTATTATATATTTAATATTTATATCATTTAATAAGAAATTCACAATTCATTTAACTTCATTTATAAATTAAATACATTTTACTAAATTTATCAACATTCATATTTCATTTTCATACAACTTTATTTCACTTATAATACATATTTACAAAGTTTGTGGGGCACAAATTGTGCAATAAATTTGTGTCCTTACACCCCCCTTTTCTTTCCTTGTCAGCAGTTACCTTCACTTGCCGGTCCTTGACAATACGGATTCGATACGTTTTCCCCTCTACGGCTCTTCGAAATGAGAACCGTTGTCGACCGGTCTTCTTCGCCAATGCTGCCTGAATTTCAGCAACCAACGCTTGGGGTAGTGGCCTTCCAGTTTCGTTGCTTAATTTGGGCATGTTGCACACTGCTTCAGTCGGTGCAATTGTTTCTAGCATTGCTTCCAGCTCGTGAATATAGTTGCCCATCTCGATGACGCCACTAGTTTCGGTTGGTGTGCTGTTGCTGAAAATACCCTCAATGAAGGCTGGCAGGTCACATTCGCCTGCTGTTGCGTCGACTTCGGGTTGCTGTTCACTTGCCATGAATTGCTGGTTGCCTTTCTTGCATTTTGCATCTTCATTTGTAGTGTAGGCATCGTCTCTTGCGGTTGTGCTGCTAGGACAGTCATCTTCGTCGCTTGAAATCTCAATAGTGATTCCATCGGTCCAGAAATCCTCTACATGGAATTCTGTTGTGCGTCTGTTGAAATCAGAGTCGGTACTGGCTATACTTCTGTCGGCACAGTTGTCGCTTGCGATGGTATGTTCTTCATCAGAATCTGACAAGCATATCACTGCTGCAGCTACCTGTTCTGCGATCATATCGCGCTGCCGACTCCGTGTTGTTGGGCCACTGCTAACTGCTTGCGGTACAAGTTTTTTGTTTGCACCCAGCTTGACATGCAGACGCGGTACCTTAGTCTGAGGATTTTCTATGATTTCCTCATCGTTATTGCTAAGGCGGCGTATAAACCTACGCTTACTTTGTAGTGCGTCGTGATGCTGACGAAACTTCTGCAAGCTTTGACTGAACTTGTCCATTGTGCTCTTACCGTCGATTTGAAAATCATTTTGTCTGCGGCTTGTTAACTTTGTCTCGGATTTCTTTTCCACTCGAATCCCATTGCGCCAGGAAAACTGTTTCCATATATTTTCCTGTGATTTGTTCGTGTTGAGTGTTTTCGTTGTTTCGATCTTATTTACTTGTGTTTACTCTCTGTCACAGCTGTTTGACACTATTCCATGGTTGGGTATGTTTACCAAAAGTACTTCTGAGTTGTTTTATTATTATTAACATATGTCTTATGCCCCAGCACGAACTTGCCAACTGGTCGTACAAGTGGTTCTAAATTACTACATGCGTAACTATTATCCGTGTTTGGGCCTTTTGTTGGAAAAGTGCGTTGTCGAAGCTGTTGCTCACGCAAGCGTGTTGGCATGTGCCTGGCGATACTATTGCTGCTATTGACAGTTATGCTGTTCCGTCGCATGTCGTGTTGATCATGTGCCTGCTACTTCGCTGTTTTGATTATGCTGCTGTTATGGCGCTGCTGTGATGCTTTTTATGATGCAATTGTACTGCTGTATTGCTTTTGATGACGCTACAGCGCTGCTATGATGCTTTTGGTGACCCAACTGCTACTACATTGCTGTGATACTCTTGATGACACAGCTGCTACTGCGCTGCCGTGCTGTTTGGTTGACGCAGCTGCTGCTGAGCTGCCGTGCTGTCTTTGTTGACGCAGGTGTTACTGCGCTGCCGTGCTGTTTCATTTACGCAGCTTCTACTGTGCTGCCGTGCTGCTTTTGCTTACGCTGCTTCTACTGTGCTGCTTTTGGTGATGCAGCTGCTACTGCTCCTGCTACTGCGCTGCTGTGTTCTTGTGCTGCTTTTGATGACACAGGTGCTACTGCGCTCTTGTGATGCTTTTGATGACGCAGCTGCTACTGCGCGGCTGTGTTCTTGTGCTGCTTTTGATGACGCAGGTGCTACTGCGCGGCTGTGTTCTTGTGCTGCTTTTGATGACGCAGGTGCTACTGTGATTGCAATTTGTGACGCAGATGCTGCTGCGATGGCAGTTCGTGACGCAGGTGCTGCTGCGATGGCAGTTTGTGACGCAGGTGCTGCTGCGATGGCAGTTTGTGACGCAGGTGCTGCTGCGATGGCAGTTGGTGACGCAGGTGCTGCCTCGATGGCAGTTGGTGACGCAGGTGCTGCTGCGATGGCCGTTGCTGACGCAGGTTCTGCTGCGATGGCAGTTGCTGACGCAGGTGCTGCTGCGATGGCAGTTGGTGACGCAGGTGCTGCTGCGTTGGCCGTTGATTATGCAGTGGCAGCTGCTGCTGCGATGGCAGTTAGTGACACAGGTGCTGCTGCGATGGCAATTGGTTACGCAGGTGCTGCTGCGATGGCAGTTGGTGATGCAGGTGCTGCTGCGATGGCAGTTGGTGACGCAGGTGCTGCTGCGATGGCAATTTGTGACGCAGATACTGCTGCGATGGTAGTTGGTGACGCAGGTGCTGCTGCGATGGCAGTTGGTGACGCAGGTGCTGCTGCGTTGACCGTTGATTATGCAGTGGCGGCTGCTGTGGCAGTTGTTGACGCAGATGCTGCTACGATGGCAGTTGGTGATGCAGGTGCTGCTGCGATGGCAGTTGGTGACGCAGGTGCTGCTGCGATGGCAATTTGTGACGTAGATACTGCTGCGATGGTAGTTGGTGACGCAGGTGCTGCTGCGATGGCAGTTGGTGACGCAGGTGCTGCTGCGTTGACCGTTGATTATGCAGTGGCGGCTGCTGTGGCAGTTGTTGACGCAGATGCTGCTACGATGGCAGTTGGTGATGCAGGTGCTGCTGCGATGGCAGTTGGTGACGCAGGTGCTGCTGCGATGGCAATTTGTGACGTAGATACTGCTGCGATGGTAGTTGGTGACGCAGGTGCTGCTGCTGTGGCAGTTGTTGACGCAGATGCTGCTACGATGGCAGTTGGTGACGCAGGTGCTGCTGCGATGGGAGTTTGTGACGCAGATGCTGCTGCGATGGCAGTTGGTTACGCAGGTGCTGCTGCGATGAGTTCTGTTTAAATTGCTGACATAAAGAGCACCTTCGTACATACCAGCTTATGTCTCTGAACATGCCTGGCCAGTAGTGTCGGCTTGTTATTTTGGCGATGGTCTTGCGGATGCCCATGTGGCCGGTGGTTGGATCATCGTAATTTTCTTTAATAATTTGTTCTCGCTGAAATCTAGGGACACACAGTTTCCAGGGTGCGTAGTCTTAAATTTTTTTTGTTTGGCGGTATATAGCGGTATAGTTCACCATTTTCTTTGAAGTAGTTCGGATACTTTTCAGGATTCTGCTGAACTTCTGCTTCTCTCTTCGATAACCATTTGCAGAAAGGAGTATTCCTTGCAGAGGCGTTTGTTTTTCTATGCAATATTTCTTGCGGTTGTCGTGATAGAGTGTTTGCTTTGATGTATAACCTGCCCTTCCGGTGCATGGTGATATGATAAATTATTTATTTATTTATTTGATATTCAATATTAGTATTATAAGAACATGTTCTTTTTAAATACATTGGTAGTAAACTAACAATAATATTATATTCAGATTGAACGATTATGACATTATCACATAGTCAATAAATTTTATTAATGGATTTATTATAATTATTATTATTTATTATTCATACTTATTCATAACAATTACATTTTTCATAAAGTTAAAAAAAGAGCAATGACTCAGGATCCGTGGGTTCGTCATACCCGACACTCCATAAGGGACTGCCCTGCGGCATAGTTAAAAAAAAATTAGAAAAATTATTATTTAATAATATCAGTATAATAAGAGTATAGTAAGAAATAGCATGAAATATAGTAAGAATCATAGTAAGAAATAGATCGTAAAACGTTAATACTGAGCTAGAAATATAAAGATAACTGCAATAAAGCAAAATGATTTAAAACGGCTTGCCTAAAGCTTCTTTCATTTCTAATAGATTTAAGGTGACTGGGTAATGCATTCCATAATCTAATGGCACTAACGCAAAATAGTCTGGTAGAGTTCAGAGAATTAAAGTTAGGTATTATCATCATATAACTCCTGCTTGACTGACAAAATTGTAATTTTTCAAAAAGCTACTATGGCACTTTAAAGTGAATCAATTTATGAAGGAATATGCAATTACTAGCATTAAGATAGCTTATTATATCACAACCAAGTATGCTATTCTTGAGGTGAGATATGTGATCAAACCTATGAATATTATAGACGTATCGCGTGGCATGATTAAACGCAACTCGCAGTTTGTGCTTAGAACGTGAATCTAGTTTACTATAAATAATTTCAGAATAAGTTATTGTAGGGATTATCATTTGTAACACCAATTTTCGCCTAGTATCAACAGGTGTAAACTGCGCCGACATTCTTAAATTTCGCAGGGTATAATAAATGTTTTGGACTACACTATTGATATGATCGGTACAAGTTAATGACGAATTAATATGAAAACCAAGACTCTTCACGTTGCTTACTATTTTAAGCTTCCTGTTCCCTATATACAAGTCGGGAATGTCATCTTAACAGATTTTATATTTCGCAATTGGCAACACATATGTTTTCAGCGCATTAAGTTGAAGACCATTTCTAATAGCCCATTTATGAACACTATCGAGATCTTCGTTCAACCTGTAACTTAAATCTTCTAAAAGACCCGTTCTGCGGGAAAGATGAAGCTGAACATCATCCGGCATGCATGAACATCATCCGGCATCATAGGCATGCATAGAGGAATGTTTACATATGGAAAAGATATCATTTATAAATATTAAAAACAAAAGAGGCCCAAGCACAGATCCTTGAGGCACTCTACTGCAAACATACTTGCATTGAGAGCAATTATTTGCAACATTTACTCTCTGAACTCTGTTCGATAAGTAGCTACTTACAAGATTAACAGCATTAGCACAAAACCCATAATAATTTTTTAGTTTTTGACAAAGTAAGGAATGATTTACAGTGTCAAATGCCTTAGAGAAATCAATTAAGCAGAGTAGGGTGAGAAGGCCTTCATCATAAGGCGATCGAATATCGTCCAGTACCTTAAGAGTGGCAGTTGCACAACTGTGGCCACAACGAAATCGAGATTGAAATGGGGACAAAAAATTGCTTTGTAAGAGAAAATTCGACATTTGATCAGCCATAATAACTTCACACACCTTTGACTAGCAGGACAAAATGCTAATAGGCCTGAAATCACTTTGCTCACTTGCTTGGGATTTTTTGGCTACCGGTATGACCTTTGCAACTTTCCAGGAATAAGGAAAAGAGGAGGAAGTGAAACAATGATTGATAATATGCGTTAGTGGGCTAACTATGAAAGGTAAAATGAGTTTTATAAATTTAATCGGAATTCCATCCTCACCAACCGCATTCGATTTAATTTTCATTATATGTTTTACAACCTCATTGTCACTTACCCCAGCAAACTGAAAGTTGGGTTCAACAAGGACATCTGTTAACTCTTCAAGATAACCATGGCTAACATTATTATTTATGAAAAAATCATTCATAGCATCAGGGTTAATACAGCAGCCAACTGTAGGCTTGTTGCCAATTCCAATGTTTCTTAGATTTTTCCATAGCTCTTTAGAAGGAAGCGATGTCTTCAGTTTATTAGAATAAAATTTTAACTTCGATTGCCTGCAAATAAGAATTGAAGCATTCCTTGCCACTCTGTACTCTTCCCAATTTGCCGACGACGGGTTTCTTTTCCACCGCTTATGCATTTTATTGCGGTTTCTTATCGCATTCTGCACACTGGACGTGTACCATGGACAAGACACATTTTTTATTACAATAGTACGCATCGGAACATGAGTTTCAAGGAGATGACAAATATGTTGAGTTAAGGCATCTACTTTATCACTTACATTTGAAAGGAACCAAATATCATTCCATGGAATAGAACAGGCATCATTGCTTAAAGCCGGAAGATCAATACATTTAAAGTCTTTGTAGGTAATGGTTTTAGACCAGTGTCGGGCACATTTTAATTTTCCAAACACACGTGTTTGGAAACAAAATGCTGCTTGAGCGACGTCGACACATGTACACTATAAGCATCTTCGTGTGCCTTTCAATCGTGTGCGTTCGGCTGTTGCTTTTTTTGATTTTTGCTAAGCAAATCAAGTCAGTTGATGTTGAACACTTTCTGTGGTTAGGTCTGGTCTGCATCGATGAACTTCAAGCTTAAAACTGACGAACGCCAAGTTGCTCTTCGTTTTTCTCTGCTTCACACACAAGCAAAGAATATGATAATATATGTGTGCCCATCACTGATCTAAATCATCTACAATTGTAGAACGAATTCCAAGAAGGGTCCAAGATAAATTTGAAAACCAATTTTCTTTGTCATCATATGACCTTAAAGATTATTTTAGCTGTCTGTGGAATCGTTCTACGAAACCGTTAGCTTCTGGACGGTACGTTGTCGTCCTAATTCGCTTAATCCCTAACGTTTCAGACATCTCACTTATGTAAACACAAGAATGCTTTTATGTTGAAAACATATTTTTATCAATCATACTAAAAGGTTTTGTTGTTCTGATAAAAAGATTTTATTGCATTTTATATAAACTAGTTTTCCCGGCAGACGTTGTTCTGCCACAGACCGCCTTACTGCCATACACGAAAATGTCAAGAAATGCCGAAAGTAACCATATGAACTAAACTAAATCACATTTCAGTCTAATACGATCAACACCGTGTTAAATATAGAATTTTTGTTGTTTTGTAAGCGGTAAAAAGGGGTGCGGCAAAATTATTTCCATTAAACCATCTCGTACTCGAAAAAAATCGATTGCCAAAATTTCAGCTTAATTTAGCTTAAGCTTGGCGCACTTTGCTTCTCTCCACGCTGACCCCCCGAAAAGTGAGTTTAACAAAAGTGAGATAGGCCCATTTTTAGTGCACTTGCCGAGACTAACCATATGAACTAAATTACAAAATGTTTGCCTAATACGACCCAAACCGTTGAAATAAAACATTTTCATTGGTATGTGGGCGGTTAAGGGGGGGCGTGGAAATCAATTTTAAGTACAGTTGCTGACAGTAATCATACAAACTAAGCCAACATTTTAGCTCAATCGACCCAGCAGTCAATTTTAATGGTTTCTCAAAAACTGGGTGTGGCTATATAGCGATAACGCCCATTTTTAGTACAGTTGCCGAAAGTAATCATACGAACTTATGTACCAAATGTTAGTCTTATACGGCCAAAACTTCTTGAAATATAGCATTTTCACAGATTTGTGGGAGGAAAAAGGGGGCGTGGAAACAAATATAGATAAACATATCTATATATTAACAATGAATGTTCGTTTGTTGGTTTGTTTGTGTGTCCTAAATATATTTCTACACCGTTCATCCGATCGCGATGAAACTCTCCAAATTGGTTGTTTGCATTCATGCGCAGGTTTTAGTCGTAGTACGAACAGCGTTGGACAAGGAGGCGTGGCACCTTCCATATACAACTCAAATTTGTAAATATCGAATAGCTTTTGAGTTATAGTTCGCACAGCCATGGAATTAGGTAATCGACCACAATTTACACGTGCCGTTTTACTGATAACATTTTATGGGCAATGGGAAAGGGGGCGTGGCACCTCCAATATAACCCGAATTTGAGATTTTGAATAGCTTTTGAGTTATAGTTCGCACAGCCATGGAATTTGGTATTCGACCACAATTTACACGTGCCGTTTTACTGATAACAATTTATGGGCGTTGAACACAGGGGCGTGGCACTTCCCAAACAACCCAAATTTGAGATATCGAATAGTTTTTGAGTTTTAGTTCGCAGAGCCATAGAATTTGGTATTCGACCACAATTTACACGTGCTGTTTTACGGATAACATTTTATGGGCATTAGGATAAGGGTCGTGGCACCTCCCATATAACCCAAATATGAGATTTTGAGCAGCTTTTGCGTTATAATTCGCACATCCTCAGAATTCAGTATTCGGCGACAATTCACAAGTGCTGTTTTACTGATAACATTTTATGGGCGTTGGACAAGAGGTCGTGGCACCTCTCATATAACCCAAATTTGAAATTGCAAATAGCTTTGGAGTTATAGACCGCACAGCCTCGGAATTCGGTATTCGAGCACAATTTACACATGTCGTTTTACTGATAACATTTTATGGGTGTATTACAAGGGGGCGTGGCAGCCTCCCATAATTTGCTATATCGAATAGCTTTTGAGTTAGTTTCACAATTTACACACGTCGTTCAGGTAGCGTGGCCCCTCCCACGCAATCCAAATTACGATTTGTGATATCGAATTGCTTTGGAGTTTTGGGTCGTACAGCCTCGAAATTCAGTATTCGAACTCAATTTACACATGCAGGCTCACGAGAGACGAACGGGCGTTTCTTCGCGATATTCCAAGAGCTTGGACCAATGATTCTGTGGCAAAGGTTGCGGTTGAACCAGTGTCGAGCAAAATGCGGCAACTGACTGCCAGCTGAATTGGCGACATTTACCAATATTGTTGGAAGCATTGTGGTAGACCGCGCCCTCGAAAAATTTACTCAATGGTGAGTGGCTGCGTGATTAACCGAACAAACATGAGTGGCTGCGTCCAGAGGCGCGAGATGAGCGCTGTTGTGAGCTATGCTAGGCGGTGAACTTTGAGTTGAGTTTGTTGTAGTATTTTTTTTTTTGTTCAAAAATTTTTATTTCTTCCTTTTTAGAGATTATGATAACAATTTTCCCATTTTTGTAACGAATTGTCGTACCCCAGTGTCAACATTAACTAAAAATCAGTATTTTTCTTATATTGCCACGCCCTTTTGTCCAGTAACACCCACTTTCTTGACCGTAAATTTTCATAATTATGCCTACCCCTGTACCTAATTTCAGTACCCTAGTGTCAATATTATTCTAGTTGCAGCGTTTTTATTATACTACCACGCCCTTTTTTGAATTACTTTTTTATACTTTCCGCTAGCGATTAGTTATTGAATATGAACTTTTTGCCACGTGTCCAGACAAATGTGGAAAAATCCACGACTGTTAAAAATTTTACGAATTCCGACAATGCTTATTGTAAAACGCAAATAAAGTATTTGTCGCACAAATAAATTTTCAGCTAGCGCACATAAAAATTATCAAAAATTAATTAAATTGCGAGCGGCGATGTGTAGTTGTCAAAATTAGCTGTTCATGCAATTAATCAAAGAAATTGTGAAAAAATAAGCAACGACTTAAACATAGCTAGTCAATCGCAGCAAACTAAAAACATTCCAATAAACTTCACGAACAAATTTAATGAATCAAAGAAAAGTTAAAAATAAGCGCATAGCTAGTCAACAGCAGCAAACTACAACTTCTTTAGCTGTTTTTGACAACTACCAATCGCCAAAAAACTGTCACGGCTACCTTGTCAAATAATTATACCATGACATAGCGGACTAGACAGTCTGTTTCGGAAATCGCTACATTTTCCTCTTCAGTAGTCTTTGAGTGATTAAGCTGTAAACTCACTGTTTAAATTTTCATATGATTTCACACATTCAGTAATTCATTCATTCGAATTATATGGCTACTAATCATATGACATTTAATAGATCATAAAATTAATTAACTAACTATGGCGGATCACGGCCAAATAAGTTTAATTAATGTCAAATACTTGATAGATTTTGGTCAGAGTCATGTGTAATTGAACATTTGGTTGTGAAAATAGCCACCTTTCAGTAAGAACACTAGCTTCTAGCGAAGCAAAATCACTCACATCATTTCTATGGTGCATTTCGACAAACTGTCGAACACCAATGAATATTGAAATAAATAAAGAAGCAACTAGAAGATATATCAACCTTGGTAGAGTTGATGGCGGTGATCTATAAATAGCCTACTGCTTTAAATGATTAGTACGTTTCTCTAATTAGTACGTTTCGATGCAACTGTGGACTGGTCACTGTCAAGATAAAAAAAGTAAACAAACAATTTTCAATTCAATTGCTGGATTCTATACAATTCTGTTTACAAGGAAACATATTATCAATTTTCTGTCAATATTTTAATAGTTAAGTAAAGAAAATCCATTTTTTATAAAATTTACATTTTCAATCAGTTTGGTTTCTTCAACACAACATCAAATTAGCTGTCTTCAAAATTTGGCAGATAACAAGACAACAAAGCACAACTGCTGTGTTTATAGTAAGTGTATTGAAGACACAGAACTGTTGACAGACAACAGCCGAATGTATTTAGTTGTATTTTTGTCTACCGTAATAGCAATTTACACATTGAAGACAGAAATTACTGTTGTGTTGTGAACCGCAATAGGGCTATTACTTCTTGGCGTTTTTCAACCAACTCCTTCCTGTCAGTTCTTTTTTAAACCTAGAAAGATAATCATATTGTAATATACGTAAAAGCTAATCTTGCGTTAAATTGACGCATAATTTTTAACTAGCTGTAATGTCAATTTTTATTAATATATTGTAATTAACAAAATTTTTTTATACATTTACAAACAGGTTAAATAATAAATACCACAATTTTTTATTTATATTTATTTATTCATGCAGGAAAAAACCAAAACTTCAAACCTCTTGCAAAGGGTGACGACTCTTTTGCTATTAGTTTTTTCAGTGTACATTTTTTGACACCTCACGTGGGATTCGTAATATGTGGCAAAGCCAAAAATGCTTAGTTAGGTTTGCCATTTCATTAAAAAACGAACAGTGCTTGCAAATCATTGAATTTTATTATCAAAATTCGTTATGGAATTTTTTTCTAGTTTTCCGGATTTTTTATGAACGCTGATCTTTATTTTTTTCAACTTGGACTATTCTACATTTTAAAGTGGTATCTAAATATGATCTCTGAATTGAGACAAAATAATCAATATTTAAATTTTACCAAGATTTTAATCACTGGATTTCGTATGTACCCCACGAGTCCAGGTATGCTACTCAGGATGAGCATGCCAGGTGAAGGTTAACAAGGTTGTAATAATAAAAATAATGGATTTAGGAAAAAAGTAGTTTGAATGATTTACTGAATATCATAGAAAATATATTTTAAATTCGGCTTCATTATTGCAAGAGACAAAAAAGTTCCACAATTTTGAAACGCAAAATCGTATTTTTTGAACTTGAAAAAAATTAGTACTAAAAACTAAAATAGATTTTAAAAAAGTAGTTAAAATGATTTATTGAATATCATAAAATATATATTTCAAATTTGGCTTAGTTATTGCAAGAGACACAAAAATTAGCGAATTTTGAAACGCGCAAGTCAAGCCATAATCGTATATTTCTTAACTTCAAATAAAATTTTAGTATTAAAAAACAACATGGACTTTGAAAAAAAAAATAATTCCAACGCTTTATTGAATATCATAGATAATCATAGATACATAGAGACAAAAAAGTCACAGATTTTTGAGACCATTTGGAGCCACTGTGCGTTGCCACACGACACGCCATGGACCTGTTGAGAGGCGAGTTTGGTTAGCAATTAATCTCACGTTTTGGAGCAGTCCATTGGACGCCAAGATCATAAGATTTGACCCTAGTAGACTAGGTTTTGTGGGGCTACGTGAAGTCTCTCGTGTACAGGGACAATCCAGCAATAATTGCAGCCCTGTAAGAGATGCTTTCCTGTTAGTGAGATGTCGGCCGAAATGTATGCCAAAATTAAAACTTACAGATGGACCAACTCAGGCATAGCCGCGGGTAACATTTACATGAAATAATCTTTAAAAAGTAAATGGCAGGTATTGATGTATCGCTCCAACTAAATATTTTATTCACTATTGAAAATTTTCTGTTTCTTTTTTTTTTTGATTTTCAAAATCCTTAAAAAATCACCTTTTACGCCTTTTTCTTTTGGGATATATCATGCCCCACCACACTAATGGCGTGACAATTTTTCACTACACTAACGGCGGGTTAAGAAAGTGAACGCAACTATAGTGCGGCACGTTCATTTTTTCGAAAGTTTCCGACAGCTCCCACACGAACTAAATTACCAAATTAAAGTCTAGTGCGACCAAAACCGTCTGAAATATAGCACTTTTATTGATTTGAGGGTGGTAAACGGGGTGTGGCAACATTTTCTATTTCTTTTAACCTTCCCTGTATTGAGGCGAACAAAACAGCAAAAAATTATTCAAATCGGTTGAGCTATTTTCGAGTTTTAGCAAGACTAATGCACAGTAATGGATTTTTATACATAGATTGATTTGATATTATACTTACAAGTTTCTTCAGGGATTCCCGACTTTCTACAAGTGCCTGTAGTACAAATTTTGTATTTGCCTCCTCATCGGCATCATCATCATCATCGAACACACCTTCGTTGAATGCGAGATTCCAGTCGTTTAACCGTGTGTCCATGTTTATGATATCAGCACCGCCCGAAGATCTGCACCCAGACTTCGAAGATTTACGATCAATATGCTTAAAAAATGAATGTACATGTGTGACAACGTATAAGCTATTGTAATATCAAGGTACCTGCGATAACATTACATCTTCTTCTTCATCGGAAAACCTGCCAACTTTGTAACCACAATTGTCATAGTCATCATCTTCAGAGCTTCTGCGAGAATCTTGGATCAAGGAACACTGCCATTCCGTACTAGCTACAAGAAGATCGTCTTCCGATGGTGTAAAACATTTACACCAAAAAAGAAAAGGGAAAACAATGAAAAAGAATGTGTTGACAAAAAAGCGTCGAGACCTTTAAAAGCAAAGTAATGTATATATGTGACATTTAAATATTAAGGTACGACATCAATTACTTCGTAGCATCTTCATAAATACTAGTTGGTTGTACATATTCATAGCCCCATTTGTCTACTTTTGTTGAAGCAAGTCCAAGTACAGCTTTCAGTACACCCAACACCAACATTATACCCAGCAATATCAAGGCATTGTGTATGAACCAATAAAATCTTCCACCAGATGTGTTATCTTTGACGTCATCGATTAAATTCTTAAGACAAATTTCGTCCTCCTCCTCACAGCTAATCAATCCTGCTTTTGTTATGTCCTTCTCAGACATTTTTTGGCACACATGGAAATCGACATATGTCTCCAGCTTAGGAACGCAATGACATTTACAGTCCCATATGCAAAAGCATCGAAATTCTGGTTCTACAGTCATAATTCGTATCGAAACAATTTGATCGGTTTCCTGTTTGCAAGGTCCATTTTGTTTAGATGGCTGCGTGGATGATTGATGATTCATAGTTGACTTGTGTTTGTTTTTATTTGCTTTATTCAATGATCCAGCTTCTCTTATAGTAACTTTGAGAAAAAGTTAAGTTATTAGTTAATTTCAAAAGTTATTCAACTTTTATCTTGAATAATAACTCACCATCACAGTTGAATTTTTTGTGTTTTTTAATTGAGGGGTCTAGAATTAACGGCAACAAAAACGTTACCGTTTCACCCACATGCGGCAACAGCAATTTCTTTACTCTATTTTTAGCACCTCCTTTTGCCATGGGACAGTTGCAAACACAAATGGCAAACTCGTGTGCAAATAGCCCCTTATTAATAACATCTACAGACACCTGCAACACATTCGCCGTTGTTGCGTCGGTGACTATCCTGGCAATACTCACTTTATATATGTGTCGATGAATAAGCGCGTTCTCCCGGAAGGGCAGTTTGACTTTGATGCTATAAGCTAATCATAGACTTAACGTTAGCGATGGGTTCGTCTAAGATGTGTGTATCTTTAGATTTTTTAAATATATATTTACCAACCTGGTACTCGATCCTCCAACATATTGAGGCACAAGCGATTCCTATCATACGGGCAGTACTCTAACAAGTTCATTGTTGTGGGAAAATATCCCAACTCAGCAATTGTGCGCACGGAACTTAAATTGTTACCATTCAAACTTTTAAAGACGTCATTACCTGAAATTCCATTTGATTTTGCAGTTTTCTCGAATGGTACAGCCTTATTTGCGTCGGCAAAACGACTAAGGCGATAATTGTTTTTTGCTTCCAACGCAGAAGCTTCTTGCTCATTCTCTGAATAAGCAGCGATTTTCATTGAGTTCCAATTTAGGAATTTTGGATTCTCAACGGCTAAAATATTGCTCGGATTTATATTTAATTTATTTAGATTTGGAGTTTCGTTATGAATTTCTTGATTTTCAAGAACGTTTTGCCTCACTGGTCTATCGTCTTTAGGTATTAACAACTGATGGTTCTGCAGTCGAAGTGATTTTTCAAGTTGGAATATATCGACATGGGACGAGAACAAAATCGAGAGATTCGCGTTGGCAAAGATTCCGGATAAGCTGCTGAGGCTGTGGCGATATTTAAAAAATTTTGCATTAATATGGTACTATAAGGAATTCGACAGTTTATTTCTATATATACTCAAGATATTCTAAATAACACACTCTAAAGAAATACTTAAAATTAATTAAAAAAATTTTAGAATATTTCACTAGATTTTTAGAGTAATTGTTTTTTACAAATTTTAATTTCATGAGTTTTTTTTATAAAGTGGTCTGTATTGTAATTTTTTACCAATTGGAACGACGTCCTTTTACGTGAAACCCAATTTATATCCAGTGAAATATAAATATTGATATTTTCAAATAAAAAAGCTCCCAATATCGCGTTTGTCCTGTAAAAATGTTTGTGAATTTAAGTAAAGGTCAAAATATGACTAAGTAAAATATATATTTTCAGTAAATTGTGTGAATTAAAATAAGTAAAGTAATAAAGGGTGTTTTTTTATAGAGTGATACAACTTTGAGTTGGCATCACTGCCTTATTTGACCACCCATTTAACAGCTGATAGTTGTTTTTTGTTTAGTTTGCTTTGACATTTCATTATAAATTGACTTACACCAGAGCAATGCGTGCAAATTATGGAAATTTTTAATCAAAATAATGGTTCTGTTCGTCAAACTTATAGTGGCACTTCGTCTATTTTATGGCGTATATAATCGTCCTTCAGAGCTGCTAATTCGAAGAACAATAGATCGTTTTCGGACCACAGTTACTGTTACTGATAATGTGCGTCCCGTGAGACTCCGAACTGTGCGCACTAAAGAATCTGTAGCCGCTGTACAGGAAAGCATTGAAGATGATCCTAATCAATCAATTCGTCGCCGCTCTCAGCAACTGGGGTTGTGTCCTTCCACTTTATGGAAGATTTTAAGAAAAGATCTTGACTTAAAACCTTTTAAGATTCAACTTGTGCAGGAGTTAAAGCCAAACGACCATCGTATAATAAGGTTCAACGTAACCGAAAAAAATCGTCATAAGAACGTCTTGAAACGATTTTAATAATACCAATCTTAACTTGGTGATTCTGAAGAAAGAGTTAAACGAAATACTGGAAGCAGCCAGTATATAAGTTTACAATTATATTCATCACAAAGCAGTAGTTATCTATTTTGACTGTCTGCTTCAGACTATCTGAGAAAGCATACAACTTCTCGTAAAATCTGCCAAATAATAAAAGACCGATAGTATAAACACAATTTAAATTGTTATATGACTTCTCTAACAACAAAGCATACGATTATGACATTAAAACTGTGTCTATTTCTATCAGAGAAGTCAGACCAAATTTTTTTTTGGTAATATCGAAGACTTCTCCACAAAGCTGTTGTGTTTTATATTTTTTAATGACTAACCATAATTGTTTAAACCATTCTTAGGCTTAAAATTAGTAATTTTCTTTTACCAGTATCCATTTTAATTTCTTTGTGTCAATTTGCCTCCCTTCACTTGCTTGCTGCATTTGCTGAGCGCCTGGTAGCCAAAATCCAAGAGCGTGTATTTGAGTTTCAGGACCAACATAAAAAACATTTGTATTTTTATAAATGTCAACATATTCTCTGACTGGGACCATGGTAGAATAAGTAATAGGTAGGAGTGACATTTCGTGCTTCGACCATCGAATGCCAAACAAAAGAAAACAAAATAGAGAACGTGGGTCACACACATTGGCCGCATTCATCATCACCTGTTGTAAATGACCCATTTCATTGCAAAGGTTTCCCACTCAAACTTAAAAAAAACGATTGCCACCAATTGATTCCTCTGAAAGCTGCCAATTTGTGTGACACACGCACTTTATATTGTTTTCTTTTGTTTGAAATTCGATGGTCGCAGCTCGTGAGAAAATGAGTAGTTAGTTGTCAAGGCTACCTAATAATAATTTTATCATGAGTGGGACTACATCGTTCAAAAATTTTTTGTTTATTTCAGCTACCATAAGCCTATAGTATCTTTTTTAAAAATATAATGCAATGATTAATGACGCAAACAGTGTAAATAATTTAAATTAAATTCAATGAAACTCATGTAAATACAAATTCTATGTATACGTATTTCAAGTGTGTATTAATTATTTCAATAAGTTTAATTTACATTTTTGTTTATGTTTTTCTTTGTTTTTTTATATTAAAACACATAATTTAACATATAATGAAATGATAAAAGACGAAAATAATGTGCATTAATAATGAACCGGATGTACGGATGAACCGAATTGGGGGCAGAAAATAAACTGCTTTTTGCTTGCTATGCTTTCTGTTTTCCTTGTCAAATGCAAATCTCAAATGCAGGCATTAAAAGAGACTTCAAGACCCATCACAAAAAAATATCAAATATAAAAAATTAAAAAATATACTTTTTTAGCTACAGCTCTACATATACATTGAAAGAAAAAAATTATTTGAGGATAAGGAAAAAACCCTTTTTGAGGATTATTTTTCATTCAATAGTGCTCCCTGTATTTTATTTTTATATCAACAATATTCAATTTAAATGTAATAATATAGTTTGGTGTAATTATAAAATAAAAATGCTATGTGAATAAAAAATATTTTGAAAGAAATAATCAAAGGCTGACGGGGTGAATATATAAAATTTTTTCCGATTAGCATGAAAATTCAGTAAGGCGGTCCGTGGCAGGACAAAGTTTTTCAGGGAACATTAATATTTCATATATAGGTTTTTCACTTCGGTTGGCAGTCCCCTCACTGCTATACTTTTTTTTTTCTTTTTAGTTCACGTCTATTTTAAATAAATGCTTTTTTTTTAAAATTTTTGTTCCTTTTAATTTTTTTCTTTTTAGTTCACGTCTTTTTTAAATAAAAGCTTATTTTTTAAAAAATGTTTTACTTTTTATTTATTTTTTACTTTTTATTCTTAAAGGTTTCTTATTAACATCTTTTATTTTCAAAACATAACAAATACTACATTTTAAGTTTTTAGAACATTAACCTTATTACAGTATTAACATTGTTTAAAAAAGCTTATTTCAATTTTTTTTTACTTTTTATTTATTATTGATTTGTGGGCGGTAAAATGGGGCGTGGCAAAGAGTTTATCATAATATTGCATTGTCACCGGACTTACATAGGTATGTTAAATTTCAGCTTAATCGGATACCAACAAGTTTGCAAAATTGCAAAAATGGTTTGCGAATTTTGACGGACATACATACATACATTCATACGTACAAACATACAGCACTCGACAGACCGAAGGCGTCGCCGTCTAGGGATCATTTCCCGAAGTGTGCCTTTTCTTTCCGGAGGGAGAAGTTATTGCGGCCGGCAGACCAAATGCGTCATCGTCTAGGGACCAATTCCCGAAGCGGACCCTTTTCTTCCGAGGTTTAAAGTGATCGCAGTCGGTAGACCATGCGTCGCCTTCTAGGGATCATTTCCCGAAGCGAGCCTTTTCCTTTCGTGAAAATTAGTGGTCGCAGTCGACAGATCAAATCAAATGCGTCGCCGCCTAGGGAATAAGCCCGGAGGCGAACCCCTTTCCTTTCAGCCAAGGGACAATTCAAAAACATACATACCACCGCAGGGGAGGTCCTGTGTCCCCCAGGACCTTCGGGCATAACGAACCCGCGGACCCCAGTTAGGAAATCCAGGCGCGTCTGAATCATATTGGGCGGCTTCCTGGTCTGCGTCTGTACCGTAGCGGTCGGCAGTATCTAAACCTGTCCGTAGGTATAAAAGGATTGGGGTAGATATCCCTGAAAACAAAATCACTTACTTGGAATGTCGGAGAATAACAAAATTACTCCAGGTGGCATCCACAATAGTGGAAATCCACCCGTGGACACTACCACGGCAGGGGCACGGATTCTGGAGGCCCTAACCAACATTTCATCTCCTAACACTGCTGCAACGGTGGCACACTCGGCCGCTGCACCAGTTAAAGCTACGAGCAACAAAAAAAGCTGAGAACCCTTTTACATTGAGTTCAATGATCCAGCGTTCGCCTATTAAAGGCACTCCCGGAGGCACAAAGACCCTGATGCAACTGAAAGAGAGTAAAGATAAATCACCCTCGGAAGGAACACCAAGCCCCAGAGTTGACGATCCTGTCAGTTCTAGCATGGGCAAACTGAAGCTTTACATCGATGGCCTGGCAGAATATGTAAAGAGTAGAACAAACGTTTATCACGAGATAAAGAGGCTTATTAATCTCTCTAAACTCGCGTACTCTGATCTCGCGAGAGAAATAAAGGAAGTAGGATCTAAAGAGCTAAATGCTAACTCGGGGAATCCACAACCGCTCAGTCAGGCACCTTGCGTCGAAAAGGACTGCCAAATAGATCCATTGTTCTCGAAGGGGTCGAAGGCAGCCTCAAAAAGGGCAAACGAGCAAAGCTCTCGAGCTACGCCACCAAAAAAGAAGAGAGTACAGCAGTTGGCGGTCCAAGTACACACACCCAACCCCTCTTCTACTGAAGAAGCCCCCCACGCTGATCAACAATCATCGCAGTCGAAGCGTAATGATAAGCCCTGGACCAAGGTGATCAGCAAGGCAAGAAAACGGAAAAAACCACCACCGAAGCTAGTAAGACCGGACGCAATCGTGGTGGCGAAAGTAGGCCAAATTTCATACAGTGACATCACCCTGAAGATGAAGCAGGAAAAGTCACTCGACGAGTTCGGAGAAAACGTCTCTAGAGTAAGACGAACAGAGAAGGGTGAGGTGTTGATCCAACTGAAGCGTTCAACCACACAGACGACCCAACAGTTGAAAGATAAGTTCGACTCGGTGTTCGCCGGTCACACCGAGACAAAAGCGCTCACGGAAGACATGCATGGCGACACCATTGTGGCTAACGTTAAGTCACTTCGCAAAGCGTACGCCGGCACCCAAACAGCGGTCATAGGCCTACCAGCTCCACAGGCGAAAAAACTGATCAAAATCAGTGAAATCAAAGTTGGCTGGGTAATTTGCAGAGCCCGCGAGAAGGTAGCTCCAATCAGGTGCTTCAGATGCCTTGACTTTGGGCACACCGCAAGAAGCTGCAAAAGTACAAACCGAAGTGGATGCTGTATGAAATGCGGTACAGAAGGCCATAAGGCCAAGGATTGCGAAGCAAAAGCGAGCTGCTTTCTTTGCAAAGCTAAAGAAGGCCAAGACTCCAACCACCGTGCCGGAAGTCTGAAATGCCAGTCCGTTCAAGGAGCCAGCCAACAGAGACGCAGATGAGAGTACTGCAGTTGAACCTAAACAACTGTGGCGCAGCACAGGACCTCCTCGGGCAAACCGTCAGAGACCAGGCCATCGACCTGGCTATATTGAGTGAACCTTACGCCGAAAAACAGTAGGAGCATGGTCCTCGGACATTACCGGGAAAGCCGCCCTATGGTCTTGTGGAAGGGCTCCCTTCTATCTAAGGCTTCATACACGTGCAAACGGTTTCGTCCGCGCGGAAGTAGATGGCATACATATAGTGAGTTGCTACCTAGCGCCAAGTCTGTCGATCCAGGAATACACGGAGATTCTAGACACGATAGTCAGCGAAACGAGAGGCCTGAAACCACTCCTTATCGCTGGTGACTTTAACGCGTGGGCAGTTGACTGGGGAAGTCAAAAAACAAACCAACGTGGCTTTATTCTCCTTGAAGCGTTTGCTCTACTAGACGTGGTGCTGCTCAATAATGGATCCCAAGCAACATTCAGCCGTGCGGGCGGAAGCTCCATCATCGACCTGACTTTCGCCAGTATCGAGTTAACTAGGCAAGCAGAGTGGCATGTTAGCAATCTGTACACGCACAGCGACCACCAAGCTATCATTTATAAGCTCAATGGTCGACCGCGTAGCCGACACAGCATAAATACGGGAAATAAATGTTCGTACAGAGTCGAAACACTAGACGAGGACATTTTGAAAGTAGTAATGGCCGATATGCATCTGTCTGGCACGCCAAATGATATGGCAAGGCAGACCCTGGACCAAACAAGAAGAGCTTGCGATGCAGCGATGATCTCGAGGCGGTCTAGCAAGCGCAAACAAGACCCGGTCTACTGGTGGACGGCGGAAATTGCTGAAGCACGTAGGAAATGCCTCGAAGCAAGGAGGATGTACTACAGCTTCAACGATCTCCGCGAAACCTATCGAATGCTCAAGAAAGGCCTGAAAATAGCAATCCGTACGAGTAAGCGCCAATGCTTCCTACAGCTATGTGATGAGGCATAAACCAATCCACGGGGTACTGCATACAGATTAGTTATGAAAAAACTGAAGTCGTTCAGGCGACCAGCACCTACGGACCCGCAGGTACTAAGTGCTATAGTTAGAACACTTTTTCCACAGCAGCCAGCGGCCCAGCCGGTCGAGGAACACATCGAGCTACGGACCATATTGGCTGTAACTATAGAGGAGATTGTTAACGTAGTAAAAAACATAAAAAACGACAAGGCGCCAGATCCTGATGGTGTTCCGAACCGCGCACTGAAGATTGCGATTATGTCGCAGCCGCATCAGTTTGCCCAGCTTTTCAATGCGTGCCTTCTAGAGGGCATTTTCCCAACGCAGTGGAAAATCCAGAAGTTAGTGCTCATACCGAAAGACAGTGGCTCCACGGACGCCCCCTCAGACTACAGGCCGATTTGCCTACTCGACACAATAGGCAAAGTCTTTGAGCGTGTGGTGTGCAACCGCCTGGAAAACGCGATCCAAGCCGGAGGAGGACTTTCGGCTCGACAATTTGGGTTTCGCAAGGCCCAATCAACGACGGACGCTATTAAGCTAGTAACAAGCACTGCGCAGGAAGCAATTGAGGGAGTGAGGGGAGCAAAGCAGTTCTGTTTGGTGGCAACACTCGACTTAAAGAACGCTTTCAACTCAGCTAACTCGAGTCTGATTATGACAGCCCTCAGGAACTTTGGAGTACCACGATACCTCACGAAGATCGTGTCACACTATTTCAGTGAAAGAGTCCTGCTCTACGACACAGAAGAAGGCACGAAGACATACAATGTCTCCGGTGGAGTCCCACAGGAGTCAATTCTTGGCCCCTGCTATGGAACGTCATGTACGATGGGGTTCTCAGGCTTGAGTTGCCAGCAGACGTCAAGATTGTTGGCTTGCCGACGACCTTGTAGTTGTGCAAAACACCGTGAAGAAGTTGAGGCCATCAGTAATGTAACTATCGCTATGATTTGCGATTGGCTGCGAAGAGCGGGACTTAGTCTAGCTGAACATAAGACTGAGATGGTACTTATTAGTAGTCGGAAAAAACTAGATCCCGCTAGCATCAGTATTCGTGAAACAGTAATTGAATCGAAGCCGTTCATTAAATATCTCGATGTAATGATCGATTCCAGACTGTCATTTAAGCAACATATGCAGTACGCACACAGGAAAGCATCCGAAGTATGTCTGGCGCTATCTAGAATAATGCCGAACACAAGAGGCCCCAACCAAGCACGGCGAACACTGCTCCTCAACGTAGTGCGATCTACTATGATGTATGGTGCGACTGTATGGTACACAGCGATGAAAACGAAGTCTTACCGACACGGAGTAGAGTCAGTTTACAGACTTGGCGCACTCAGGGTCTGCTGCAGCCTTCATAACGGTATCCGGAGATGCAGCACTGGTTCTAGCTAGCGCGATCCCTATTGACCTTCTCGTGGAAGAAGCGCTTCTCACAGCTGGTAGTGAAAGCACAAAAGCTAATAAAAAAAACTCTCTAGAGAGAGAAGCTTGCAAAAATGGCAAGACCGCTGGGATAGTTCAGAGCAGGGTCGGTGGACGTACCAGCTCATCCCTAGCCTAACCGAGTGGTATGGCAGAAGCCACGGCTCAGTGAACTTCTACCTTACACAGATACTGAGCGGATATGGTTGCTTCAGGGCATACCTTCACAAGTATAAACACGCGATCGATCCTTACTGCACTAATTGCACAGAAAACACGCTGCAAGACGCAGCGCACGTTCTTTTTGTGTGCCCCATGTTCCATAACGCCAGATTTGAGGCCTAGGCCTGTCTCGGCGAAACGTTAACACAGCAAAATATGGTTTCTTTTATGCTAAAGAGCGAAGAGAACTGGTCGATGGTTAGCACCCTGGCTAGAAAAATAACCGAAGAGCTGCGAAGAGTTGAGCGCGCGCAAGATAGATGAGGTAAAGGTTGTTGACCCGACGACCATCCCACAGTAGATCCCGGCAGTAGCCAAACAGTTTCCAGCCTAGTGCTGTTCCCAAGCTCCGCGAAGTTATGCTTTACGGCGGTCCCGCGGGGTCCTATAGGGTCGAAGTTTCAATGCGGAGGTTATGATACCGCGAGGTATCATGTAGGTTTAGTGCGCAAAAATCGTACACTCCCACCTGCACGGTGAGGCCTTTTGAAGGTTCCCCCTTCGCGAATAAAATAAAATAAAAAAACATACATACATACAACCCACAAGGGTATCCTCAGAATAGGATATCGGGAGTAACGACCCCGCGGACCCTAGTTGTGGCAGGTATGGAGGGCGTACTAAAGTGGTGCATGTGCCCAAAGAAGTCCTGTGACAGGGCGAGCGGATACCGCCTTTAACTAGGTATCCAACCACAAGGGTACCTTCGAGAGAAGTGTAACTAGGAGAGTGACGTCTCTGTGGTTTCCCTAGTCAATACCCGCCGAAAGGCATTAGGATCAAGCCCAGTACGGTTCTAATTATGGCATTGCTGGATACTGTTTTGGATTTGAAGCACCCTGGGCTGACAACTGTGGCAGTCTATGACCTCAGTAAGTGGAAGTGAAATTCCAACGAAATGGCTTATAGGTTAATGTCACAGTTGCCCTCTGTCTCGTTAAAACGTAGCGAGTCTCGGAGTACGTTCAATGTTTGTCACCATTGAGTTGGTGGTGTAGGTTCAGATGGATATTTCCTGATTAGTACGGATTCGGCATAATACCCCATAAGAATCTTATGTCAACCCTCGCATGGCCTGGCATAATACCCCATAATACCCCATAAGACATAATACCCCATAAGGATTTTATGTCAACCCTCGCATGGCCTCCCTGCTTGCATAGATAACCATGGGATCAAAACGTAACTACACTTCAAACGGCGATAGCGGCTTCGAGTTGAGACCCAATTGAAATGGAGAGAAACAATAAACAACAACAAGAAAAAACAAAACTAACCCATAACAAGAAAAACGGAGATGAAGACTTGTACATGAGGAACGATGATGAAAATGTCGAAAAAAATCCCTTTGTGATAAGCTCGGTGATAGTAAGATCACCACAAGCAAAGGGGTCAGAAAGACCACCAGGTAAAAATGTATGTACCATAAGAGATTACACGAGCACACTTGTGAATACTCGTAAAGCAGATAGCTTAGAAGGGGAAAAATGACATCAAAGTCAGCTCAGAATTTCAAAAGAAAAAGTGTTTATTGGGTTAGGCAATAAACTAAGCGCAGAAAATGTCATTGTCTCCGGCGCAAAGAATATACACAAGACGTTACGGGATTATCTTAACTGTGCTTTCGCACTGTACCAGCAACTTAAAGAGTACAGGGAAGCGATAGGTAGAAACCCAGTTTTGTCATGCGACGAGCGTAAGCAAGTGCTATCTAAAGCCACTCAAGTTGACCCAATTTCTCCTGCCCAAGGGAGGAGACGAAAAGTACCGAAAACACCTGCAACAGTCAAAGCACTGCAGACCCATGCTGAAATAAATATTCCAGAGACTCCGGCTGTGGCAAATGATTGGGAGCTAGTGAGCCACCGAAAAACAAGGAAGAAAAAAGATAATCAAAATAACAAACGCCGTGAAATGCGAATCCAAGGAGAGGCAATAACAATTAAATCCAACACGTCTGAGTCAAACGCAGATGCTATAAAAAAGATGAAGCAACAAATAAATCCCACTGATATCGGTGTGGACATAAGGGGTATCAGAAGGACAAAAGCTGGAGACTTACTCGTTCTACTAAAAAAAGGCGAAGGCCAAGCCGAAAAGCTCAGAAACGCTATAGGTAATACGCTTGGTGAAGATGTCATGATTAGAGCGGTTACCAAAAATTACATTCTTGTTATCAGAGACATGGATGAGTCAACAGATGAAGATGAACTTATTAATGCTCTTATGAAGGCAACAAAAGTAGAAGAACCCACAACGTTCAAAATATTAAATTTTAGAACATCGTTTGGAGGAACCAAACAAGCGCTCTTTCAACTACCTGAGCACTTAGCAGCTCCACTATTCCGTACGAAGCAAGTCAGAATAGGATGGGTTATGTGTAGGCTGAGGAGTAAGATTAGAGTTCAGAAATGTTTCAGGTGCCTAGAACAGGGTCATATTTCGAGCCAGTGTAAAGGTACAGATAGAAGCAATCTATGCAGAAAATGCTGTAATCTGGGACACAAAGCTAAAGAATGCAAAGCGGAAACGAGATGCATACTATGCCATGAAAGTGGCTCAATAAATTCTCAGCATTATATTGGTAGTACAGCTTGTGCAATCAACATAAGAAATAAAGCAAGAAAATGATCACGAAATTTCTACAGATCAATCTAGGACGGGGTAGAGAAGCGCAAGACCTGATGATACAGAAGGCGACAGAGATTAATGCAGACATACTTTTAATAAGCGAACCGTACAGAAACCCACCATCTCAAGTTTGGTACGAAGACAAAAACCATTGCGCAGCCATCATGGTAAGAAACAGAAGATTAATTATAAGCGAAGTTGATGAAAGCAACGCTGGCTTCGTATATGTCACAGTGGGCAAAATTAGGGTATATAGTTGCTACTTTTCACCAAATACAGACTTTAATTTGTTTGCAGAAGCCCTTAACGTACTTGATGTTTCTATCAGGTCCTCAAAATATAAAGTGATCATTGGAGGAGACTTCAATAGTAAATCTACAGAATGGAACTCCAATAAACTGGATAAAAAGGGTACTACAGTGTGTGAAATGATTGCTAGTCTTGGTCTTACGATATTTAATATCGGCGACAAACTTACCTTTCGGAGAGGTACAGGTGGTAGTATTATCGACATCACCTTTGGAACGACAAACCTCTACAATGAAAACATGAATTGGATAGTGCTGGAAGATCTCACCTTAAGTGACCACCAGTATATCTCATTTAATATAGATGAACGTCCAAATATGAGTGTAGAAGATGTAAATTTCCCAAGATGGAACGTCAGAAAACTTGATAACAAAAAATTACCCGATTATATTACTCGGGCTAAAGATAGAAATATGGATAACCAATCCGAAAATATAAATGTAGAAAATGCCGCAGAGTCGCTGACGAAGATACTCACAAAAGCGTGTAATGTCGCAATGCCAAGAGCTCAAAAATACAATAACAAGCGCCCAGTATACTGGTGGAATGCTAAAATACGTGAGTTGAGGGCGAAATGCCTTTGCAGCACGTCGAGCGTCAACACGAAACCATGATAACCAGCTCTTAACGGTTGAGTATAAAACGGCACGTAAGACCTTAAGAACAGCCATAAAAGAGAGTAAGAAAAGATGCTGGACAGAGCTATGTAACGAAATAGATTGCAACCCATGGGGCAAACCGTACAAAATTGTGATGGAGAAGCTTGGTGGTATTAGACCTATACCCGGCATTAAAGAACCAGTGTGGGTAACAACAATAGTAGAAACACTATTTCCATTCGGTGAAGATGGGCTAAGAAGAGAACCAAATTATCAAGTCGAAGGTTTCATCCCTCTGAACGTAGATGACATTACACATGCATGTAGTAAACTAAAAATAGGTAAGAGCCCAGGACCAGATGGTATACCAAATGAGGTCATAAAAGTAGTATATGAGATATGGCCAGACCTTTTACTTGAAGTCTTCAATTCATGTCTAATAAACGGAATCTTTCCAGCTAAATGGAAAATACAAAAGTTAGTTCTGTTACAAAAGGGAAATAAACCATTAAATGAGCCTAGTTCCTATAGACCACTCTGTATGTTGGACTCACTAGGAAATTTATTAGAGTACGTAATGCTAAAACGTTTGGAAGAGCGCATAGATGACCTTGGCGGACTATCCCCTATGCAACATGGCTTCCGCAAAGGGAAGAGTACAGTTGATGCCATTAGCGCAGTATGCAATAAAGCTATACAGGCCAAAACAACAGGAGAATACTGCTCAATAATAACACTAGATGTTAAAAATGCTTTTAACACAGTAAAATGGAAAGTAGTTCTATAAGCTTTCAGAAACCGACGTTTAGACAACTATCTCTTTAACATAGTATCGGACTATCTGGATAACAGAATTTTAATCTATGAGACGGAAAATGGTATAAAAGAGTACCGAATAACAGCAGGTGTACCTCAGGGCTCAGTATTAGGACCATTCCTGTGGAATGTAATGTACGATGGTCTACTGAATTTTGAATTACAAGAAGGTGCAAAACTAATAGGTTACGCTGATGATATTGCTCTGGTAGTAAGCCAGCACACTGCCGAATTAATCGAGATAGTCGTAAACGATAGCTTATGTCGTTGTAACAGATGGCTGCGAAGAAACGGTTTGAAACTTGCAATTCCAAAAATGGAAGCAATTCTAGTGACAGATCGTAAGGTCTTCAAAATACTGAAAACATGTCTACAAGATAAAGAGATACCCTTTAAACGAAGCTTATGCTATTTGGGTGTGCAATTGGATGACAAGCTTAGCTTTGGACAGCACGTAGTAAATATTCGTGACAAAGCTGTTCTAACGGCAGCATCATTGGCCAGAATAATGCCAAACTGTGGTGGCCCAAGGCCGTAGATGAGAAAATTAATAAACAGCGTAGTACACTCCCAGCTTCTTTATGCTGCTCCAACCTTTGTCAGGTCACTGAATCTGAAGAATAATATAAGGGAACTACAGAAAGCACAGAGAGTTAGTGCTCTCCGTATTATATCAGCGTACCGTACAGTATCCGCCGCACTTGTGGATACTGGATACTGTACGGTACTTAGTGCTTGCAGGTCTGCCACCAATAGACTTATTAATACGGGAAAGAGAAGAAATATATACCCATCTAAACTTATAAGTTGGGCGAACACTAATACACAAGAGCGAAAGAAAAAAATTTCAGAAATAAAAATTAATGCCCGGGACAATGTAGTGACTAAATGGCAAGAACGTTGGAATCAATACATGAACGGGAGCTGGACATATAGCCTTATCCCCAATATAAAAGTCTGGCTGAAAAGACAACATGGAAACATGGGATATTTTCTGACTCAGGCTATGACAAACCATGGTGGTATTAACAAATACCTGCAAAGATTCAAACTAAAAGAAATAAGCAGCTGTGATTCATGCGCAACGCTAGAAGAAGATACTTTTCGAATGTGAAAAGTACATACTTATCGAATGTGAAAAGTGGTTGGAGGAGAGACGAGCTTTAAATGATATGCTAGGTGTTACATTAACTCAAGAGAATCTGTTGAACGAAATGTTAAAATCTGAACATGCATGGACTTTGTATGAAAGACACATAAATAAAATATTAAAGGAGAGAAACTTCAGTAGTTCCGAACCTCCTTGCTTAAGGAGGATGTAGGAATCTTACGAAAACAAACCCCCGTCCTGATGAAATGCTGACGCGGTTCCAGGGTGGAGCTGGTGGAGTATCGTGGGGCCACTAGATGATAGCACGCTATCACTACGTCCAACAAAAAAAAAAGACATACAAACATACAAACATACATACATACGAATGAAGTTAATTATATTCAGCTTATAATCAGCCCCGTAGTTTTAAAGAGATAGGCTTTTCGTTCATTTGTGGGCAGTAAAAGGGGGTGTGGCACCATTTTTCTTGAACCATCTTCTTCTTGAAGGAAATTCACTCCCAAAATTTTAGCTGAATTTAGCAGCTAAACTTATAAGCAGCCCCTTAGTTTTGGAGATATAGCATTTTTATGGATTTGTGGACGGTAAAGGGGGATGTAGCCAAGTGTTGTTCATAAACCCCATGCTTTATTTGATGAAACTTTACTGTTTAAATTTCAGCTGAATCAGCCCTGTAGTTTTTGAGATATAGCATTTTTATTGATTTGTGGGCGGTAAAAGGGGGTGTGGCAAACAATTTTATCATAATATTGCATTGTCACCGGACTAACATATGTATGCTAAATTTCAGCTTAATCAGATACCAACAAGTTGTCGAAAAGTGGCTTGCACATTTTGAGGACATACATACATACTTACATACATACATACGAACGAAACAAGTCGAAAGTAATTCACTTTGAATTACCATCCGAATAACGTAAAAATCGGTTTCATCTCTAATTTTGATTGAAAATTAATCGAAAACTGCACTTCTATAGAAAAAGAAAGACAAACAAAACAAATAGATGTCAGCAGTTGAAGTGAGTATTTTTGTTTTAAAATTAATTTAAATAATAAATAAACATTTTACAGCAACCCCTGTTTCTGCTTATGGATAACAATCCTCAGTAAGTCCAACACCGGCTACACTGTCTAAGTTCTTCTGGATATAAGTATCTTTTTAAAAGGTGGACCGTCAAGTGTGCATAATACGTGAAATGTAATATCTGCAAAAGTAATGCATGCATTTTTATGATAAATTTACACTAAAATTTGAAGTTTTCGTGAATTTTATCTCCTAAACCAAACTTGAGAGACAATTTTTATATTCATATTTAGGCTAAGGAGGCCCAAATAAAATAAAAAATAAACTGGCCATTTCAGCCCTTGGAAGGACTTTGTCTTAGCTTCTATTGATCAAGTGTGTTGTTCATGTTATTAAATGTTTAACCACAAATGACCGAGAACTGGACCTACGTGTTTTATGCCGACTCCAAACGGCTTATGTTCTCAAGAAGCTTTACATTACAATTTTTACTCTCTGAGGTTTGCCATTGACTGCAGAGAGATGACGACCGAACAGAAAAATTAATTCAATTGAAGAAAAAACTTTCTGTCTGAGCTGGAATTGAACCCGGGCTACCGCAGTTCCTTAGCTTAGGAGCCACGCACTCTACCCACTAGGCTACGGCTGCCACCAAGGAGGCCCAAATACATTTAATAAAAATAAGAAAAATATTCGGGTCCGGGCCATAAAGTAAAATTATGCCAATAAATTTATAAAGAACAGCTGTCAAACCGAATTACGATTGCTTCGTGAGAACGGGGTAAATCACAATCGTAATTCACAGACTGAATTACTTAATTCGAAGTGCCGTGAGAACATGCTATTAAATAAAAGCTTATAATAAGACAGTAAGTTGTACGTTTAGAATCACACAGTTTCCAGGTAGAACACATAACTTCCACATTTTTTATCAATTTCGAATCACACAGTCTTCTTATCACATTTTTTCAAAATTTTTTTGTCAGACAGAATCGAATCAAACAAAATATATAATTCCACTTTTTAAGTTTAGAATTATTTCAAGAGGATAGTATTTCTTATATCTTTGAAATTTTACGATTTTTGTATAAGATCACACTGCACAAGAACGCTTTTTATATAATCTTGAAACCAGGGAACGAAAATAAACTCTAACGTCTCGTTCGTTAAGGTAGTAAAGCGTTCATTTGAGAGAACTGAACGTTTATGTCGTGTAGCATTCATTACCAAGGCCATTATTCGGTTGCGTTCAAGTTGCATACTTGAACATAAACATCATTGTTCCGTAGTATAAGCTACACTAAATAACCTTATGAGAAGCGTTGTTTGAGAGACTGAGAAAGCAGAGAGAAAAACATTTTATCTTTGTTCAAGCACATGCTGCGTATCAAGGGCGCATTCAGTTTTGTGGGTAGCAGGTTTAGAAAAGTATATTATATATTCTTGATCAGCATCACTAGTTGGGCCGATTTAGCCGTTTCCGTCTGTTTGTCTGTCTGTCGACACGACTCTTTTTTTAACACAGCTGCTAAGAAAATCTCAGTTTATTTTATTAGTGCGTGTTATCACTTTATGGCTGGAGAATTTAGAAAATAAAATATTAATTTTTCTTTGTTACATGTAAGTAAGTACACTTATATAATTTTTTTATAGAATTTAAGACTACTGTTTAATGTTTATGGAATTGTGTTTCAATTGTACATGTTAAGGTCATGAAATCACGCATTCCTTCGAACAGCCATATATGGCTTCTGACGGAAATGAAACTACTTTTTTAAAAAAAGTTTTGTTTGTGTATCTAGTTATTCCATTTTAAACAAACTCAGAAAAAAGTTCAACTTTGAAATAAAAAACACAGGTGTTTGTTTTAAAATCTGAAATTTCGTTAATTTTAAGGAAATTTTTTTTTTAAACAATATGAATTTATTGCATCTATTTCGCATTTATTTCAAAAAATTAAGAATTTGGATTCAAAAGTAAAATTTTATTTGTTTTATTTTTTATATTGATTTTTAAAAATTAATTACACACTCAGACTAAAATCAAAGAAATTTATTTTTTCAATTTTTTTTGCAAATGGAAATTATTCTTTCAGAAAGAAATAAATTTTCTTTAAAAGAATAAACTATTTATTTGTTTTGAAATTTATTTCTTTATTTTACAGAAAAGTTTCCATTTAAAACAAAAAAAAAATTTGCACTAAAACAAATAATTTTTTTTTTTAATATTGAGTAAATGTTCTTTGATTTTAGTATGCTTCTTTTCTCAGTGTATAAATCCATACAAAAATTTTAGCTGGATCATAAACCGTGTAGTAGTGGGTTAAGATTCTATCTAAAAATAAAGATGAAGTTCTAAAACTAGTGGCTCGGGTAGAAACAACGCCTAACTCCCATACAAAATCACTTTAGAAAAAGTTTTTTTTTCACTTAAAAAGTCTCAAAATTTATTTAAATGACTTGAAATTTTTACATACATATGTTTCGATAGTTTAAACTGACCATATACATCACTATTTTTGTAATGTAAAACAATTTTTATAAAAAGTACATAGATTTTTATAATTAATATTAGAAAAGAGAACATCTAAATGGTTTAAAGTTATCTGACTGACACTTCAACGATTTCACTTCAACGTCTTTTAAGTCCATTCAATGGCTAGGCTAAGCCAAAATAGTATTTTTTAGGTTAATACTCCTATCATAACGGTCCTAAAAAGATGAAAAGCATACCTTTGATTTTTACCTGCGCTACTTACTCTTAATTTTATTATCATTTTAAAATCATTTTAAAATGTAAAAAATCCTCTTAATTTTATTATCATTTTATTGTCATAAAAAGTAAGAAAAAACATTAATTTCATTTCTGTACGGTTGGTTTTTCTTACAAAATAGGACAAAAACCAAATCCAACTAACTTTAATGTCAAATATCTCTCCAAATTTATTTTTGTTATGTTGGTACATTGTTTTTTATAGAACCAAAATAATTAAAAAAAACCGTTGCAAGATAATATTAAAAATTACTTTCTGTCGTGTCCAATATATTGGACAAATTCACTGAAACATTTCATATATACTTTAGCGCTCGGCCCTACCTGTTCAGCAAGATCCGAGTGCGACCCCTTGTGAATTTTACTATATTCCCAGCGGTTCGAAATGGCAGCAGCTCACCTAGAATCACGATTGAAGCGCTCCATTACTGTTGCTTGTCCAGCAGGAAAGAAGCACACTCTTCGAAATATTGTTTCTCTCTGGGTTTTTCTCGAAACAAGCAAGCTCAGAGACAAAGATTTGTGGTTTTCTTTGTTTATTCTTTAGTGGGCAAGCCAATTTTTTTTTTATTCAGTTGCGATTTAGTTTCAGAAGTGAAAGAGCGTTAAAGTTATATCGTATCGTGATTAATACTTAAGTATTCAGGTGAGCAAAAGTAAACAAAATGAATAAAAACATATGTGGAATAAGCAGAAGACATTTTCGGCGTTTAAAAAAAAAATTAGATGATAATAGCTTAGAAAGAAAATATGCAAATAATAATAATAATAATAATAGTAATAATAATAATAATAATAATAATAATAATAATAATAATAATAATAATAATAATAATAATAATAATAATAATAATAATAATAATAATAATAATAATAATAATAATAATAATAATAATAATAATAATAATAATAATAATAATAATAATAATAATAATAATAATAATAATAATAATAATAATAATAATAATAATAATAATAATAATAATAATAATAATAATAATAATAATAATAATAATAATAATAATAATAATAATAATAATAATAATAATAATAATAATAATAATAATAATAATAATAATAATAATAATAATAATAATAATAATAATAATAATAATAATAATAATAATAATAATAATAATAATAATAATAATAATAATAATAATAATAATAATAATAATAATAATAATAATAATAATAATAATAATAATAATAATAATAATAATAATAATAATAATAATAATAATAATAATAATAATAATAATAATAATAATAATAATAATAATAATAATAATAATAATAATAATAATAATAATAATAATAATAATAATAATAATAATAATAATAATAATAATAATAATAATAATAATAATAATAATAATAATAATAATAATAATAATAATAATAATAATAATAATAATAATAATAATAATAATAATAATAATAATAATAATAATAATAATAATAATAATAATAATAATAATAATAATAATAATAATAATAATAATAATAATAATAATAATAATAATAATAATAATAATAATAATAATAATAATAATAATAATAATAATAATAATAATAATAATAATAATAATAATAATAATAATAATAATAATAATAATAATAATAATAATAATAATAATAATAATAATAATAATAATAATAATAATAATAATAATAATAATAATAATAATAATAATAATAATAATAATAATAATAATGATAATAATAATGATAGTAAACATGTGTATGGTTTTTGTGTATTGGAAGAGCAAAATGTTTGTATATATTTTCTGTTTTTATTACAGATACAATACATCAGGGAAATTACTGGTCCCGCCACCAGTAGAGAAATGTTTGCAGCTATTTTTTTGGAGGAATTTTTGCTACAGTTGAACTTGGATGGCCACCAAAATAAAATGGAGATTAAATCCTCAAAACTATTCTCAAAATATATTTATGTATTTATATATTTAATAACATAACGGCAACTCGCATCACTCACGTTTCAGTCCTAGTTAACATAGGTTTTTCTCTATTCAATATAACATTTTTTACAGAAAAAAGTAGAGGTGTAAAAAATTTTCATATATATCCTTAAGAACTCAAAATTTTTCTGTAATCTATTTTATATTTCAGGTCTGAAACGTTTACATTTTAAATTCTGAATATTAATTTTTATATTATTGCAGGCGCATTCAAAAATGAAAACTTGGGCTATCCGGGCTTCGAGATAGCGGTCAGAAAAGGAATTAGAAACTATAAAAATAAATTTTATAAGAAAACTTATAAAACAAAAAATGACAATAAAACAAAGTAAATTTTGAAATAAACGGTTTTGTTTGTGCAGGTTAAGTAAGCGTAAGTACAATTTATGAAGTTTTTTTTCTGTTCTTCCATTTCTTGTTCAATGCACGAAGTATGCTTCCTATTAACCCATTACCGCTCAGCGTTATCATATGATAACGCACTCATCTCTTCTTGTGTTCATTCAATCCCAAAGAAATACAGAAAACAAGATGCGTTATCATATGGCAATAATTTGCGGTATAAGGTTAAACAAAAACGCGAGTAGGCGCGAAACTGTTCAAATTATGTTTTTTTTCTAGCTTACTCCGCAGTGTGCTTTGATCATAGGAAAAAAATTATTTGAATTGATAACTTGAAAAAAGTTGTAAGAGAGCCAACAATGGTTGGCGTCCCCCGCTCACTCCACCGGTCAATATAATTTTGTCCTCTCTCTCTCTCACGCTCTTTTTCGAAACCAACTTCGAACTGCTTCCTTCCTAGGACATGCCAATGTTAAAAGAAGCACGTTTGGCAAGGAGGATGCAAGCGCTTGCTGATTCCACAGCAGCGCTGCCAGAAGTCTATTGAAGCGCTCTTTCTCCCGCTAGGTTAGTGCGAACTAACACAAATAAGATGATTGCTGTACTTTCATGGAATTACACCGCACAGTGGTTCCATACTGTATTCATGTAGGAATGAAATAGAAAGATTCGTCATTGACCAATAAAATTATACGTGTGAGTTATAATTAGAAAACAAACAAACCCGCCCCAAACCGCGCCTATTTTCCATATAACACGAAAACTATGAACGCTTCATACTTTTGTTGTAAAGTAAAACAGCTCTTTAAAAAAAGTATACGAATTTATTTATTCTTTTGTTCGTTTAAGATAGGTTCGCAGCCAATTATTTTAAATGTTAATATTAACTTTAAGATTGTAAGCAAAATAAAATTTCAATTTATAAGGAATTAAATTTTTTAATTTAAGCTATCACTCTGCTCTGTCAAAAATAATATTAGCATTTATTTACCCTCTTGGTTTCTTTTAAGCAGGTTCGCAGCCAATTGTTTTAATTTTAATATCACCTTAAAGGCTTAAGGGTTATAACAAAATTGTAACAAAAATTATCACGAGAAAACTATTTAATTCCGCGTTCACACCAATGTGCAACTCTTCCTGATTCTCAATGCTATGAATAGAGAATAATGATGCAATAAAACAAAAACAATTCGACAGTGTTAGCGTCATCCCAGTGGTAAATTAACTCATTACATAACTTCTTAATTTCTTCTTATGAAGTAGATGCCAGTCCTAATTAAAAGTAGTTAATTGCGTACTTTTATTTTTTTTTATTATTTGGCGTAATCTAAAGTAATCGTGATTATTTTTTGGTTATTTGTAATCGTAATCAATTACTAATAGAATTTCTTATGCATAAGAATTTTTCATTACAATTATTTTTTAAGTATAATGTCATTGATTACTAGTCGTAATCGAAATTTCCCAGCTAAGGTTTGAACCTTAAAAATGCAAGCAGTTTTATTAAAGTTTACTTCTTTTATTTGGAACACACAAAGTTTTACCAGCGGGAAAAAATTATTGCTTCTGCTCAGAGTTGCCAAGTTAGCAATATTATAAGCTAACATATTTTTTCGGCCTTTATCTTGAGGTTTTGGGTGTATCTGTCTATGATATATTTCGGTCTTTTTTTTCACAAATGGATTTTAATGACAAGTTTTTTTTTTAAATATAATAATTTTTGCAGTTTAAGAAAACATAAGTTAACTACATTTACTACTGTTATTTCCATGTTATTTAAAAAATTTACAATAGTGAAAATGACAGCTTTTTAAATTGACTCCAAAATAAAAGAAAAAAACCGTTTGTAAGTAATTTAATGAGTATCTATCTTAAAGATACACAATATCTACAATATCTACAATATCTACTCAAAATATTAGCAAGTATAAGTATGGTATTTTTCAATTAGATATTAAATATTTGCTATATAAAAAATCAATTTCGCTTTATTTTTAATAATAGTTGACACATAAAAAAACGCGTTCGCTAGTATTAGACGTTGGGCAAATAGTTAACAGAGCATTAAGGAGACACTCAAGCTTTTTTGTTCTTTTCTGAAAGCGATCTAAGTAGTAAATGTAAATCTTCTACGAGTCAATCTACACGCTGGTCACCGAATTGACAACCCTAATCTTCTAGCTTTTTCTAGCTTGTTTTGAAAAGTGAATATTTTTTTAAAAATAATTATTTAAAGTTTTCAATGCTTGTTCTTAAGTGTGTTGCCGGCTTTTTTTTAAGAAACAATAGAAAAATTGTTTGTGCCGATCTGTTAAGGTTTTAATGTTAGCGCATTCTTATGAATAAAATATTTGCAAATTAAAATTTTCATTTACGCAAAATAAAAACCTATATGTGTATTTAATAACATAGAATGAAAAGGTAAGTAAAAAGCGCAATGAACATTGTAAAAACAGTGCATGGAAAAAAAATAGAATTGCATATGCGTAATGCACTTCTTGTGATATAGTGTTTATTGAAAACATTTAAAACATGTATTTTGCTATTGCTTTGACATACCAGAAGGCTTCTTGAAATTTAATATTTCAAAACCCCGTGTCTGTATATAAATATTACGATTCATCTGATGATGAGGGAATTTTTGCACAAATAGAGTTAAATATCCAAGAGTTGGTTGAAAATACATTTTTTACGTTATATATATAATTTTATACATATGAAAAAGTGTTGGCAACAATGATTCTGAGACACAAAATGAGAGAGAATAGCCTACGTAAAAAATATCGTATGCCGAATGTGTTGAGTAGAGAGTATGCAAACATAATTATAATGTAGTGTATGCCATGCTGTCGAACGATACAGAATTATAACATTTATGTTCGTCTCCACCGACATATACGCAACCGAACGGAAATTCATGCCATGCGAGGCACATTAAAATAGCTTTCGGTTTATTTTCGTTCCCTGCTTGAAACAATAAATTAACAGAGAACTGAAATTATCAGAAGTAATTTAAAGATCTCGTTTTAGCAATCAATTATGAATTTGATAAATAATAACATATTTTACGTAAACACATTTACATTTAGTAAAAAGGTAACAATTAATAAAAATGAGTTGCATAAATGCAATCACATAACAAAATGATTAAGTGTTGATTAATTATATACATACTAGCAAATACCCACTGCTTCGCCTGCGATAAAAATATTAAATACCATGTAAAAATTTTAAATCTAAAAATGAAAATATTTAGTTCTATCTCCAAATGCAAAATATAATAATAATTGTGTTTGTTCTGTTTAAAAAAATGATTTGAAAAATATGAATTTGAAAAAATGAAATGAAAAGAAAATTTTGTACGCATAAGTCAAGCTGTTCACAGAATACAAAATAGGGGTATTCACACTGACTTGGGTAGTTGTGTATGGGTAAGTATAGTACTTTTGATTATTGCGAGCACCCTAAACTATTGAGTACTTTGTAGAAAAGTTTTGAGCAGCTGCATGTTTGTTTATATCTCTTCCGGCTGGAAGAGATGCCACCAAATTATTTTTTGGCATTTTAGGCCTGTTTCGTACTAGCTTCAAGTAACTGTAATAGAATGGAGAGTGACATATTCTTTGTTATTCTTCGCTCCCGAGCTTTACAAATTTGTAAAAAAACGCTTTCAAGCAGCTTCAAGTTACTTGAATCGAGTACGAAAACAGATCTTTTATGTGCGCGAAATTTAGGCCGTTAATTGGGCGTAAAATAAGTTATTTTGTATACGAGTAATTTTTAACGTGAACTTCGCGGCATTTTATAATTAACTAGTAGTCCCGGTCAGACGTTGTCCTGCCACAGACCGCCTTACGGCCATAAAAGAATTTTCATGCCAATCGGAAAAAATAATTTAATATATCTGAGCTGACATAACTGGCTTATGAACTTAATTAGTTCATAAGTTCGATAAAAAGTTCTACCACGCCTATTTTTAGTAAAGTTGCCACCAGTAACCGTACGAACTAAATTACCAAATTTTAGTTTAATACGTTCCAAACCGTCTGAAATATAGCATTTTTATTGATTTGATTTTTTAACTTTACATGAAAATTAAAGCGCCATCTAGCGGAGAAAAAAATAGTTTTTTAATAAAAAAAAAATCCAATTTAATTGCCTATCAAAACTAGCTGAAGCATTAAAATCGGTTCACCAATTCTGTTTTTATAGAAATTTTTATAATAGTATCACATTACAAGTGAACCTCCACGGTCCTTGGAAGCTTAAAAATAGATTTTCTCAAAATTCTAACGTGCTACAGCAAAACGCCGAGACACATATTTCTTTATTTTAAGCCTATTTTCATATTCTGTTAACATTTCTCATGTGTACAAACCACTGTCGTACTGCGTTATATAAAAGTACAACACTTGAAGAATATATAAAAAAATTTTTGTTCAAAAATAGAGAGTAATAACGAAGCTATTTATTGCAGATCTCCGCAGTCGCCTCGAAAAAAAGTTGTTGTGCGGTGACCAGCCTACAGCATCACTGGATCATCTGAAACCAAAAAATCAAAATGCTGTCTTTAGTTTATTACTGTATCTCTCCAGTCTCGCCAAGTTTTTTTTAATTTTTCAATTTTTCAATTTTTGGCACCATTTTGAAGCCAAAATGACGATTTTTAACGAAAAAATCGACCTATTTAAATTGTGAAATTGTTAGTAATTAAAAATTTTTAAAAAACTTGACGAAACTAGAGAGCTATTTTGACGTAAGAGAGAGCTATTAAGAATATGTGTACAAAATTTCAAAACGATCGGTTCAGTAGTTTTTTCTGTAGGCTGATCACCGACTTTAAAAATTACATGTTTGGGAAAATCGATTTAAAATTTTTTATGCTCGAACATCCCAGTATAAAGGCCGGTCGATTGAAACGATGTATCTTCGTTTGTTTTGTTCCGATTGACCTAAAATTTTGACACGTTGTACATTAAAAAAAACAAATAAAACAAAAAACACTTTGAAAACCTTACCCCCCCCCCCCCTTTAAGAGACACTGCACGAACGATTTTATGTATGTATAAAAGGGCAGTAAAAGTAGGCGTGGCAACATTTATATAAATAGTGACCACCATTTGTTCAGTGTCCGATAGTAACCATACGAACTAAATTACAAAATTTTAGTCCAAGACAACTGAATTCGTCTGAAATATATCATTTTTATAGATTTGTGGGCGGTAATAGGGGGTATGGCAATTTTTTCTATTATTAAAGATATTAGTCTTGGCCAACACATGAAAAAAGTACTCAATTTGGCAAGAAATCAATCTACCCAAACAAGTCAGGGGGTCATCTAGAGTAGATTGGTAGATGGGTACTTAGGTACAATGACAAAAACAACATGTACGGCATTTGCAAATCTACCCACATATCCAAGTCAGTGTGAATACCCCTAATATTTTTCTTGATTGACTATGCTCATAAATATGCTCATAGGCCAAAAAAAAATTTTAGAAAATAAAAGGATGTCTCAAGGCGAATTTACACGATTCACTATCATTGTTCAACTTTGATGAATCATCTGATTTGAAAAATGAAAATTGAGTTTCATCTTACAAATCATCTTACAGAAGTAGAAGGTCTTCCTACTTTTGATGAAAGTGAAAGCAAATCGAACTGATGTGTCATTCGTACTGAAACACAATTGGAAGATGTTAACATAACTTCAAGCAGAAAATTTACCTTTTTCATTTAATTGTGGAAAATCAGTCGTACTGCTCCATGCAGATTTATTCCAAATTTGGAATAAATTTTAATACAAACAAAGTATTACAAAGATTTTTACTTCAAAAAGTATTAAATTTAATATTTTTATTACCATTTTAGTACAGTTAAAATATTACAACGATAATTAACACCCTTGCAATTAATTCGCTACTATTGTGATATTATATTTCATTTTTAAGACATGTTGTATTATATTTCAATATAATTTTGTATTAAATGTTAGTACATGTAGCTGATTATTTTTATAATTTTGTTTTACTTCTATTTTTGAACTTAATTACCAGTTTAACAACACTGTTTACACTAGACTGGCCTGTGTATGCATCACAAGGGCCATGAGGACCTGCCCTACAGCAGCACTAGAAGTAATTCTTGACCTAGCGAACTCTTTTGTGCATTGCAAAAGAGAGGACAGGTTTAGGTAAAACTATCAGCAGTAGAGAGAAGGAGGATATTGCAAAGCACACTCCCTACATCGATCTACCAAGAGACGATATAGTAAAAAGGTACAACTTCGAAAAACACTTCGAAATTAAGCTTAGTGCCAAGAAAGAGTGGGACAGCGAGATTATACCGCAAGTCAAGAAACCACACAGTATATCATGGTATACGGATGGCTCCAAGACATTGGAAGGTATAGGCCAAGAACCAAGCACTTTGAACCTATGGGGACAACATCCAGTATCTTCCAAGCGGAAATCCTAGCAATACAGCTGTGTGCACAATTCAATCTGGACCGTAAATACAAAGATCAGGATATAGTTGTAATGTCAGACAGCCAAACAGCAATCAAAGCATTAGTTTACTGTGAGATATCATCGAGAATAACATGGGAATGCCTAACAAAACTCAACGAACTAGGCAAAAATAACACTGTTACTATACTTTGGTTCCCAGGACACAAAGGAATACAGGGTAACGAAGAAGCCGATGGTCTAGCGCGACAGGGTACAGCCACAAAATTTATAGGACCAGCACCATTCTGCGGATTGGGCACACATTCTATAAAAGAAGAACTAAGAAGGGAGGAGAGGCATAAACGTTCAAACCTTTGGAAAAGCCTCCCAAAGCTAAGACAATCCAAATTGCTCCTCAGAGATTTTAACACTCGGAGAGCAAAATTGTGCATAAGCTTAGGCAAACCGGATCTAAGGATTCTAACGGGGTTCCTTACAGGACACTGTAAACTCAAATACCACCTGATGAAATTGGGCATAGAAACCGATAGTAACTGCCGTTTCTGTGAAGAAGCAGGGAGACTCCAATACACCTACTTACAAACTGCGACGCTGTGGCTTGCAGACGTAAACTAGCACTGGGGAACTATGAGCTGAGTCTAGAGCAGGTTTCATCCCTTGAACCTAAGAATATTCTCAAATTCATTAGAGAAATAGGGCTGGATGAAATTCTGTAATCCGCAAACCCAGCGGAGCTTTGAGAAGGAGGTACAATAGACCTCATTTAGGTCGCAGTCTCCACCATACAACATTAACATTAACAACACTGTTTTAACTTAACCTTAAATTGCAATCATGTTTCTTTGAATTTGACATTTTCTTTCTTCTTCCCTTCTCACGAAAATCTCGTTCTGTGCACATGCACTTTTCAAGTGCTCCAACATAAATTTAACTTTAAGTTTTTATATTTTGGATTTAATATAATTTTAAATAATAAAGATTAGCTCAAGCAGCTAAATTGGTGACCCCGGACTCACGCATAAATCATGCAAGACCAAAATAATCAAGGGATCGCACAGAATGTGGCCGCTGATGGTGCCCATATAGATGCTGTAGCAGCTCCTCGCCTCAATCCTCCTAGCATGACGGGCACTAACATCGAATCATACTTCTTGTCATTGGAATTTTGGTTCGCTGCTTCAGGCGTTGGACTGGATATGAGGAAATACAATATCGTGATGGCTCAGGTTCCACCAAGTAAATTATGTGAGCTACGTGACATAATTGAATCGACACCGCAACTAAATCGCTATCAGTAAATTAAAGAGAAGCTGATTGAACATTTTTCCAATAGTCAGCGAAGACGTCTTCAGCATGTTCTCTCCGACATGCCACTCGGGAACATGAAGCCTAGTCTGCTTCTCAACGAGATGCGTCGAGTCGCTGGCAACACATTGGGTGCGACAGTCTTACTAGACTTTCATCGCGGCTGACACAGCACGTACAGGCGGCTGTAATTGCATCCAAAGGAGATGCTGCTAACAAAACAGCCATCGCGGATGCCACCATCGAGTTGATGAGCCTCCGAAACATCAAACCTGCTAATTCAGCATACACTGTGTCATCATCACTTCCATCTACGCAACCACGCAGTACATCTTACGACTGCAATTTAGAAAGTATCCAGCACGAAGTAGCCCAGCTCTCTAAAAACGCTCGAAAAAGTTATGTTACAGCGCAGGGGTACCCGTAGTCTATCTCGGTCAAGACTTCAAGCAGGCAGAGCCTCACGAAGCCATAGTAGCGAAACAGGTCGGTTGTGTTGGTATCACCGTATTTTTGGAAGCAACACGCACAAATGCACACAACCGTGCGCCTTTACACAGGCGCAAGGTGGTTCCATGCAGCAATGACCCCGCTTAACTAAGTTTGCATCAGAGTTGAGCGAACGCTCTGCTGCAGCAAAACTTTTTCGCCTTAAGGTATCGGACACTGCGACAAATAGGCAGTTTCTCATCGGCACAGGCGCTAATGTGTCTGTCATACCAAAAGGCTCACGATCAGTCAAAGCGACAGCAACTCTCTTCGCCGCAAATGGAGCACCCATTAAAGTATATGGTGAGGTCTTACACGAAGTCAACCTCGGCTTGCATCGCTCATTTTTATGGAAGTTTTTGATAGCCGACGTCACAGCAAACATCATCGGACCGCTGCATATGGTCAGGAAGGCTGATGGTACATGGTGACCATGTGGCGATTACCGTGCCCTGAATACAATTACAATTCCAGACAGGTATTCGCTGCCCTTCCTACAAGATTTTGTAACAATTTTACAAAGTAAAACAATATTTTCCAAAATTGATTTGCAAAAGGCCTTTCATCAGGTTCCCGTACACCCTGATGACGTGCCAAAAACAGCCATCACCACACCATTCGGTCTATTTGAATTTAAATTCATGATCTTTGGCCTTCGCAATGCCGACAGACTTTCCAGAGACTGGCGCATGAGGTTGTGGGCGGTCTGGATTTAATTTTTCCCTATATGGATGATTTATGTGTTGCGTCAACATCGATCGAGGAGCACTTATTCCACCTTTGACTGCTTTTTCAGCGTCTTCAGCAGCACAGATTGACAATTCATGTCGCCAAATGTGTGTTTGCAAGCCGTGAAATCGTTTTTCTTGGCCACCTCATCACTCCAGAGGGCATTCGACCGCTACCAAAGAAGGTAGAAGCGCTTACAAGCTACAAAAAACCAACTACTGTCATGGACCTGAAGCGTTTTTTGGCCATAATAAACTTTTACAGACGGTTTATTCCTCATGCTATTGAAGCGCAAGCGCAGATGCTAGACAACACTCTGGGTTGACGCTTCTGACATTGCAGCTGGTGCAGTATTACACCAAATCCGCGATGGTATCCTTGAACCACTTGGATTCTCATTCGCATTTTTACAACAGCTTGACAAGGCAACGAATCGTCAAGCGCGCCAGTTAGACTACATCGGGAAAATTAGAACGGACATAAGGCACGTGCTAGGGAAAGAAAACTTGACTGCAGATTTGTTTTTGAGAATATCTACTCTAGAAGCAGTCCCTCAACAAAATTTCGATGACCTGGCAGACGACCAGCTGACAGATAGGGCTGCAATAAATTTTGCAACAGAATAGTTTAAATCATTCAATTGTATTAAAATCTTTTTCAATTCCAGCCAGTACAAAGAAGTTATAATGCGATGCCTCAACAGATTTGATAGGGCCATTCATCACAAAGAAAATTCGAAGAATATTCCTGCGAGCAACGCATAATCTGTCCCACTCTGGTGCTCGTGGAACCGCTAAACTGATGTCTCAACGCTTCGTGTGGCCAGGTATTCAAGCCGACAATTTTGCTAAATCGTGTATTCAATGTCAACGTGCAATGATACATCGACACACACGTGCATCACTGGTACGCTATGCAGCACCGAACAGTCGATTCTGGCATATCAACATCGATATTGTTGGGCCATTTCCACCGAGCAATGGACAGCGGTATTGTCTTACAATCATCGATAGGTTTACGCGGTGGCCAGAGGCTCTACCGATTCCTGATATGACAGCGCAATCAGTAGATCAAGCTTTACTGCAGGGCTTTAAGCGGGTGCGGCCTCTGTATGGTAATAACTGCTCATCAACGGTCAGTGCATCATGCGGAATGTAAGCTGCTGCCAAGTTAGACTGTAACATCTGCCAAACATCAATAGCCACAGTTTTGCTTCTGGTTAGTCACTGCTTTCGCGTATTTCCATTTGGGCTTATTTCCATTTTTTTTTGTGTTCGTTGGATTTGCCAAATTCCATGCAGCTTTTACTTCACGGCCTTTTCGATTTGTTTCGCGTATTATGATGTACGCCATGTCTTTGGTGAATATCGAGCGGAAAATGGTAAAGGGATCATGTGTGGTTTCTACTGGTCCTGGTTTCCTCCTTGTGAAGTCAAACACGTTATGAGCTCGAGTGCGGGAAGTCGGTGGTGCATTTCTAATACATTTGGTGTCGTCTTTGGAAATGAAGTAATTATCACTTGTTTGCGGAGCATCAGTTTCTTCCTCTTCATCATCGCCGTCATCACTAATATCTTCTGACGTGTACTACGACGTACCACCATTTCAGCAATATCTAAATTTCTATCTGCGATTGTATTTTCTTTATGTAATTCAGTATAAAACTTAGCACACAATATTTTCTGCTCACTGTGTAAACTTTGTATGATTCGGTTTACGAAACTGAAGCCGCTTTTATACTCTTTTTCTACGTTTACCTGTGTTCAACCATAAAGCAGGCAATAAAATTCAAAAAGGTATGGACCGTTTGTTATATTTATTTTCAAGCAAAGGAACAATAAAAATAGTCCAAAAGTACCTTAAATTCGAAGAATACATTTGTGCTGTGTTCAAACAATAAAATAATTACAAATTCAAAAAGGGTTGAATTTCCCTAGACAGGTAATTATGTTTTCAAGGAAAGGCCAACAATAATCTAGAAAGTAGCCGAAATTCAAAGAACACGTTTGTGATATGTTCAAATAATAAAACAATTAAAACCAAGCCAAAATAAATTGCATTTACTAAAAATTCCTTGCAATTTCAGTACTAAACCTTTACTTACACCCTTTCCAGTACTAAACACCTTTAAACCCTTATAAATCCTAAACTATTGGTCGGATCGCCTTGATTTTCTTTTTAAACGATTCTGCATAAAATTCCCTTGGAATACATATAAGGGTCGGGCATATCTCCCATGGCGTATCAAGTAGTAATTTCAGTTTGAAAATGAAAAAGGTCACCAGGGACCTTCTCACCCATCGGAGGATTAATGAGATAAATTCGACATTCATCTGGTCTAAGTACCAGGCATAGGGAAATTCCTGGAAATCGTAGAGAGGATGAGCTCGCTAGGAAATGTACAGCGGCAACACTGCTGCCTGACATGAAAACAATAGGCATCCACTTGCATCTTGCAAGCTGGCTCTAAGGCAGCATGCCACAGAAATGGCTAATTTCAGGTGGAAGCATAGCACCACCTCTTATAGAGCGAAATAGATGTGGCCTAGTTTTACTGAAAAACGAACAACGAAGATCACACAATTGGCGAGGAAAGATCTCTCCATTCTGATATGCGTTATAACAGGACACTGTATAGTAGGTAGGCATGCCCTTAGAATGGGGGTTCTTGCGAATGACTTCTGCAGGAGTTGCAGGGATGAAGAATAGGAGGAGTCGGTATCGCATTTCCTCTGTTCATGCCCCGCTTTAGCCCGCAGAAGACATAAGCATATAAGTGGCCTCTTTTTTGATGATCTCAGGGATCTTGAGGAGGTAGACGTTAAGCGTCTACTGCTTTTTAGGATAAATTTAAAATAAATATCTGGTCTCTTTAAGTCGGTCTTTGAACGGCTGCCACCTTAACCTAACCTACCCTATATCATTTCTTGTTAGCCCAAACAATTTCGCTTCCATGAGCAAAACATAGTCAACACGGCATTCTTCGAGCTGTGGTGGGAAAATCGGTTTTCTGCCTAATTTGGCTGCTACTACTTCTTCTAACGGCGTTTCCTTGTCTGCTACCAAACGTCGTAATGTTGTTTTAGGTATGTTGTTCTGTTTGGACGCCCTTAAGAACCCCATTCGTTTTTCTTTTATGGCAGTAATTGCTAGCGTCATATCTTCTTTGCGCCATGTCCGCCGTTACTTTTGGACTTGCTTAGAATTCGAAACCATTAATATACTTGTAGTTAAAAAAGAAAATTTAAATTGAGTATTAATTATATACATGTCTCAAATATGGTCCACTTTTCCGTACTATCAGCATCCAATATGGGCCATACTATCAACACTTTATGAAATATTCTCAAAATACAATTTAATATAAACAAACACAACTTTTAGAACTATACTAGTTGCACAAACACTGGAATATTCACACAAAAATTTAATTGAAAAACGACTAAGTATACTTATCAAAAAATTCCAATGACAACGCAAACAAATGATCACGTGCTGTCCTGTACATATCTGTTGCGACTGACTTACCACATCACAATGATCGATGACCAGTTCGTTCATATTTGAATTGAATAAACAATGGCGTGGCTAGCATTTCTCAGTTAGGAAATATTGCTATGTACCATATCAAACAACTGGGCCATATATACCGAACTTACTCTACTAAATAATCCGTGCTTTACGGTTTTTAAAGTATATTTCGGATTGTATTTCGTTTTTAGTGGTCGTCTTACATACTCACGAGACCCTTTTCCACCATATAGCACAGTTTTGCATTCATCTTGACCACAAAATTTTTCTCTATTTTTCTATGGACCAGTTTAAATGTTCCTTCGCGAACTTAAGTCTTTTTACCACATGTTTTTTTGTTATCAATGGTGCTTTTCTTGGACTACGAACAGCCAGACCATGTTCCCTTAAAAACCAAAGGACAGTTTCAACACTCGCTTCCTCATTTAACTCATCCATAATTTTTGTGGCAAGTGCAAAAGGGTTATTCTTTGAAAATCTAACGACACGATTTATAAATTTTGTTGACATTGTTATATTATATTTAGGATCGCCATGTTAAGATATATTCAGAATCGTATTAATATGTTATAGCGGCAGAGTTTGCCTTCGCTATAGGCTGCAGTGTTTGCCGACTTGAACTATGTCCAAGGCAAACAGAGACTTTAAAAATAAGCTAAACAAAGCAGAGATCTACCAGCTTGTGTAGTTAATTAAAGTCTGCTTTATTGTTGGCCATCTCGGCTCTTTTATAACATTTTTACAAAACTTACTTAATAGTCTTAATCTATGGTCATACTTCTCTAGTTAGTTAATATAGTTATAACCTATGTTGCGTTTCGTTCTCGCATATGAATTTGAATCATCGAAAGAATTCAAATTACTTATTTTTGGTTTGACGAATGGTTTATTTGCACGGTCAACAATATTGAGTGAGTAATGAAAATATTCACATGCACTGAGTGCAGCACACGCCGATAATGCAGTGCTAACTTATGAGTCACTCAATACTTTGCTGTTTGTGACAACGAAACTTAGGCCTTTTCCACATGGAGAAATTGAAAACTAGTGCAACTGCAACGCAACAGCTTAAAAAGTTTCAAAACACTTCAATTTTAAACTGAACTGCAACCTACGCTTTCAGATGAGCAAGTCACGTTGCAACGCAACATTGAAAAATTCAAAACAAAACAAACACTTATTTAATGGAAGCTTTGTTAAATAGATATAAAAAATTAATTGAGGATAAAAAAGGATATTTCTTCACTTCCTGCATTTATTTCATATATATTAACTGATTAATTATTTTCATAGCACACAACACAAATCGGAAACGTAACAAATCGCCGATTCAAATTGCAGCACGCCGTGTTGCATGAAACTGGTTGCGAATGCGTTAAAAACTTGTTGAGTACAAGTTGTTTCATGTGAAGGTTTCGGTATAAATACATTGGTTAGCAACTTTTGTTGCAGTTGCATTAGTTTTCAATTTCTCCATGTGGAAAAGGCCTTAGGGTCAGCAATGTGAATAATGAGAGCACACTTCACCCTCATCCTTAAGAGAAAAATTAGGGGTTACAATAATTTTTCTTAAACGTGTCATCTATACTCGATATATATGTAATAAAATAGTATTAAAATATTATATTATATAATAAAATAGTATTTGTGTAGTCTAAATTCTTATTGGTACGCCTTATTTAGAGCAAAATTCAACATAGTGCGCATCTCGCTCAGATAACTTTCGAAATCATAAAACCTTGTTTGTGAATTGTAAATGCCATTTGGTAATGACGCTAGCTTTCCGTATACTAAATCATGTGGTTTATATCCTGTGTCTATGTGTGGGGTCGTGTTGAACGTAAATGTGAAGTATGGGATCCACTTGTCCCATTCGTGGTCAGTAGCTGTTGTCAATAAAAATTCGTTTAGCACCCTGTGGTTTCTTTCGAGAGAGCCTATTGTCTGGTGATGGAATGGTGTCGAAAATATTTGGTCGATCTTCAAAACCTTGCATATTTTGCGCATTAGTTCATTTTTGAATTCAGTGCCGTTGTCTGATTTCAACACTCGAAAGTGGCCATATTTTAGAATTACTTGCTCAACCAAAATTCTTGCAACAGTGTCTGCATCTTTTGTCGGCATTGTATTGTCAGTATGTAGCGGTACTCGTTTGAAATTCGTAATGGTCCTACAGTGTCAATTGACAGTATCTGAAAACTATTGCTAGGGGTGTCTGTTAGCGTAAGTGGTTCGTTTGTGTGAAGTGTTTGTTTAATTTTTGCACATATATCACAGCGTGACACAAAGTTCTTTACCATCTTGTCCATGTTTTTCCAAACATATCTTTGTTTTAGTTTTATTAGTGTTTTTCTGACACCTAGGTGGCCTGTGTTATGGTAATCGTTGATAAGTTTGCATTTCGTAAGGTCATCTTGTACCCTTTTTGGTGGGTCATAAATTAGTATTTTTAATTGAGGACTTTGAGGATTTTTTCCTTTTTAAATATTTTGTTGTATCTTTGTATAAGCTTCTTTAAATTCTTTATTTGTATAGAATTTGAATATTTTATCATTGTTGGCTAGCGCTAGTTCTTCAATATTCTCATTTTTAATTTTTTATATCAGTTTCTTTGAAATCGAATCTAGATTCGTTGAATTATCGCTGCATCTCGCATGCATTTTTAAATTATTATGTTTAGATCTTTGCTTCTCCTAAAACGAATCTAGTTTCGATGGATTATCGCTAATCGCTACGTGCACTATATTACTTTCAATATGTACTTTACTTTCATTATTATTGGCCATATAAAACTTTAAGTTCTTCATATTCTTGACGTCACTAATCGATGTACAATCCCATATCAGAAGTTGATCAGACTTCTGGGTATTGTCACCATCTACAAAGATTTTTTCATTGCTATTATCATTTGCCTCATTATTTTTAATGGCTTCTTTATTTGCCATGCCTCTTGTAATAATAAATGTTATTTTTATCTTGTCATCGTTTTCTTGTGGTATCATTTCTTTCAAAGCTTCAGAGTCTAGTTGGATTCTTGAGAGTGCGTCTGCGTTAGTGTTCATGCTACCTTTTTTGTATATTATGTCATAGTCATAGTCACATAGATCTAGTCGAATCCTAGTCATTTTTGAGGAAGGGTTTTTATGAGAAAATAACGAGATTAGTGGTCTGTGGTCAGTTATAGCGGTGAATTTTCTACCGTAAAGGTATGGTTTGAAGAAATTTATTCCCCAGTGTATAGCTAATAATTCTTTCTCAATGACTGGTTTATTCAAATCGTGCTTTTGTAGAGATTTGCTGGCATAAGATATTGGTAGATCTTTGCCTATTTCGCCTTGCGATAGACCAGCGCCTAAGGCATAATTTGAAGCATCTGTCGTTAGTATGAAAGGTTGCTAAAATCTGGGTATTGTAATAAAAGTGGTGTTGTTAATTTATCTTTCAATGTGTTGAAAGCTATTTGATGTTCTTCCGACCACGTAAACTTTGTACCTTTCTTTAAGAGTGTATTTAGGCTCTTTGCAATATCTGCGAAGTTTGGAATGAATTTTCTATAGTAGTACAGAAAATATGTAGTAATGTAGAAAAATGTAGTAGTATAGTAGTAGTTACAGAATGCAACGAATCGCCTAACGTCATTTGCGTTTTTCGGAGTTGGATAGTTTTTTACAGTATCGTATTTACCTGGGTCGGTTCTGACTCCTTCACTTGTGTTAAGATGTCATACATATACTACTTCAGGACGCAAAAAACAACATTTGGCCGCATTTAATTTCAAATTATGTCTTTGAAGCCTTTCTAATACTCTTATTAGATTTTGGTTGTGGTGATTTATACTACATCCATGAATAATTATGTCATCCACGCAAAGAAAAGCATTTTATTCTAAGTCTGCAAGTGCAACAGTGAGCATCCGTTGGAAACTGTTTGAAGAGATCTTTAGTCCAAAAGGTAGTAGTTTAAATTGAAAATGTTCGTTTGTCGTAGAAAAAGCTGTCAAAGGTCGTGATTCGTTCTCTAGTTCAATTTGATGAAATGAACTGGTCATATCGAGTGTTGAGAACCATTTCGCTTTACCTAATTTGTCTAGAATATCTTCTAGTCTCGTTAAAGGGCATTGACAATTTTGTCGTTTAATTTTCTAAAGTCTACTACAAGTCTCCATTTCTTTTTGTTCTCCGTGTTCTTTTTTGGTACCAGAAGAAGTGGAGCATTGTATGGACTGAGCGATGGTTCGATAATATCGTCCTTTAGCATCACGTCTGTTTCACGTATCACGTCTGTTTGAATGTGTGGCAGTCTGTAGTTTTTGATGTATACTGGTATGTTGTCTGTTGTCGTGATGTTTTGTTTATAAAACTTATTTGTTAGAGGTTCGTTATCTAGGTGGAATACGTCTTAATATTTTTTGAAAATAATATGTAATTCGTCTTTAATATTTGTGTCATTACATTGTATGTCTAATGTCTCCAAGATCTTACTTAAACGTTTTTGTGAGTGTGTATGTTTTTTGCTATTATAATTTAAAATGTCGTATTTGTCTAAAGAATCAGTTTCCAATTCAATACCAATTAATATTACTTCGTCATTTGTTGTATTTAAAATTTTTATGTGTGTCATACCGTTTTTCGGAGCTATTACTGAGAAAAATACCTTCTTGTATCTCTTTATTAAAAATCACCATATCTTCGGTTAGTTGTAATCTGATCGGCTGAACAATTACTGTTCTCGGTGGCACTTTTATTATTAGTGTGTTATGTGATTTCGAGTGCATTGGTAACATTATATGTGACTCATTAATTAAAACTAAAATAACGAATGTTTCATAGTCACTTTTGCAAAGAAAATTATTCAGAAAATCTCTGCATAATATACCATCGGTTTCGATTGGAAATTCCAAATTTACCAATTGAAACTCATGTTCGCAAGATTTCTCCCCAAAATTTAGTATTAGGTTTATGCTACCTAGATAATGAAAAAATTTCTTCGTTTGTAATACCTGTTAACTTACATTTTTCGTCAGGGTTATAAAAATCGTCATTTAGTTTTTTACTTAGCTTGCATAAAGAAATGTCAGCACCTGTGTCAATGAGAAAAGCCATTATGTTGTTCTTGTATTTTATTTTTACAAAATTAGAATTTTTATCCGATATTTTAAAAATCTTTACATTTGGCTGTCTGGAAAGACCGTGTCTTCCCAGCCATTATGTATTATACGTATGTTTCTGTTTGTTTGGATATTTCTGTATCTGTTGCCATTATAGTTGCTGTTGTTTTGATTTTTGTTTTGGTTGCTGTTTCTGTCTTGGTTAGAACGATTACTGTTGTTACGGTTTCTATTGACGTTGTTGTTGTGGCTCAAATTTCTATCATAGTACTCGTTTTGATTGTAATTTTGGTTCAAATTATTGTTATACCTTCTAGGTTCATTGTGCCTATTGTTCGAATGGAATGAATTGAAATTGCGCTGTGTGCTTAAATTCTGTCTCATATTACGGCGGTTATTGACATTGTTTCAATGTTGGTTAAATGACCGTTGAAAATGCATTATTGTATTTGGAGCAGTCATTGACTCATTTTCGAGTTCGAGTGCTAATTCTGTTGCTTCTAATAAATCTTTTGGTCGCGCCGCGTAAATGCTTGTTTTTAAGTTTTCAGTCAGACCTTTTTTAAATGCATCGAGTGCTAATTTGTTATTGCATTTTATTATGAGGTTTTTCTCGGCTTCTGTCGCTTGCGTTCCTAAACTTTCAACTCCTAGTCTGTTTAAACCTTCTATTATATTTATTAATTGTTCTTTGTAGGTGTTTATTCGTAGGTTCCGTTGTTGTAAATTGTTAAGTCTAGTCTGTAGTTGATCTATGGTTGTGTTGTTTTTGTATCTAGTTTTCAACTGTTGTTTTAAAATTTTAAAATTTGATGGCTTCAAATAGCTACCCAATGAGGTGCTCACATTAGCTGTTAATTTTGCATGGTAAGCATACTGTAAAAATCTAGTTTACCTTCACTACTTAATGTTTTATTTACTAATTCAGCTGTAATGAGAAAACTATCTAACTCATTAAAGTTGCGTGAAGAAGTGGGCAATGCCTTTGAGGCAGTTTCTTAATTAAAGGCTGCCATTGTCGGTATTTGGTATTTTTCGTCTTCTTCTTGTCCTATCTCTTGTCTATCTTCAGCTGTTTTAAGCTGTTCTGAAATTAATGTTTGAGAGTTTGTATGAATGCTACAAAATTCTAGCTTTAATGGTATTATTTCGTTAGTGTCTTCGTTTTGTTCTGCTAGGAGATCAAATTGTGATTTTAACTCATCTAATTTATTTTGTTTTTCTATTAATGTGGCTCTTCTGTAGCCTCTATTTGAACTCTTTTTAATATTTCTGTATATTTTTCCTACCTCTTGTATAATTCTTTCCACCTATTACAAAATTTTATTGATCATATTAATACATTTTATTTTTGAAGAGTTATTCAGACATTGGTATTAACGTCTGAATTTTTGATAAGTTGTTTTTTGACGTAGTTTTTAAAATAAACTATTGCGTAACGTATAATAATGATTGTTATAAATATAAAACAGATGATTTCGATGATGCTGCTTTTGTCTAGGTAGTTGCTATTACCATTGCTGTTATAATTGCTGGTGTTCATGATTATTTCTTCCTTCATCATGTCTTCGTCTTTGTTTTGTGGGTTTACTATTGCTCCAGTTGTAGCCAGAATGCTGCCCATTAGTTTTTTTTGTTAAGCTGTTTGCGGAGAGTGTTGATTTCTTCCCAAATCAAGTTTGCAATGTCCCAGCTTGGTTGTTGTGGTTCTCGGGTTATGGCCAGAAGGTATGCCAGACGTTTGCGTTGTCTTACCGTCGGCACAATTGCTGTAAGTTTTTCTTCCTTCCGTCGCAACTGTCTTTTATTGTATTCTTCTACTGAAATTGCTTTCGGACCGATTCGTTGTGGTATGTAGACTGGAATCGGGCTGTCGCTGCTGATGTCGTTGTTTTCTGCGGTATATATTCTTCCATCAGTTGAATTAGATTCCAGATTAGAACTGGCAGAATCGCCATGTTATATAATATTTAGGATCGCCATGTTAAGATATATTCAGGATCGTATTAATATGTTATAGCGGCAGAGTTTGCCTTCGCTATAGGCTGCAGTGTTTGCCGACTTGAACTATGTGCAAGACAAACAGAGACTTTAAAAATAAGCTAAACAAAGCAGAGATCTGCCAGCTTGTGTAGTTAATTAAAGTCTGCTTTATTGTTGGCCATCTCGGCTCTTTTATAACATTTTTACAAAACTTACTTAATAGTCTTAATCTATGGTCATACTTCTCTATTTAGTTAGTATACTTATAACCTATATTGCGTTTCGTTCTCGCATATGAATTTGAATCATCGAAAGAATTCAAATTACTTATTTTTGGTTTGACGAATGATATATTTGCACGGTCAACAATATTGAGTGAGTAATGAAAATATTCACATCCACTGAGTGCAGCACACGCCGATAATGCAGTGCTAACTTATGAGTCACTCAATACTTTGCTGTTTGTGACAACGAAACTTAGGGTCGGCAATGTGAATAATGAGAGCACATTTCAACATAACGGGATGCCTACCGAGTGTATCAAACTGTGGCTGATACTTTAGAGCAGACATGAGCTTCCAGAAGCTCAGTTGGCTCAGTTGGCTCAGCTACAAATTTGTTTTGTTTTATCAACTTTATGTTTGCACATTTGTAAAAACAACAACACGTACAAAAAATAACAACAAAACCGACGTTCACCAAATTTCCAACTTGCTAACAACAACAAATGCATTCAAAGGCAATAAAAAGTAAGCCTTACTCAATGGCGCTGCGCTTGAGATGTTTGTGCCGTTACATGTGTTGCACACAAACACATGATTTGTTTTTGTTTCGCTGGTAAATTTTTTTATAGAAATAGAAAATCAGTATAACCTTATTGGGATTTTTTATTGCATTAAAATTTTTTATTTTGTTCTTTTTTTTTTGCAACGATGAGCAAAAGCAATAATGAGGATAATTTTGTGTTTGTTTTAAAAAGAAAAAAACATTGGCTCACTAAATTTGTTTTCCTGCTCATGACTGCTTTAGAGCATTACTTATCATTGTTGGTGAACATCAAAGAATACTTTGCACTTCTGAATATGTTTTGCCCTCCGAAATAAATTTTTTAATTAGAAATCGCCGATCTGCTGTACAATGTTTCTCCTCGTCTGATTTCTGTTCAAAATCAAATATATTTTGTTAATATAATGTTAGTTTCTTAACCCTCACGGCCTCCTTAAATTTTTTGACAAAACGGTTGGATTGTATGAGTACGCATACACAAATACTATGTAACGAGTCAGAAATCGCGAACATTGCATGTGTGTAATGCACCAACAAGGTCGTGAGTAGCTTTTTGTTGTTTTTGTTTATTTTTTTCTTTGTATTGTTCAAAAAATTATTTGGCAGTTCAGTTGTTCTGGACATGAAAAGTTACGTATTGGTACTTGTGTACATACACAACGAAATGCTTTGGAAGTAAAATAGTAGGCTTGCGCATACACAAGAACCAATACGTAACTTTTCGTGTCCAGAACAACTGAACTGTCAAATAATTTTTTTGATTATTTCAATATGTTAACCTACCATAAATTAGGTATTTTACTAATTTTCATTGTAATCCGTCTAAGAATATATGACCTAAAACCAAGTAAAGCTGCAAGTTGTATGCGCCCGCATACAAAGAATCCGTGAGGGTTAAAGAACAAACCAATACTTACTGTTTTCCACACTTTACATAAAAAATTTTCTTTTGCTTTTATTTTCCAAGTGAGCGTTTAATCACTTCTATTGTTTTTACTGTCTCAATAACCAACTAATTTCATTAATTTTAAATTACTACAGCAGCAAATTCAAGCGGTCAAATCCACACATATGTATTGCTCTTCTTCTCATATAACGGTATAACGGAAAATGCAATATGCTAATTAAATGAAGAACAACCATTTTTTTGACCGCAACTGTATGTCAAAAATTATATGAAACGTGAACAGTGGGTTGGTCACAGTTGAATCACTCAAGACAACTAAAGAGAAAATGTAGCTATTTCCGAAACAGGCTGTCTAGTCTGCTGTATGAATGACTTTATACAGAGTTGTTGTTGTTGGTGTTGCTTTCTTTAATAAAATTACTTAACCTAAAGCTCATAGCATCATAACCTGAAAAAATCATGTTTTTCGTAAATATATTGGCTGGTGCAATAGTTGTAAAAAAATAAACTGTCAAAAATTATAGGTCAAACTAAAATTGAAAAATTTTGCAATCGGACTAATGATAATGGCTGTCTTTCGTGAACATTTTTGCTATTTTTTAATTTAATTTCTATATGAAGACATTCAAAATTAAAATAATTTCATTACTTTTATTTTTAATTTCTTACAATAGTTTTCCAGTAGGTGTTTGTTTGATAATTAATATTTTAGCTTTAATATTTATAAATATGTATAATAAATTAATTCTGACCAGGAATTAATGCAAGCATTCAAAACCTATGCAACGATATTTTGAAAGTGAGGATTGCATTAGCAATAATGAAGTCATTTCAATTTTAGTGAAAAAAATTCAAAAAATGCACGATAAACAGCAGTATCTTTAATTCTTTGAAAAAATTTAAAAATTTTTGATGCAGATTGAAAGAGTTTTCCCGGAGTTTAGTTTCGGATAGTTTATTTTTTACAAATAATACAGCAGCATAATAGTTGTCGGATCCCAACAATAAAATTTGTATGCGCTATGCTTGTATGCTGTTTAAAAGCGCTTTCTTCTCATTAAAAATAGCGCTGGTTATATAGCGCTGTATTGATAGCCGATTGGGTATAAAATGTAAGTTTTTGCACTATATTTAAAAAAATATCTACATAAAATAAAAGAAATGCATCATCTGTTACCTAATGCACTTCTTTCATATATATATATATATATATATATCTTTTCTATACATGCAAAATATAAGAAACAAATGACTCTAACGTTTGAATACTTTGAAACCACTTAAAAATCTACTTTAAGACTTTAAAAAAAAAGATAATTTTGGAATGTTCATATAAGGGTTCATATTAGCTAGGTCAAATATAGGGGAAAAGTAATTTTTTTGTGTACAATTGTTTTTCCTATGGCATCAATACATAAAAAACGTCAGTTGGATCAAAAAGGTATTGCAAAGGGTATTGTAGCCCTCTACAGGATATTATTATTTATTATTATTATTAAAATTATTATTTATTTATAATTATTTGTTTCAGTACTGGTGCTTTTTGGAAGTAGTTCAGAACTATTTAAAAGTTGATCCAATTTTCTGCAAGGATACTACAAGGAGAACGAAGCGTTCTGCTTTCGCTACGTTTTCTTATTAACTATAGTGACAGCAAAGCGCTTACATCTGATGACATGACAATGTTAAAAAAAGCGCTATCCACAAGGAGAACGAAGCGCTCTACTGCTTTTTGGGAGTGCTTCAGGTGCGGTTATAAGGCACTCGATTTCTTATTGGGTTGTAAAAAAATTGAGCTCACTAAGAGCCCGAACAGAACCAAAGCGGATGTCGGATGGCGGGCCTCTCTCGGAGAAATCCGCTGAGAACACGTCCAGAATAGGAGCGGTTGTCGGTTGTCGGATCACGATTGCATTTCATATTGGGAATGATACAAATTATTTTATATTATGCTTTGAATTTACATGAATGCAACACAGGCACAAAAACAGAATGTCAGATCATAGTAAAAACTAAGAAAATAACACTGAACGTACCCAATCTATAGCAAAAATATGGCAACATTTAAGTGACTCAGAGAGAGATCCGCCACCCGTCAGAGAGAAATTAGAATAGATTCTATTCTGGCGTTTTCCCGTCGCGTATTTCTACGGCGGTTTCATTTTTGAAGGCTGCATATATTTTCATGTATTTTGTAGCACGGCGAATCCGACAACCGACATCAGCTTTGGTTCTGTTTGGGCTCTAATGCTTTCGTTACAGCCAAAATATTTTGAGAATCATTACAAAATAGATCAATGTTAGTTTTTAAAGGGGTACAAATGAATCTTTTTTTCTCCCCATACAAGTTGAGGCAACTTCATGTATACGTATAATATTTATTCTATAGGGTGAAGTAGGGTAATTTGTACCGTGGAGTGATGTGTAACACGTCAATTTTTCATAGGAAATGTTGACATATGAGTGAATGAACAACTGTTTCTTTTGACAGCATCTAGTGTTTAGTGTTGGAAGTAGACAGAGATAATTTTCTTAGAGCTTTTTAATAGCGTGAAAAATTTTTGTCAAAAAGGTTTTTTTAATTTACAAGCAATAGTGTTTCGGATAAGAATTTAATTAGATTTTTAAAGTGAGTAGATGAAAAATGTGCTATTGTTTAATATCTTTAAATATCACAATGATTTTATATTTTTTCACATTCCGGTAAAATACCATCAACAAAAAAAAAACAAAATGTGGGGAGATGTGTAACATATCTAAGACATTCAGCCCTTTAATGAATAATTTTTCACACGAAATCGGAAAAGGCTGTTTTTATTTTTAAGAAAAGGCACAAGAACATTTTGGAAATTTTTAGTGCAAATTTGTTGACAAACCGTTGATGAACAAATTTGCATTAAAACCTTTCAAAATGTTCTTGAGCTTTATCTTAAAAATGAAAACTCCCTTTTTCGACTCCGCGTGAAAAATTATTCATGATAGGGCTGATTATATTTTGTGTATTTTATTGAAGTTCTTGTATTTTTTTACTTTTATTTGTCTTTGTTTATTTTTTTTTTTTGAAGCGAAGCTTTTTACTCCTCGTTTTGTGATTTGCTTGAATGAAATCTCAAAAAGGACACTTTTTTGCATACACTTTTTATTTTTTGTTGCTTTTTTCTGGCGTCTATCACAAAATATTAAAGTTTTTAAAAATATTTCTTTGTAAGCAGTAGTGAGAATCGAACTCGAACCTTTCGATCGATTATTCTACACACTACCCACTGATCCAAAAACCTTTGTTGCGTAGGTTGGTTTATTCAATATAAAGTATTAACTTAAGCTATGTTGCACCATGTAGCTTTTGCAGTGCTTTTACAATATATACTGTCCTGAAAAATGTTCGACCTGAAAGTATGCACATCTCAATGCATAAAAGGCAAGCATGCTGTTACGCACCTATATCTCTTATACTGTAATTATTTTTTGCCATTATTACAGTACTTGTACAACATTTAATCTCCTGAAAAATTTTCAGCCGGAAAGAATACACATCTTAATACATAAAAGGCAAGCATGCTGCTCCGCACTAATATCGCTCATCAAACTGTAATAATTTTTTAAAAATTATTTTATTAAAAAAAGCATTAAATTCTCAAATCTATGAAACTATGTAAAAGCTTTGATTCTCTCGTGTGTGCAACGACACATCTGTTTTTGTTTTGTATTTTTTTTTAATTGCTATTGCTTATTAGACATAATTTTGCCACGAAAATACGTGAAGCAAGGGCTTAACACAGCTGTCAATTCAAATAAATTTATGTCATTAAACTAGTAAAAAATGAAAAATTATCTTTGCGTGCAGTGATTTAGTAAAGTTTTCAAAATAATACTTTTACTGAACATAAAAAAAACTTTAAAAAATTGAAGTTCATGGTCTTTAAACCAACATTTTGTTGGTTTTACATATCACCCTACCGATTTTAAAAAGTCCAAAAAAACCATGTTTGACATTTTTGTTCATTTCAACAAGCTTTTCTCCTATGGCCAGGGTTCGTTGCAAAAATTTATTTATCGACCATGTGATGAATTCACATCAATCAAAACAATCTTCCGGTTTTCTTTTTAAGCATGCCTTTTTTAATTTATTAATATATATAATGTCTACCATTGCCTTTATATACTGTGTAATATATAGTGCGTACCATTGCCTAATTAATACTAATATAAACTAGTATATGTCTATCGTGGCCTTTATTTACTGCGTGTCGTTGCCTTTACACTAATTGAAGCGACCCCTGCACTTTTCTAAGGGAATTAAACTCTACCTTCACTACACTCTAAAAACTGATTGAAAAATCTCTACAATAAATGTTGTGAAATTTCACGACATTTATTGGCGATTTTATAAAAAAAACACGCTATACAGTGAGTGTTTTCAATTTGGTCTGAAAATCAGCGTCTTTTTCCAAAATATGTATATTTACTCTACTATTCACGATATTTGAGCGTGTTTTCGCTCAGAGAGTCTTAAAATATGTATATCTCTCTCCTTTTCACGCTATTTTAGATTGTTTTCGCTAAGAGAGCCCTAAAATATATATATTCTCAACTTTTCACGCTATTCCAGCGTATTTTCGCTTAGAGAATTCTAAAATATGTATATTTTCTACTTTTCACGCTATTTTAGCGTGTTTCGCTCAGAGAGTCTTAAAATATGTATATTTTCCCTACTTTTCACACTATTTCAGCGTGTTCTTGCTCAGATACTCCTAAAAACGCTCCAGCAGCGGTATTTTACGCTTGCCCTTAAATAAACACCTCTGCTTTAACGTCATATGCTTTCAAAGAGTTTATTCGAACAAGTGTCCAATTATATACAACTTAAACAGTAGATAGGTCACAGCTTTATTGCTCAAGTCTACTGGAGTAGGAAAGAGTAGCGCCTTCTGCTGAGTGATTGACTCTATACAGAGTTGTTGCCTTGTTCAAAACTTACTTGAGAGACTTCTAGCTTTTTTTTTAAGCGCAGACAAGATTGGAAGAAATCATTTTAGAAGACAGTTTTTACAAGAGAGCGATAGAAAAAATTGAAGGTGAGAGGATTCACGCATTTTTAACGATAAATATTTAAAATTTTGCTCATGGGACTTAACGACAATAAATGTAGGCAATCAATTGCCAGCAATTATTGTAGTTAATTCTCGTGATTTTTTGTTAGAGTGTAGAGAACCAGAACCAGTAGCGAGAATCTCACTTTAGGCCTGCTTAACCTTGTTTTCTAAAGGAATTTTAGTTCTACCTACTCTAGAGAACCAGAACCAGCAGCGAGAATCTCACTTTAGGTCTGCTAAGCCTTGTTCTCTAGAGGAATTTTAATTCTACCCGCTCGAGAGAACCGGCACCAGTAGCAAGGATATCACTGTAGGTCTGCTGACTCCTACTCTCCATAGAATGAATCCTACCTTCTCTAAAACACATATCAGCACCAGTAGCAGGAATATAACTTTAGGTCTGCTGGCTGCTTCTACTTCTACTATACGACTTACCCTGGCTGTGGCCCGCACAGAACACACTGACTTGCGATCAGTGTTGCTATATTTTTGTGAGTGAAAAATGTCATTGGTCAATTCAAAATACGTCAAAATACGTCTTTTTTAAAATATTTTCAAAAAAACGTAAAAATTAAACACACAAAGAAAAATTCATATTTTTTGAAACATTTTTTAATGCATAGTAATAAAAAAATACATACTTTGTCATAAAAGGGATTGACACCTCTTTCATTTGATAGCCATATTGTCAAGTTTGGAAGGTTTCTTCAAACTTAAAAGACCTTTTAAAAAATAACCTGATATATTATACAAAAAGTAAGAGCGCTGTTTTACTACACTTTGCCTCTCGTTTAATATATTTATGGTTTACTATGTGTGATTTACGTTTCCATAATATGAAATGTACACCATTAGAAAATAAGGGTACACCATTAGAAATTAGAATAAAAAAATCTAATCTCAAATAAGTGCAAAAAGTTTATGTGGTCAATTGTTTGTGTTGAGGTAAAACAAACAAAATTTCTTCAATAATTTAAATTAATATGTTGTATATTCACCGTTAGCAGCTAGAACAGCCTCAATTCTTTGTGGCATACTTTCAACCAGGTTCTAGCACACACTGGGTGGTATCACTTTCCAAGCTCTCACCACATGCCCCACAATTCAACCAAGGAACTTGAAATATCCACTACACTCGTTTTCATCTCACCCCAAAAGTGTTCAATCAGATTGAGATCAGATGACTGGGGTGGACAGGACAGCGCTTTAAATCCGATTTCTTTAAGCCTTTTTTGTGTTATTTTGGCAGTGTGATTGGGATTATTGTCTTGTTGAAACATAATATCTGAGGTCTAAACATTAATTTTTTGTCAAGTAGCAGTGAGATTCGATGACAATATGCTAACGTTATTCTTGGCAGCCATCTTGCCAACTGTTCGCCGTACAGTGCCAACTTCCACCGCCATCATACATCCCCACAACATAACACTACCGTTACCAAACTTCAAACGTGCCGAGCCTTTAGAGTGCTTCCTAGTTTTCGCCAAGTCCACTACCTTCCATCTTATCCCATTCAATTAATTTTGGTTTAATCTGAGAATACGACCTTCTTCCAGTCCTTCATAGTCCAATGCGAGTAGTCTAAAGCTAAATTAAGGCGAAGGTCTTGATGACGTTTTGTGAGTACAGGTTTCTTCAGGTTTGCTCGACCTCGCAAGCCAGCAGAATACATTAGGGCTATTCCCGATTCCGGGAAATAGCGTGGCATCATGGTATTTGCAAAATATAATGGCAAATATTTTTAACACAACAACAAAATGTACAGATTTGCATTTGCCCGACTGTGTCAAATTTGCAACACTAAAATCAACATTGCATACAGTCGAGCATGGGCAACACTTATTTGCCAATCAATCAGCCAAACGCCGCTAATAAAACAAAATTAACAGACTCTGATATGGAACTCACTTTGAATAATAACACACTTTGATAAATAATAATGAAAAATGCCACAAATACTGTTCGTGTTGTTTTTTTTTCTACAAAAGAGCTGTGAGTTTTGTTTGCAACAGTGTTCTTAAAAGTGTGCTCACAGTTAATGGCAAATATTTGTTAGGGCATACATCTGCAAAGCTATTTGCCCGTAACTGTTAATAGCCCTAATGTATTTTTAACTGTCGCTGCTGACAAGTATAAATTGTCATATCGAGTTAAATTTTTGTAGATTTGCATTGCCGTCTCCACTTTGTGCTAAAGCAGATCTCAACGAATATACCGCTTTTGTTCTGTGCTCAAGATTTTATTCGGTCCACTTGCACAAATTAAAGGCGATGTGGCCATAATTTTGCGCATTTTTACAAAAACGCTTTTGCTGTTTTCGAGTTTTGCTGCTACTGCACGATAACTTTTACCTTCCAATAACAGCTGGTGAATGCACTCCACAATATTCTTCGGCAACGGAGAAATCATTTATTGTCTTAAAAAATTATAAAAAATTTATAAAACTGTTAAAAATTTACTTACCAGCTCCAAAATATTGACAATACCAAACAATTTTTAACAATTCTCCCTTTGCTTTCTTTTGACTGCATTCACTGATGTAAAATAATTTAACACAAAAAATTGACCACATACACGTTTGTACTTTTTTAAGAATAAAAAAGAACTGTTTTTATGATTGCTCTCCCTATGAACTCATTTTAAAGAAAACACAATAACAAAGACACAAGTGCATGATAAACAAGATCGGAAAAGTAGTTTTGTTGTTTTAAGCATTTGAATACAGAGTAAGCAAACACGTGGTCAGTTTTTTGAGTCACTGACATACATATTTGAGTTAATGCTTTTTATTAGTTCCTTTCGTGGATCAGTGGTACTACAGCAGTATAGGGCAGGAATAATTCAAAACAAAAATAAAAAATAGCAAATAAATTTGATTATTAAAAAGTTTGAATAACAAATATTGAATGAATTTTTAATTTCCAATGATGAATAAATATTTTTATTCGTTATTTTTATTCATTATTAGCGGAAACCCGTCGCGTTGCTGCCACGCACCCTTGAATGTGCTGGTTCTAAATTGAGGTCGAATACTTAATTCCTATGCTGTATGACGTATAAATCAAATAAAAGTACAAATTTCGGTTGTATGCCCCTTGTTCAACGCCCATAATATGTTACGAATGAAACTGCATTTGTAAATTAAGTCCGAATACTAAATTCCTATGCTGTGCGATCTATAACTTCAAAGCTATTCGAAAGCAAAAATTTGGGTTGTATAGAAGGTGTCACGTCCCCTTTTTCAACGCCCTTCAGACGTAATCAATGAAACTGCATGTGTACTTTGATGTCGAATACTGAATTCCAAAGCTAAGCGATCAATAACTCCAAAGCTATTCAATATCAAAAATTTTGGTTATTTGGGAGGTGTCACGTCTTTTACAACGCTCTTAAAATTAAATCAATAAAACTGCATGTGTAAATCGGAATTCCGACGCTGTGCGACCTTTAACTCCAAAGCTCATCGATATCGCAAATTTATGTTGTTTTTGAGGTGCTACGCTCCTTTTCCAACGCCCATAAAATGTATTCAGTAATACAGTATGTATAAATTGAGGTCAAAAACTGAATTCCTACGCTGTGCGATCTATAACTTCAAAGATATTCGATTTCGTATATTTGGGTTATATGGGAGATGCTATTCCCCCTTTACAAATGCTTTAAAATGTTTTCAGTAAAACTGCATGTGAACATGAAGCTGAATACTAAATTCTAAACTGTGAGACCTATAACTCGAAAGCTATTCAATAGCATAAATTTGGGTTGTATGGGAGGTGTCACTCCTCTTTTTTCAACGTCCTTAAAATGTAATCAATGCAACCGCATGTGTACATTGAGGTCGAATATTGAATTCCAAAACTGTTTTCAAAACTGCTATTCGCAAATTTGGGTTAAATGTGAGCAGCCACGCCCCCTATTCAAACGACATAAAATTTTTTTATTAAAACTGCATGTGTAAATTGAGGTCAAATACTGAATTCCTACGCTGTGCGATCTATAACTCCAATGCGATTCGATATAGCAAATTTATGTTATATGTGTGGTGATACGCTCCTTGTCCAACGCCTATAAAAAGTATTCAGTAAAACTGCATACATAGATTGAGGTCGGATATTGAATTCCCATGCTGTGCGATTTATAACTTCAAAGCTATTCGATATCGTACATTTAGGTTATATGGGAGGTACTATTTCCCCTTGTCCTACGCCCAAGAAATGTTATCAGTGAAACTCCATGTTTAAATTGAGGTAAAATACTGAATTTCGAGGCTATTCTACTTATAACTCTAAAGGTATTCGATAGCACAAATTTTGGTTGTATGGCATGTGCCATATCCCCTTTTTTAACGCCCATTAAATTTAATCAATGAAATTGCATGTGTACATTGAGGTTGAATACTGAATTCTGACATTGTACATTGAGGTTGAATACTGAATTCTGACGCTGTGAGACCTATAGCTCAAAAGCTATTCGATTTCTCAAATTTGGGTTGTATGGGAGGTGCCACTCTCCCTTGTACAACGTCCAAAAAATGTTACCAATGAAAGTACATGTGTAAATTTGGATCGAATGCTGAATTCCGGTGCAGTGTGACTTATAATTCCAAAGATATTCGATAGCTCAAATCTGGGTTGTATGAAAGGTGCCACTCCTCCTTGTCCTACGCCCATAAAATGCCATTAATGAAATTACATGCATTAATTGAGATCGAATACTAAATTCTGACGCTGTGCGACCTATAACTTGAAAGCTATTCGATATCGCTAATTTGGGTTAAATGGGAGGTGTCACGCCTCCTTTAAAAATGCTTATTAAATGTAATCAGTGAAACTGCATGCGTACGTTGAGGTCGAATACTGAATTCCAACGCTGTGCGATCTATAATTCCAAAGCTATTCGATAGCACAACTCTGGGCTATGTAGGAGATGCCACTCCCCCTTTCCCTACGCCCATAAAATGTCATTAATGAAAGTGCATGTATAAATAAAGGTCGAATACTGAATTCTTTCGGTGTGACCCATAACTTCAACTCTAATCGATGTCGCAAATTTGGCAAATTTATGGGAGGTGCCACGCTCGCTTGTTCAACTCCAAAAAATGTTATCAGTAAAACTACATTTGTAGACTGAGGTCGAATACTGAATTTCATAGCTGTGCGACCTATATCTCTGAATTCTTACGGTGTGTGACCCATAACTTCAAATCTATTCGATATCGCAAATTTGGGCTGTATGGGAGGTGCCACACCCGCTTGTCCAACGCTAAAAAATGTTATCAGTAAAACTGCATTTGTACATTGAGGTCGAATACTTAATTTCATAGCTGTACGACCTAGAACTTCAAAGCTATTCGATAGCTCAAATTTGGTTTGTATGGGAGGTGCTACTCCCCCTTTTCCAACACCCATAAAATGTGCATGTACATAAACTGCATGTATAAATTGGTTCGGAAATAACTCCCAATGAAATAACGCACAAAATAAAAAATTAAATATAGCCCAAAAGTTTTCCATACAAATTTAGGCGTTATTTCATAATGAAATAAAGCCCAAAATTTTAGTTGTTTTTTATTGTCATTGGACTTTATTTCATTTTTCTATTTGGCATCAAAATGTTAGATCAATTTCAAATTAAATTCAGAAGTACAGTAGACAGCGAAGCCTGTGTTGTACTTGGCATCACGAAATAGACCCCAATTGAAATCAGCCCCAAAAAAAATGAAGTAAGCCCCAAAAAAGTTCATACATTTTTGGGTCTTACTTCATATGAAATAACTCCCCGTTTTTGGGGATTATTTCATAAGTTTTGGGATATATTTAATTTTTTTGTTTGGGCCTTATTTCATTATGAAATAAAGCCTAATGAAATAAGCCCCAATCAAATTTTATTTGCAGCTTATTTCAGTAAGATTTTTTTGGGTATTTATTTCATTTGGTTTGGGGGTAACTTCATTTCTTAAATTGAGAGGTTATTATATTTAATTGGAGTAATATCATTTTGCTTAATTCAAGATATCGAAAAGTTGCTAACAATAAAATTCAGTTTAATTTTTTTCACACAATTGCCTTTTGTGCGCTACTTTTACAAATTATTCTTTCTGTAAAAGGCACATATGAAACCTATTACATTGTAGAAGTGGCTAAAATTTGATTTAAAACTTTAATAAAAGCTTTTTTCGCATTTTGTATATATGATAATTTTTGGCATAATTTTTTCCCGTGAAAGGTGCATATAAAAAAGAATTTCCCCTTGTACGAAATGTTTTTATCACCATTCCGTATAAGGATAAATCATGTTTTTTATTGTGTTTTTTACGATAAAACGATTTTCCTTGTACAGAAAGTTATTATTTCAGGCATATTTACCTTAGTTGATCTTCTTTCTTTACAAAGCCGATTACGGCTTACGACCAGCAAGTTTTTTATTCATATGATCTTTTTGAAACTGGCCATAACCCATAAAAGATTTGGGTCTTGTTTTATTTTCGATTTGGGCGTTATTTCATTTTTTATTTTGGGCGCTATTGCATTTTTGTAAGCCCAAAATATTTTGGGTCTTATATCCTTTTCTGTTTGGGCGTTATTTAATTTTTTTTTTTTGGCTTTATTACATTTTTTGTTTTGGGCGTTGTTTTATTTTTTATGCACAAAATTTTTTGGGATTTATTTCATTTTTTTTTGTTTTGGTCGTTATTTCCCTGCACCGATAAATTATGTCGAATACTGAATTCCGATGCTGTGCGACCTGTAAATCCAAAACTATTCGATATTGCAAATTTTGCTTGTATCGGAGGTGACACTCCCCTTGTTTTTTACTTCCACAAAATTTTATCAGTAAAACGACATGCATAACTTGTGGTTGACTCCAACTCCAACATAACTCCAACATAACTCTAAAGCATTTGATATCGAAAATTTTTTTTATATTTGTGGGTGGTAAAGGGGGCTAGGTATTTATTACTTAAACCATCTCGTACTTAAACAAATCCACTGCCAAAGTTTGAGCTCAATCGGGCCAGTAGATTCGAAGTCTTTTTATTTTTTCTTAAAAGTAGGCGCAGTGGGACCACGCCCATTTATAGTATAGTTACCGATAGTTATTATACGAACTTAATTAGCAAATTCTAGTTTAATACGACAAAAACCGTCTTAAATAGAGCATATTTATTGATTTGTGGGAGGTAAAATGGGATGTGGTAACATTTTCTTTTTTTAAACCTTCGCGTAGCAATCTGCAAACAAACAAATCTGCAGAAGAAAGTATCCAATGTGGTCCAGTCGTTTTCAAGTTTTAAGCATCCGAACAAATCACGATCCATTTTTATATTCATTATTCAAAAAATTTTAATATAAATTTTATTTGTTACAGAAAACAAATAGGTTTTCTTTAGAGTTTGAATTTTAACAAGATGGCTTAAGTTTGGTTTTAGAATTACTCTTTTTTTCAAATGCTTCGTCCGATATTTTATGAGAACATGAAAGATTGAGCATATTTTCATAAAAGAAAGGACGTGACAAAATACAGCGTCCGCAAAATATTCCAGTAACTTTAATAACCAACTATGAATTTAAGAACTTGTATATAAGGAAAAAGTACTTGTTACCTAGAGTTCGAGTACGTTAGCGGATAAGAAATTCAAAACTATTCGATGCTAAGACTTTCTAAGCTTAAATATGTGAGAAAACAGCTTGTTAACAACTTGTTTTAAATAGGAAACGAAGAATTCCACGTTCCTTTAATTTTAACTTAAAGAGGCTCACACTTAACACTAGAAACTTGTGGCCATCATCTTTTTATTAAAAATATTCACATACAACATTCTCATAGTGGTAGAAGAAAAACTTGATAGATGCCATTTACTTAATAAGGAACTTAATAGATGACCAATATTTGATTTTCACAATATTCCGGATCAATTTGCTCAACTTTTTTACTAGAAATCGCCGGTGGTCGAAATTCGAACTTTTCACAGTGACCTTCGACCTACACTGTAATATGAAATCATTTTCGTTCTCAGATGATCGTAGAACAGGGGTAAAAAACGAATCTATTTCTATTTTCAGTTTGCCGCTCAGTGCTATCCAACGACTTTTCCTACAAAAATACAGTTCCATGCACCTAATTAGGAACACTATATAAACTTAGAAACTTTAGAAGAATTCGTTATTTTGTTTAAGAAAAACACTGAGTTTTGGTCCAATTTAAATTGAATAGATCAATACTTTTATGTAAAAGCTTTTTATAATTATTCAACAGTATTTCTGAAAATCTGGAAAAAAATCATAAATACATAACCAAATATGTCACTTTATATAGTTTATTATTAATGTTTTGTCAATATTTTGTAGCAAAACCATTGTTGTCAATTACTGCTTGACATCTGCGAGGCATAGACTCCACCAAATTTTCACAAGCACTGTTAGGAAGCATTCTCTTTTTGTTTTTATTTTATACATTTATTTATTTTAAAAACTTGTTGACATATAAGAATAGTTCTTTTGTTTAATTTGTCTTTAATTAAATGCTTAAAGTTAATTTTATTAGAAACGCTTTTACTACTATTAGGTAATGAATTCCACGATCTAATGACACTGGAGTTAAGGAAATTGTATCTAGGGATAATGAGGTTCATATTTCTACTTGACCTGCAAAACTTCAACTTATCAAAAAGATATGTAAGGCTACGTGTATAGATAATTCGGTGTAGGAAAATGCAATTTCTAGCTTCAAGGTTACTAGGTAAGTCACGACCAAGTAATTTTTTACAATAGACAGAGATATGATCAAACTTTCTAAGACCGTATACATAGCGAGCTGCATTATTAAAAGCTACCAGGAGCTTATGTAGCGACCGAGAGTCAAGTTTGCAGTACACGACCTCAGAGTATGTTATGATCCGCATAATCAACTGCAATACAAGTTTTTTTTTTTGTTTCAACTGGCACAAAACCGGATGTCATTCGGAGATTACGTAGAAGATAATATACTTTTTTTACGCATGAGTTGATGTGATCATCGCAGGCAAGGAATGAATTTATTTGAAAACCAAGATTTGTGGCCTTACGTACAAGTTTCAGTTTAACGGTATTAAGTAAAATTGGAGGCAAATTATCGTGGTAATATGGAGTTTTAGATATAGGCAATACAAATGATTTCGTGGAGCTCAACGTGAGCATATTTTCATCTACCCATTTAGACACCAAAGCTAAGTCCTCGTTAACTCTAGCACATAGATTTTCAACCAGGCCGATTGGTCTGGATAAGTACAATTGGTCTGGAGGTCATCTGCATATGCACGCATAGTGACTTGCTGAAAATATCACTTATGAACATTGTAAATAGTAATGGCCCAAGAACAGAGCTTTGAGGTACTCCGCTAGTAGTGCTTTTAAGCATAGAAATTTTTGGCCCACATGCACTCTTTGAGACCTACCTACTAGATAGTTCCTTAGCAAACGGACCGCAGATTTTGAAAATCGAAAATTTTGAGCTAGTTTTTTGCAGAGAATAGAGTGGCTGACGGTTTCGAATGCTTTGGAGAAATCCAGCAAGCAGAGCAATGTTAAGTCAGCATTATCGAAATGTACTCTTATATCATCCAGTATTTTTACCACAGCAGTGGAACAGCTGTGCCCAGGCCGAAAACCAGACTGGTGATGCGACATGAGGTTAAAAAGACTTAAATGATGGGATATCTGTCGCGCCATGAGCGATTCACATATTTTAGACACCGAGGACAAGAACCGTGGACGGAACTCGCATGGGTTGCAAGCATTGAGTTTTTTTGCTATAGGAATAATAGTCGCCACTTTTCACATCTCAGGATAGCACGAGGTGGTAAAGCAGTGATTTATTATATGGGCGAGTGAACTAAGGACATGAGGTAAAATAAGCTTTATAAACCTATTGGAGATTCCATCTTCCCCAGATGCATTCGATTTTATTTTATTTGTACAGTTCACTTACAGCATTAAACCGAAATGCGTTCGAAGACTCAGGATCAAAACTATTATTATTATCATCAGTTTGTTGAGTTTCAGTTGATGCAGAATTAGTGACAAAATAATCATTCAACTGATTGGGGTCTAGATCGCAAGCTACGGAGTCTTTGCTGTATATACCGATACCTTTTAAGTTTGCCCACAACTGCTTGGAGGGTAGCGTAGGATTAAGTTTGGACATAAAATATTCCAATTTAGACCACCTAACAGCGGATGTGGCATCATTCCTGGCTTTTTTGTGCTCATTCCAGTTCAAGGTAGTGGGGTTGCGCTTCCATTTACAATATGTTTTGCTACGGCTTTTGAGAGCTGCTTTAACAGACCGTATGAACCATGGACAACTACTATTTATGACGTGACGCGTGCGCAAGGGAACGTGCATATTAAAAAGATTATTAATAATGTCAAAGAAAAATGTAACTTTTCATACACTGATTGTAAAAACCAGCTATCTGACCAATTAATTAAAGACAATTTCTTATGCAAAAAGTAATTATCAATAGACTTAAAATCACGATACGTAAAAAAGAGTTGCAGGTCCAGCGGTCGAAGTTCTGATATTTAATGTACAAAAAATTAGATCGTGATCGGATACAAAAGATATTTGGTTAAAAAAGCAAAATCGATGATGCGTCGGAGATAATAAAAATGTCTAGCAAGCTCGGAGGAGAGTTGTTTGCAAACCTAGTCGGCATGAGGGTGTTTATTACAGTACTACTTCAGATATTCTTTCTACAAAACTACTGGCAAGATTGCTATTGGCTAATAGGTTTATATTAAAGTCACCAGTTAAAACAAAGTGTGCATAGTCAAGACATAAATAAGGTATCCAAATTGCAACTACAATTTTGATTGTAGACACAAGAAACAAATATTTTATTTCCGTTGCCTGAAATCTCAACATTCAAAAATTCTACTTCCGATTTATTAGATTTACCCAAAACATTTACTTTGAGCTGTTTCTTACAATAAATTGCAACTCCACAACCCTTTTGACGTAGAATTACGTCTTACAGCGCGGCTTGTATGGGGGTCATTTTCACGAATTTTTCAAAGTGATATTTGACACTTTGGGGTATACCTACAGCCTTTAATATTCATCGCACAAAAAAAAAAAAATGTCAAAATATCAGTTTTAGTGGGAACAAAACGCATATCTAATAAAATAGCAAAATCTAAGAAGATGAAAAATTTATATATTCGTATGAGAAATGCACAAGCTGCTTATGCTGTTTTTAAGGTTGTTGTTGTTGTTGTTGTTGTTTGTTGTTGTGTTTGCTTGTTTGGTTCCTAATCACGTCGTTCGTTGTTGTGCTGCTTTTGTTGTTGTTGTTTTTTATTTATAAATACACATCAGTTGCGTTCCCTTTTTTTTGTTGTTTCCCAGATAGCAAATCGGCTCGATTGAAAACGGTGTGCACTTTTAAAAGCACTGAAGCGGACCGTTTCGTTGTCAGCAAATTATGCATTGTGTGTTTTATATAAGCGTACCATTTATTAAGTTGTATATTAATGTTGGTTTTCTATGATTTAAATACAAACTCTAAATGTTTGATAGTTTAAATCATTCTTGATTTTTAATACAAATTCTAGTTGTTTGATACTTCAAAATCGTTTATTGAGCTTTAGGTCAGGTTAGAACAATTAATTGCTCTAACGAATTTTTTCCAAAGAAACAACAACAACAACATTTTCAATATAAAAAGGCAAACATCACAAGTTTATTAATTAGTTAGCTGCTTGATTAACTAGTTAGACCAATGAATTGTTCTAACGTGACCTAAAGCTCAATAAACTTTTTAAACTAGAATTTGTATTTAAAATTAAGAATGATTTAAGCTATCAAACAATTAGAATTTGTATATAAATCATAGAAAATCAACACAATAAATAACAAGGTCATATAGAAAACTTGAAGTTGTATATTAATTTAATTTGTTGTTAAACAGTTGTAACCTTTTCTTGAAATGATTTTTATTAAGTTGCAACAATAAACTAAACAATAAACGGCAACTCAACTGCGCTACCTTGATTTCGATACAACATTCAATGCATATTTCAGCGTTTATTGGCGAACGGGTGAAAAAGAGAGGAAAAAAAGACAAGAACAAATGACACATCAAGCGAATATGACATAAATTTCAATTCTATTCTTGATATATATACACAGTAAAAAATTTTAGGGTAAATTTTATCTTTTTTATAACATTAGTGTGGTATAAACTTTTTTTCTTCCAAATAATTTATAAATTTTATACCAGTCAATATTTTAAAAATAATAAAACAAATATAATTTAAAAATTTTGTATGGATATCATGTGTAACTCAAAATATATTCTGGTTCGAAAGTAAAAAGTTCACTGAACTCGGGAAATTTAAAAATATAGTGCTTTCGATTGGTCTGACGAGAAAAATGGTCTGGAAAAATTTATAAGATTTGATGGTATAATTTTTAAAACATTTTTGGTTTGGATTTATATGTACACCAAATAGTAAAAAAATTTGTCCTCATATTTTTTACTGTGTAAAAAAGGACTTTACAATTATATAGAGAACGGTGTAGAGGTACAAAACATGTCGTTTTCATACCAGCAAATCAGACGCTGCCGTTTTAAGTACCGTTTAGCTGGCACAGTAACATTCATGGCTTCTTAGGTTGTAATGCAATAGAGAATACAGATGCATGTAGCTAGAGTGCCAGTATGTGGCTACAAAAAAATTTACTACTACTAGTTAAGGTTGCCAGTTAAAATTTAAAACAATTCCGACAAAAAGTTACTTTTTCACAATAACATAAATTAAATACAACAAAAATTACCATTGTAAATATAAACAAAAAAGTTTCTACCGCAATAAAAAAATATAAAAAAAAATCTCACGATCATTAAAAATTACCACAAAAATACCACGCGTTTTTAAAATACCACCACAAATTCCATATGCACATAAAATTGCCACAAAAATCTGATTCGCATTAAAAAAAAACACAATAAGTCCCATATGCACAAACAATTTAAAAAACATTTAAAATTACCACAAAGAAACTTTGCTTACTAAAAAAGAAAAATATGAAAGAATTTACCAAACTCCCACGGAAATTTAAATAATACCCCGCTGAATTTCCACGCCAATTAAAATATACAACGCTGAATTAAAAAATTTAATAGGAATACCCAGAAACAAAAATTCCTAAGGGCCATTAAATTAATGGGATTTTTCCAACATAACTGGCAACGTTGCTACTAGCTGCTGATATTGTTGTTTTGGTTCTGCATGTGCCAAAGGTTCTTTAGTTCTGCAAAGGGCCGTTTTTCACTCGGCAATTTTATGAGCAATAATTTCTTTCGCCGCAAGTAGTTTGTTGACTACTCGGGCTTAAAGGGGACTTTCGTTAACCCCTTCATGCGGGCGAATAATCGACAAACTGCTTGCAGCAAAGGCAATTATTACCGAGTGAAAAGCGGGACAAAGAGATCTTGCTACCAGAGCAATAATTGCTTTCGCCGCAAACTCGAGAATTTTCGTGTGTAACGAGTGAAAGGCGGGACATAGTAAGCAAAGTTCAGTTTATTTTCTGTGAACGATTCGGTTCATCCCCTCTAACGCTGTTCAACCGCTGTGATCATGCTCTTTTCTGTGCGTCGATGTTTTAGATTTGCTTGGTAATTTTGTTGGTTCAGTTAGCTGAAATTTTTTTTAATGTTCTTAATTTTTACTCGACAGGAACAGCTTTATTTGACAACTAGCTCGCTTTTCTCTGCTTTCTACTACATTCCTCTCCGAGTCGGCTCTACCTGGTTACTCTGCCATGAGTTGGAGTACGAATAAAACGAATGTTTATTTTCAGCATGTATGTATACTACTACGAAAATTTGCGCATGCGTTACTAAGCGTGCGTTGTGCTTTTTTTAAATACCATAATAAATTCGACTTATTTTTACTATGCATTACATTCTTTCCACATTAAAAATTTATTTTGTTAACTAAAATTTTAATTTTGAATTACTTTTAAAATATACATATATGTATATGATCTTATATGTATATGATCTTTACTACAGGAAAAATAAATAATTCAAATTTACCCATATTTATTTCCATTAATTAAACATAACTTTGAATTACATTTAGTTTTAACCAACAAAAGAAATGAAAAAGAACAACAAATTCATCACCATAAATATCAAAAGAAGACTTTTTATAAAACAAAACAAATTTTTACATAATTTTAATTGTGAGCATTTTAGATCAGGTAAGTTTAAAGAAGGACAACAACAACAAATTTGTTTTTGAATAATTTTTATTTAGAAGATGAAATACTCTAAAAAAATTTTGAAGAATATACATGAAAAAACCAGAATTTTTCTCTAATACTGTATAAAAAGGAATTCTACGTCTATACTTACGATACTATCGAAACTGTGTCTTTTTTATTCACTCTATCATTTCTGAAAAGCTTGTAATTTTTCAAGTCAAGATGGGAATCGTTTACATCTTCATGAAACCACATTTCCGAGACGCAAATAATATCAACAGATGAGTCTACAAAGACATGTCTCACATAATCCAACTTGAAATCATTTAGACTCCTAGCACTAAAGTCGACGATTTTTAGACCTTCAATTATATAACAATTAATTATAAAGTAAAATATAAATAAGGCAGCTGCACTAGAAGATACCTTCTCCATTCTCACTAGCACAAACAATTTGTTGAAGTTCATCGGAGTTGGTGATTTTGATACAATCAGGGGCCGAATTACAGCATCCGTGATCCAGCAAAATTGTACAAGATTCATAGGCACTTGTCTCGTCGTGCCCTTCGTAATTTTGTTCGATCACGGATGCAGTAATTCGGCCCCAGCATCTTTAAAAAGCTTGATGCAGATGACACAAGGACGAGCAAATGCATTGAATATTCTTCTTGGGCGCTTAAAGGCAATCGCCGCTTTTAGTAGTTTTAGGTTTTCGACAGTGAGGCTCTCGTCTATACAGACATTGTTGTCAGAGTCGATACCAGCTTCACGTAGTTTAAATGCTTTTTTGTGTAGCCTACGATAATCCCCAAATGCCTTTAGGACACGATTACGATCATATGGTGTATAAAATTTAACCACCACTACAGGGTTAATGTTGTTTTTTTTTGCCTTCACTCGAAAAATATCTCTTATTTGAGGTGAGTGGAAATCTATGGCACGACAAATAAGACTATATTCTAGGGCATTAATCTGTATCACGAAGCAGCACACCAACGACAAGCAAGACACGAGAAGCAATACTTTTTTCTATACGAAATTCTATTGCTTTTCGTGTCTTGCTTGTCGTTGGTGTGCTGCTTCGTGATACAGATTAATGCCCTAAATAAACTCTTCAGGTTCTCGCCTGGTGAGTTTGGTCCTTCAAAAAGAACCACGTCTGCAGAATAATCGGGACCGTTGTTGCTGCTGTTGATGTTGTCGCTGCTGAATCCACTGGTGCTTGAGTTGTTTTTTGTGATAAGCTCAGTAAGCTCGTCGCAGCGTGTGGTGAGTGCACTGAGTTGGCCTTCGAGCAGAAAAATTTTGTTGTCGTTAATAAATTTTTCACTCAAGCGCTCTTGAGTCAGCGCCACTTCACTCTCCAATTTGGCAAACCTGTTGGCAATATCGGCTGAAAAGCGGTTAAATATGGTCTCTGTATGCAGCCGAAGACGATCCTCTAAGTTTTGAGCTCTTCTCTGGCATTTGTTTTTAGCCGCTCTTCCAAAGCGCTAAGAAGAGCTGAGAGCGAGCTAGAGTTGTTGCCTCCCAAATTCGCAGATCCCTCGCTTCTGTTGTTACCACGCAGTTGGCGCGTTACCATGGGAGAGGGCGACATGAGTAATGAGTGCTGAGCATAGAACGAAAAAAGATGCAGTTCAGTTTATTGACCGTAATCAGGGAACACATGGACTGTGAAGTTGAACGGCACAACCGCGCGCAAAACGAGTGAACTTGCATACATATATGCTTGGATTATATTTTTATCATTATATTTATTCGTTGTTGTTCGTCATTGCAATATAATAGCAATGCTTAGTGTCAGCAATTAGGTTGAAATTAAATAGAAATGTTTGTAATACAAATGTCTGCTTATGTTCGAATATTAAATTCATCACAGAAACATTTCAGGAGCCGAATACGTTGTGTTCTTTAAAATTGTGTTATTTTGAGTTTCTTTGTCTTTTCTTTTGAGCATGTATTTTCTTTGTTTTTGTTTTTTGTTTTTTGCCTACATTTAGGCAACAGTGACGAGAATTAGTTTTATTTAATATATATGTAAGTGAACACCAAAGTTACTGTTGCAAACAAACAAAAGAAATTTTAAGTTCAAAACAAGGAGTTTGATTTAACTGCTTGTCCAGATTATCACAATATTCGTTACAAAAATTAAGTTGCGGCCAAATTATGCACTTTATGGATGAAATTGCAGAGCAATTTTAGAGAAACACTCTATAAGCGTTTCCCAAACTTTTTTGTTTTATCGTATAGCTTATCAAATTTGCTTATCTTGAGCAAGCTCACTTCTTTTTTACAACCCGCCATAAGTTCTCAATTGGATTGAGGTCAGGACTGCAAAATGGCTAGTCCAAACTTGGTTTTTTGAAAACCTCTGCTTGACCAGCCGAGCGGAGTACTAAGGGTCATTGTCCTGCTGAAATATGCAAGTTATGGTCATATTTTCATCCGAATAAAGCAGCATCACACTGTCCAGAATTTCAATATATTGGAACCGGTTCATAAGACTCTCAATTTTTTGCAGTCATAGCAAAATGTCATAGCACCCCAAAGCATAATGTTTCCTCCTCCATGCTTCAGTGTAGCTCGGGTGTACTTTGGGTCAAACTCTTTTGAACTTGGGCGGCGGACAAGTTTTTTCCATCGGGTGACACTCTTTTTACTTTAGTTTCGCTTGAAAACAATACTCTCTTCCACTCTTTTGTTCCCCAATGACGATACTTATTATCGAACTCAAGCCTTTTCTTACACGCAGAGAAAAGACATGGTTGAGACATAATTACTGCAGTAATAATTTTTTTTACTAAAATTATTGTATTATTTCTGCAAACACAAATTTTTGCCTTAATAAAGTCATTATTTACTAATAGTGGTTGTTGCAGTTCAAGCCCACCGAAATAAACAACGATATTAAATTTTAAAATTGTCGTGTTTATTAATTGTTTTTTTTTTTTGCCTGAACTGAACCAAATTATTTTTCAATATAAATTAAATTTTTTTTTAAAACATTGACATTAAAAAATAACATATTATTTTATCGGATCTATAATAATTTAACAAGTTTTAAAGCTAATAAGTTTAAACGAACAGAACGAGCATTTTTACGAAATATGAATTATTAACATCCCCACCCCCGTGAAATGACCGCAGATGGAAGACTCACCACCACCGATTACAAACTATTTGACGTCGAGAATTGCAAGCTTACACATGGGCCTCTTAAATGTTCCATCGTTTGTCTTAACAATTGCAGATCTTGCTACACCATCCTTGCCATAAAATAACTCAATTACTCGACCACGCTTCCACTGTGAACGCGGACTTTTATCGTCACAGACCAAAACGAGACATCCCACTTGTAGTGGTTTCGCAGGTAAACACCATTTCGTTCTTCTGGTCAGTTCAGGAAGGTAGTCCTTAACCCATTGCCTCCAAAATCCATTTTTAATGTTTTGCAATATTCGCCACTGCTTACGTAGATATCCAGGTTTTGACTCGTATTCTCCTGGCGTCTGTGTTGAATTAGGACATCCAAGTAAAAAGTGATTTGGAGTGAGCGGTTCTGGTTCTTCGAGTGCAACGCGCAAATGCGTCAATGACCTTGAATTGACTATGTTCTCAGCTTCTACTAATACACTATAAAAAGTTTCTAGACGAGGCATATGTTCCTTGAGGATAACGGAAAGGGCCTTTTTAACAGTTTGCACAAGACGCTCCCAAGCTCCACCAGCACTCGGATTTGAAGGAGTATTGAACTTCCATTTAATTCCTAATGACGATAGTCCGGCGGTGATTTTGTCGTGATCCAAAAAATCTGTTGCTTCGCGTAGTTCCTTTGTAATTTCTACAAAATTTCTACCGTTATCACTCCGTATTTGCACTGGTACTCCTCTTCTGTTAACAAAATTTCGGATACATATTAAACAAGCATCACTAGTAAGGTCAGTGGCAATTTCGAGATGAACGGGTCTTACCGTCATACATGTAAACAACGCTACGCAGCGTTTTTCTCGACGACGATTTATGGCTACTTCAAACGGACCAAAAAAATCTAGACCACTATATGTAAATGGTCGAATAAATGAAGTGACTCTATCTTTCGGTAACTGACTCATTTGTAGTTGGTTAGGCTTTGCCTTTAGAGCCTTACAAAAGGTACATTGCGCTTCAACACTACGCACTTACGAACGAATTGATGGTATCCAAAACCGTTGTCTAATCTCGTTGATGACAGTAGAAGTGTTCATATGGTAGAACTTTTTATGGTATGAAATAACAATTAGACGCGTCATTTGATGATTTTTTGGCAAAATAATAGGCCTTGAACAATTCGGCAAAATCGTGGCATTGCCTATTCTACCACTTAGAAGTATGACACCTTCCTCATATAAATAGGGATTAAGCGTTCTAAGGCTACTGCTTTTAGAAATGTTTGTCTTCTTGGTCAAAGAAGTGTATTCACATGCAAATGCTTCTTGTTGCACCCAGCGACATAAATGCATTTCAGCCTTTGCCTCCTCTTCGGCAGTGAGTTCACCCACACATTTCTCAACATTGCCAAGTCTATGTTTCAAATTGAATATGTAGCGTAGAACCCATGCTATAGCACGCCTCATTCTATTGAAATTAGAAAAACGCTTAACATTCAGTGCTAATACACTTGCCTTGTGCAAAACGCACATACGATTTTTAGATTTAAGTTCGTCAGCGCTCAAGTCCTTCTTTAACGTCATACGTGACTCGTCAGGAAACTCATTCTCTCCGCGCAATAGAAAACTGGGTCCAGACTTCCATCTGCTTTCTGGATTATCGCGTACCGGAAATTTTGCTCTTGTCGCATCATCTGCTGGATTAAGTTTTCTATGTTAGAAGATTCCAAAATTTCGGCAACTCTATTGGCCACGTACTGTTTATAGTCACGATGATCTGACCTTGTCCAACAAATTACGGTATGTGAATCGCTCCAAAAATGTACTCTATTCGCTTCTCATGATAATTTTTTATTATAGTCGTCAAACGAATCGCAATAACTGCCGCTTGTAGTTCTATCTTTGGGATCGTATGAAATCGCGTTGGGGCACATGCTGGTTTGCCTGCGATAAATGCTAAACTGATACCTTTGGATCCAACAACTCTCCAATAGGCCACAGTAGCTAAAGCTTCCTCGCTAGCATCGCAAAATATATGCAGTTCTACATCATCCCTCTCAAAATGCAATGAATAACATCTCGGTACCGTGAAGTTTTTAACTTTTGGTAACTCTTCTAACCAACTCTTTAATTTGGTATACAAAAAATCAGGTAACTCTTCGTCACATCCGATACCAGACTTCCACGTGCTTTGCATCAACTGTTTTGCATATATAGAAAAGTTCGCTAGGGGGCCGAAGGGATCGAAAATTGACATCGTGACGCTAAGTAATTCACGTTTTGTTGGCCTGCGTGTAAAATCAAGAAATTCAGACAGCACTTTGTGAAACTTTAGTTGGAATATAAAATCGTCTGATTTTGACTGCCAGTACATTCCGAGAATTCTTTCTACTTTATCACCTTCAATACTTAGAGAATCGTTAGTAGCAGTATGTAAGGAACCAAATTTCTACTAAATTTGACCTTACATATTTTGTCATACTATTCTACTTTTCCTTTTTTTTTTAGTTCACGACTGGGTCGCTCTCTAGCGAATGACCAGCGATCTGTCCCAGTAGGGACCATATAGTCATCAGACCAACAACACCCCAAGTGTTTCCAAAGGAAGGTGTCGACCGGTGCGCCCTCATAAAAGTTCAGTGCTCGCCCAGCCAGACAAGACGTTGCGCCATCGGAGGCTTGAAAACAACGTGTTGGTCTGGGCCCGCACGGCATACAAATGAAATACATACCTATTTTAAATTTAATAACGAAATCCAATTAAATGAAAGAAATGGAATAAAATATATACTTCGTTTATTTTAATTGAATTCTATTCGATACACAGTTGGTTACCACGCCAGGCTAAATTATTCAATTAGCGATTAGGGAATTACTCCAGTTAATTTAAATTCAGCGCCTTCATGAATTAAACTTTTTCATGCATGAATGCTGAAGGTGATAAGCACCGAACAGAGTATTTGTAGAATCTGAGAAATAAGTTAGTAACATTAGTAATTAATAATATTAAATAAATAAGGTGTGCATCCTAGGGGAATAGTTTAGGTAAAATTAAGTCGAAAAGCAAAGTAGGTCCATAAAGTTAGCTAAGATTTAATAACCTAAGTGAATAAAACCTAAATGGTAGTAAATAAGTTTAGAATATAAGATTGCTAGCGATAGGCGTAGGTTAACTAACATACGGTAAAGTCGCATTAAACACAAAAGTGACAACTTATTCAGGAAACATACCCCAACACATTACCTTTCAGGAAGTCTACCTTATTTTCCCTACAGGGGTAATGCTCTCTCTAATAACATGTTTTTCTTTCATGTACTAATGGTTTTATGGCTTAACGGACAGACTTGGTGACAAACAACCAGCTGCCAAGCAACGGAGAAATCACGCGATGTTCTAGACGAATCGAATACGTGCAATGCCAGGAAGAAGCATATTGACATACCAAGAGAGAGCGAGTATAAAAGGCGAGACTTAGAAGGAATCGAGATCAGTTTGTTTTAGTGCGCGTGGAGATCGGACGTACGATTCTAAGTTTTCGTTGGTGGCAGGAAGTTAACTGCCCGCACCAACCAACAAACGATTTAGCATCAACGGAGACGGCGACAGCAACGACAACAGCCACGTCAACAGCGACGGCAACCGCAGCGGAAATTTCAACGTCCATACCGACGTCCACAGCGACGTCGACAGCGACGTCAACTGCGGCGCCAACCGCAGCGTCAACAGAGGCGGCAACAGCAACGTCAACAGCGACGTCGACAACAGAGCGTCGACAGCAATTGGTCAGCGAAAACGCCGACGACGACAGCACGTCGACCGAGTGCCGGACACCAAAAGTATCATTTGATTTCTTGCATTTAAACTTATAATTATTTTTTTCTCCTTAATTAACCATAAAGATATATGACATTTGATTATTAGGTATATTAAGTTACCATTCCAAAATAGGGATTTAGGTCGGTCAAGGAACCGTGACCTTAGTGGATAGGAAAAGATTTGTAGAACGGTAGCCTAAGAATCACCTAGTGTTGCAGTGAGGGCGAAAATTGCCAAATAAATCGTGACGCGCTAAACTCTCACCCGATAACATAAACTCGTAGAATATAACATAGACTAAAAACATATACTTGTGAATCAGTGCGTGATAGAAAATGCCGATCGGCGGTAATAATCCCGCATTATCAGGACCCGTACAAGGCCGGCCGCGAGTCGCTTCTGGTTACTAATGTGTAACATAACAAAATCGGTGATACGAGCGTAATCCCACAGTTAGGCGCGAGCTGGGTCCAGGTAAAACCTTGGGGATCACCATAACTGGGCTCATCGATAATAACATCTAACGCGAATACGGCCGTGTCAGTGGCGTAAGCTTGGGGATCACCATACCCTGGCACGACCGTGCCCATTCCTATAACCGACCGCGAATTTTAATATAACAGAAATCGATAATACGAGTGCATAATTTAAAGGCTAGGCGTGAGCTGGGTTCAGGTAAAACCTTGGGGATCACCATAACTGGGCTCATCGATAATAACATCCAACGCGAATACGGCCGTGTCAGTGGCGTAAGCTTGGGGATCACCATACCCTGGCACGACCGTGCCCATTTCTATAACCGACCGCGAATTGTAATATAACAGAAATCGGTAATACGAGTGCATAATTAAAAGGCTAGGCGCGAGCTGGGTCCAGGTCGAACCTTGGGGATCACCATAACTGGGCTCATCGATTATAACATCTAACGCGAATACGGCCGTGTCAGTGGCGTAAGCTTGGGGATCACCATACCCTGGCACGACCGTGTCCATCCTGATAATCGACCGCAACCACTCACCTCCTTTCATCCGAGAAAACCCCACGTTAGACGTGAATCGCGTAGCGAATTAAACCGTGGCGCATGTTGTTAGAGGTCGCGACCTGACCGGAGTATAGTCAACCAAATTCACCGCCTACAATCTGTACGTTTGTACCCCGCGTATTCGGCACTATCGGTCACGGGCACGAACCAACAGCAGTAAGAATCACGCCGAGGTACCGATCAGATATCGATCATACAGAGGGGGGTCGGACCTAAATAGAAGGGGCGATAAGCCATATAGACGAGACTGGTTCACATAATTAGAAGCCTTAGGTTAAGATTAGCCGTAGTTAGTTAGGGTAATTTTAAGTTAGTCATAAGTCCAGTTATGAATTGTTAAATAAAGAACACCACTGAAATCGGAGACTACCTGAGTTTGATTTGGCGTCGAAGATAGAAATAATTGTGGCGGACCTCGGATCCGACGAGCGCATCCTCGGTACAAATTTAGGTCCTTACAAGTATTGTACACAGTGCTTAAAAGTTTTTTGGAGTTTGACAAGATATTGTGCATTTCGAAGCCACCAGCCTTATGAAATTTTATGACATCCTTAATCACTTGAATGGCTTCATCTTCCGATTGAAAACAATCGACGTAATTACCAACATAGTGTTTTTCTACTATACCTTTTACAGCTCTAGGATAACTGGTTGCAAAATCCTGCGCGTTTATGTTTTTAACGAACTGTGCTATCGTCGGTGCACATTTAGCCCAAAAATCATCCTTTCTATGACGTATGTGTCCACTGGTTTTGTTTGATCCCCATTTTGCCACAGGAATCGTTGAGCGTCTTGATCTTCTTTGGCGATACCAACCTGGTGAAACATTTCTTTGAGATCACAACAAACTGCAATTGGTCTGAATTTAAAAAGAAGAGACAACAAAGGTTGATTGATGTCAGTACCTGATAATAGAGCTTTGTTCAGCGACATGCCTCTTACTTCAGCTGCAGCATCAAACACCAACCGAATCTTTTTCTTATTTGAATTTTTTACCGCAAAATGTGGAAGATAAAAAGCTTATGCAGTTCTTTTTGTTGCTTCTTCGTGTGTCAAGCGGCGTGCGTATCCTTTTGCAATATATTCCTCAATCTGACTGCAGTACTCTTTAGGTAAATCTGGATCTCTAGCTAATATCCTTTCAACTCCCTGAAAGCGACGCATTGCCATTTCGAAACTGTTTGGAAAAGCAACAAAATTCTCACGCCATAACAGACCAGCTTCAAATCGTTCTCCTTCGCGTTTTGTTGTAGACTTTAGAAGAGAGAGTGCTCCTTCTTCATCTCTTGATCGTAGTGGTTCCAGATTTGGCTCTACTCAAAAAGTTTCGACGTCAAAATAGTTCTTCATCATTATATCTAGGTTATATAACAACTTCGGATTCCCTGAAACTTTTCTCACATGGCACAATGCTCGTCTATGATTCTGATAATCATCTTCTACTGGACCATAGACCATCTATCCCAATCTGGTTTTTCATCCTATTGGTCCTGGACTAACAGATGTTTGTGGAGTTTCAATTCGAACAGTTGAAAAAGCATGAGTTTAACTAATAATCAATTTAGGTTGAACTTTATTATAACTTTTTATATTGGATATATCAACAATATTATTGAGTTTAGCAACTTCTAATGTTTGTATCGGCAATGTTAAACCAGATGACACAAAAACTTGTAACATATGGTATATTTCTGCATTTTCTTCAATACCACTAATTGAAAATTCTACTATTTCAGCCGGCTCCCACGTTGTTTGTTTATTTATTCACTGCAATTCAAGGACATCAGTTGGTCCGTTCACTCCCAGCTCGCGTTCGATGTCTGCATCAAGCATTGTCATGTTATCTCCATCATCGACAAATGCGTAAGCAGTCAAGATTTTGTTCTTGCTGTACAATTTTACTGGCATGATTTGAAAAAGAACCGAGTCGTCCTCTCTGTTTGATTCAGCAAGACAACTTCTACGCTCTTGTGAATCGACGGAGTTTGATGTTAATGATTTCTCTGAAGAGTCGGAAACTTTTTCAGAGTGTAGGAGTGAATGGTGAAAATGCGAACAACCATTTTTTCCACATTTGCGCTTAGAGAAACATTTTGTTACTTGGTGACCAAATTTTAAACAGGAAAAGCAAACGCGAATCGATTTTACTTTATCCCAGCGTTCTTCGAGGGCTAAATTTAAGAACCGGGAACAATTAGCTAGTGACGAACACTCACCATCGCAAATATAGCACTTTTTTGCACGCTAGTACATGCAAACTTTCGAACTTTCCCTTGAACTTGATTTCCGATATTTGGCACCGAATTCGCAGGCATAGAATCTGTGACCAAATTTACGAGTTTCCTTATGTTACATAACCATAAACTAAAATCAAGGATAGTAGGTGCTTTCCCTAGCATTATGCACCTCTCACTCCATTGAAGTTGGTTTGAAATGGGCAGTTTTGTAACAAGCTAGCTTAACAATGTTGGGTTTGTTAAGTGATGATCGCCACGTGCTGTTTGTAAAAACGTAGCCACGTTCGTAATTTTATTTGTGAAAATAACTAATGATACGAGATCACCTTCAACTACTGCAGAAATCGCGCATACCTTTTGAATCTGGGACCTAATGAGTTGTTCTGCGCAACCATACGTTTCCTCTAATGTTGCGATAATGTACTCAACATTATTTGAATGACTTAAAAGTGATTCGACAGTCTCCCGAGCGTTTTCTTGAAGAGCTTCCTTGAAGAGCTTTATTGAAGCTCCTTGAAAGGCTTCAATAAAGGTTTGCCATTCTTCTGGAATACCCACAAATTTAGGCAAAGGATAGATCTTTGTAAGGCGTTGATACTGTTGGGCATACGGAATGGAATTAAAAGAATGTTGCTGACGTAGTTCAACGGGCGTTGCTAAAGGTGCCGTGTTAGACGTTACATTATACACTGGCAAAGATTTTGTTTGAGAGGTATATAAAGACGTAGACGGTGACAGATGCGTCGGCTGGAAGGAATATAAAGACGCAGACGGTGACAGATGCGTCGGCTGGAAGGAATATAAAGACGCAGACGGTGGCAGATGCGTCGGCTGAGAGGAATATAAAGACGCCGACGATGGTAGATGCGTCGGCTGAGAGGAATATAAAGACGCAGACGGTGGCAGATGCGTCGACTGAGAGGAATAAACAGACGCAGACGGTGGTAGATGCGTCGACTGAGAAATCCCCTGTACTAAATATGCTGAAGTTGTTGTTTGCATAGTCGTTGGCGTTGGCAAAGAGGTTGACGTAGACGATGACATTGGTGTATATGGAGATGAGGACAAGGGCGTGTGTGAAAACATATTCAAAGGGGCTGACCGAGTTGTAGACGTAGTTGTCATGGAGGCCGAAGTTCTAGGCTGACACTCAGATATAAACATATTTGACATTGAGTAAGGCATTGATAAAGACGACGGTGTAATCAATTGCTGAGATTCATGAATAGATTGAGGAGTAAGCAGTGGCTGGGGGTATGGCAAAGACTGAGGTAAAGTCTGAGGCGCCTGGTACAGTATATTGACGCCCGGTTGGGAAGGCATGGAATGAAGCGTCGGTAGAGACAAAGGATGATACTGAGGCGGTACACTCGATGACGGCTGCATTGATTGAGCCGAATTGTGACTTTGGATAAACATATCCAATTGAGATTGCATCGATTACATGGACTGCATGAATGCATTTTGCATATCCAGTAATTTCATATTAAATATATTTGTTACCTTGTCAAACTCTGTCTCATTAGTGGCATTAGAAGTGGATGCAATACCGGTAAAATCAGCAAGCAGTAGACGCAGCATTCGTGGAAGCATTGCTGGATGCAGCAGTGGTGACAACATTGGTGGTGGCAGTAGCGGCGACAGCTAAAGTCTCGGTGGCGAAAGGCATCTCGGCGAAGGACATTAGTGGTGAAGACGGCGGTGAATGGTTCACAGGCATCGTAGGCAGTAGTCCCTTGAGTCTCTGACTAGTCCGCTTCTGGTCCATAAAATGTATTTGGTGGAACAAAGTATCCGAGAAGTTCCGACTCCAAATAAAAAAGACAATTAATAAAAATGTTGCAGTTCAAGCCCACCAAAATAAACAACGATATTAATAGCATCCTTCTGTAAAACGAACGTAACGTGCATTTCACGAAGGCTTCGTTTAAAAGCCGAATGTCAGCTGTTTTCGCTTGATGTAAAAATAATTTCTTAGCCCAACGAAAACAGCTGATTCAGAAATGAACGACAACGTAACTGTAGTTAAAATTTGGCTTGATGTATTAAAAAATTTGAAACGAAACGTCAAATATAGACGATGAAAATTTTCTTATCGTTTAGAAATTTGTTGACATGGAAGTTGCTGAAAATAAATCGTAAGTATTATTTTATTAACAAATGCAAGAATTTAGAATCAATTAATTTATATTTTATTTAGCACACAAAAAACCACAAGAGAGCAATGTGGAGTTGGATTGGATCTTGGAGTTTTACCTGCTTTGCTGATTTGCCTGCCTTGCCTGCTTTGTATCCGATTCATTAAAATTGTATAAAGCGATCGCGGAAAACATTATATTTATTAATTTTCACAAAACTTTTCACTATGATCAAATTTGCAGCAAAAATAAATCATATATGTCAAAAAACAAAAAAACAAAACAGCTAATGCAAAAAATTATGCTACCTATTAAATATTGCTTAGAATAAGTATAAAATATTTTAGGTTTTTGTCAGTTTTACGCAAAATGATGAACTTTTACAATCTGATAATAATGTTTTTGACAAATACTCACGTTAAGAGTATTTGAGCAACGTAAGCAACGTAACAGTGGACGACGACGCAAGGAAAAAATACATCAAGCCAATTTTGTCCGATATAGTCGGAAAACGAACGAAGCTTAAGACGAAGGCTACGTTTTACCTAAAGATGCTATAAGTTTTAAAATTATCGTGTTTATTAATTGTTTTTCTTTTGGCCTGAACTGAACCAAATTATTTTTCAATAAAAAGAAATTTTTTTTTAAAACATTGACATGAAAAATAACATATTATTTTATCGAATCTAAAATAATTTAACAAGTTTTTAAGCTTATAAGTTTAAACGAACAGAACGAGAATTTTTTGGAATATTAATTATTAACAGTGGTTCTAAAAATAACATTATAGTTGAAATCATAACATCATTAAAATCGTCAACATACTATGATTGCCTCAACTATTAGTTGCAACAAAAATGCTGTAGTTCTGTCAATCATGACAAATGTGAATATTATTATAAAGACAAACATATAAGAATTTTGAATATTTGTCTGAACTATTCTTTGATTGTTGTCAAACGAAGCAGAACATAACCAAAAATCGAAAGAATTTATTGTGTCTGAACAGTTTGCAGAAAAAACTTTCACTTCATTCAGATACAATAAGTTTTATCGATTTCTGGCTATGTGCCGTTTCGTTTGTCAACTGTTCAATTATTGTGTTTTGTTTTAAATCGCCTTATCCTAAAAACAGCACGCAGAAAAGTGACATTTTCGACTTTAAGCAAACATATTTCTATTTACTGTAAATATATTTCGCAATTCTGACCATATTTTGTTTATCACACATATTGCAATTTTTGTGACAATGCACTTAATGTACCATGTTTATGAATGGCATTAGTCAGGCGAGCGGTAGTAGGGGTTGTGGCTTGCTGGTAGTTTGCGTGGCTCGTAAGTGAAAAAGCCGCTGTCCAAGTCCCAGCTAGGGCAGAAAATATTATCAAAAAGGCTTTTCAATTGAATTAACATTTCTGTTCAGCCCAGACAATGGCAAACCTCTGGAGATATCTTAATAAATAGCTGTGGAAATTGGAGTGCATGAAAATAAAAAAAAAATAAAAATTGTTTCAATAATATTCTGGATACTAAAAATTAGTTCATAATATAGTTGTTGCAATCATACTATTTTCGACCCAATAAGAGAATAATGATTGTTTCAATAATATTTTGGTTCCTACAAAAAAGTTCCTTTTCTAAATATGGTTGTTGTTATCATTTTATCATGATCAAAGAAAATATTATATGTTTAAGAACATGTTAGCAACAATCATGATTCGAATCATACTATGCTTCTCTTAAAACATGGTTGTTGCAACTATGTTTTTTCTCTGCGTGTACGGTTGCGTTCAGATAATAGAAGCTTCTTCGGTGAAATCCTTCCAAAAAATCCGGCTTCGCTCAAACGTCTCTTAATAATCTCTATGGATGGTGCTGCTTCATTTTCGCTATAGATAGTCACTCGTACTTCGTTTGCAGATTTATGCGGATTTTTTTTATATTCCTGGACAATGAGAGTCTCTTCTCGAGCAGTAGTAATTCGGCTTCTTTGTTTGCGTTACACCTTTTCTGCAGTCAAATTTTGTTTTTAATACTGAAGAGCATTACCTACCATGGTTTTAGAAACTTTTAAGGCAGCTGCGGTTTATCGACATGATCTTCCATCTTTTTGCATTTGAATAATGATTTTTTGGGTGCTGAAGTCACAAGATTTATTTTTGCCATTGTAAACAACCAAAAAACAAATCTAATAATAACTTGAAACTATAAATGTACAATCGCGCTCAAAAAAAAAGCCGAGTTAATAATGTGATAACTAATATTATTTTTCTTGAATTATAACACAGTGTGCCAAGACCATAAATAAACCAGCACATCCAAACTTTACAGAAATTCTTAAAGAAGGACATGTTGAGAGTCTCTCGCACTTGATTTGACCTCTCAGGTCATCACAATTTTTTCGACTTATTTTTAAAGTTGAAGTGTTCGAGTTTTGTTGTACCGACATTAATTGCATTTTTACAGCCATTTGAGCGGTCAAATCAGGTGCGATGGACTCTCAACATGTCCTCCTTTAAGAATTTTAAAAAAGTTTGGATGTGCTTGTTTGTTTATGGTTTTGGCACACTGTTTTATAATTCAAGAAAAATTATATTAGTTATCAAATTATTAACTCGGCTTTTTTTTTTTGAGCGCGAGTGTATATAAAATCACTTTTTTTATTTTATAAGATTATTAAAAATTTTATTTTTTCACTGTCCCTAATTTCTTGCACGAGCTACTTTAAAAAAATTTGGAATAGCTTTAATGCTAAAGAATAACGGTAAAAAAAAGTGATGCATATGTGGTGTTTTCGAAAGTTCCAGAGTTGCATTTTCTAAAAAGTATTGCTACTACGAATTTTGTTCCGTTTTAAAAACTATATGCATCGCTGTACATATCAAAAACCACTGTACCTAATTAGTTTCACGTAGCTGTGCGTTGAACTAAGAATAGCTACAGTTTTCGAGATGTCGGCATAATTTTGTTGTCAAAATAACGGGAATTTTTCAAAATTGTTATTCACACAGTTTGTAAGAAATTTCACAATCCCAATATATATTCGTACATGTTACATAAACAAATGCTTTTTGTAGGGTATCCGTAAGAGATAGAGCAAAATTTCTGGCGTACATCTCAGCAATGTCTAAAATTTTCTCCTACACCGTGTTCTTCCATCTCTTATAGCCTTAGCTTTTATTTAAGAAATTCCGTTTTGAACGCTCATATTTCAGATCAAAGGTTATAAAAATTATTCGGTGCACTCCTTCTCCCTACTCTTATTCATTTGTAAAAAAAATTATCCAAATCTATTGAGAAACACGGGATAAAATGGTACTGTTTTTCCTACGCTTATTTATATATAGATTTTTATTCAAACACAAATTCAAATAATGAATAACGAATAAAAGTTTTGCATAATTTATTTGAAATTCAAATAAAGAATAAAATAAAAAATACTTGATCCTGAGTTCTGATTGAAAAAATAAAGAATAAATAGTAATTGTTATTCGTTATTTGAATAACTTTTTATTGAATAATGGACTACACTGTACTACAGGTACAATTATTTAGTTTTAAAAATATAGTGAAAATATAAGCTAAATAAGTGTGTCTATTTTCAACCGATTCCTTAGTTTTGTTTTATTCATATTTATTTTTGATAAAATTCTTTCAACATTTGCAAAAAAATAAGACAAGCGCATTTATTCTTTTAGAGATGTTGTTAATTTAGAAAAACGCCGAACCAGAATCGGTTTTTTTATGTAATGCCTTTCTTCCCAAAAATGTTCCACTTATATTTCATAATTTTCTTTAAAAATATTTTTGAATTTTAGTATCGCAGTTTACGAAATTCATTATCTATATCTTCAAAATCTTCCGGTAGAATTAAATTTGGAAACTGTAAAATTAAGGTTTGATATAATTGTACTTTGCGCTTCAAATTTTTTTTGGATATATTAAAACAAGATTTTTCAAAATGACATCATTAAAATTAAAACTTTTCTTTTTTTGAGTGCATAATTCAATAAAAAACTCTACGCTATTATAAATAAATATGTTTATTACCGCAGTTTGTAGATACTGCGATTTAAGTTTTTGTTTAACTTCTTTACGTAAATATCGTAATTTTAAGATGGTATTCCGGATTTTTAAATTTAATTTAATTAAACTCAATACTATTTAAAACTTCGTGCCTTAAAAAGGTATCTAAACAATTAAAATATTACTCGCATGCTATTGTACATGTTATTAATTTGTAAACTTCCGCTTGGAAACAATTTATTGATAATTGGTAAAATATATATTAAGAAACATAGAGTTCGTTCACATTGTTAACGTTATTATAAATTGTTTTAGCATTTTGAAGATTGTCGGCATTTACCGCAAAATCAAAATATATTTTTAAAGTTTTGAAAAAAGGGTTTATTCTTATATTTGAATTTCTCAGAAGTGTTAATTTGCCTTTGTACTCTTTGATATATAGTTATAAATATCTTTAACAAGAGAATCAACTGTAGGAGGTAATCTTAGGCATTCATATGATGAACACAGCATTTTAATATACATAAATTTGGTATATAATTTTTGGAATGTTGAACTACGGAATGATACTGTCCCGTCATATTATCGACACCATCTGCCGCAAAATCTATCATTTGTTTATTATAGTCAACATGATTTTTGTTAAAAAAATAATATATAACAAAAGTAAAATAAGTTTTTATATTTAGAAAAAAAAGTTTACGTATGCAAAATCGTCATTTTAGCCTTAAAATACGTCAAACGTCATTTGTGTTAAAAATACGTCAAAAATACGTATTTAACGTCATTCTGGCAACGCTGCTTGTGATATTGCTCTGCCATATATAGCAGCCCCATAGCCAGTGCATGGACTTGAAAAAAGTTTTTAGAGGTAGATTGAACTCAAAAAGTGTGGTAGATTGAAATAAATGTGACAGATTTGATATTTCATAAGTGAACTATATATGATACATTTTTCATAATTTTTGAAAAATTTCTTAACAGTTTTCCAATTAGATGTATCTGGTTAAATAGAGCTTTTCATGAGTATAATTTATAATAATTATAACATCCTACATATTACCGCAGTTTACCTAAAATTTGTAGTTTTTTTCGTACATTCGGAATTTGCTAGAAAAGGATGTTCTTGTGAGACTAGCACTCGAACTAAAACTATTTCTGCGAAATGGTCGATCGCACCTCGAAAGTCCAAAGGAACAAAAAATTTCAAATTTAATAAGATTACAAAAAAGGCCAACATCATCATAAGTATCGTATTTTAAAAGTAACAGTTTACAATTTACAAGTAACAGTTAACAATTTTATTTGTTCGGACGTCACACAATTTTCCGTTGTAGTTAAATTGGGTAATCAACTAGTTAAGTAATTATGTAATTTAGTAATTAAAAACAAATTTAATATATTTTTCTTTAATTGCCTCAACCATTTTTTCATTATCTTAAGCCTTCCATTTTTTCTAAAACAAAACAGTTTACGAAACATTTACAAAAAAGAAATACTGCATTTGTGAAACAGTGCAGGCGATTTATCATCATGGTAAATGATTTTATGCATAAATTGATTAAGTTAAAAAAAATATATTATATCTCTTAGAGGTCGTTATTAAACTACGTTACCGATTTTTAGCACTTTTTACCCCTCCCTACCCCTCCGTTAATTTTCGTAGTGCATTTCAAAACCCCTCCCGCACCCCTTTCATAAAGTAACGTGACATATGAAATAAAAAATTATTTGATTTAAACATATTCAGCCCAGTCATGAAACATTTCCTTCCGGTGTTAAAAGGGAGTTTTCGTTTAACTCTTTAAAAACTTTAAAAAATGAGATGTCTTTATATGCTATCTTAAAACCGGAAACTGCCTTTTACAACTCCCGGGAGAAAATGTTTTATGATTGGGCTGATTATATTACTTTACACAATAGCCCTCAGAATTTTCACTGGTATTACTGACTATATAAATGTATATGACTACATAAATTAAAGGTACAAATAAAAAAAAAATAATATTGGGGGTTGGAATTAATTTTAAAGGTTTTTTTTCGGTTTTTGAGCATTTATTTAGAAACAACGGTACAATGTATATTATTCAAAGTATTGTCCATCGTTAGCTACAACATTTTCCCATCTTTCTGGCAGCATATGGATTCCGCGCCGGAAGAACGATTCGTCTTTTGAGGCAATCCACGAATCGACCCATTTTTTGGTATCCTCGTAAGAAGTGAAGCGCTGCTCAGCCAAGCCATGCGTCATCGATCTGAATAGATGGTATTCGGAAGGGGCTATGTCTGGGCTATAAGGCGGGTGGGGTAGCACATCCCAATTCAGCGCCTCCAACGTTTCCTTGACGGTTCTTGCAACATGTGGCCGTGCGTTGTCATGTTGAAAAACCACTTTGTCGTGTCTTTTGGCATATTCCGGCCGTTTAACCTTTAATGCTCGGCTCAATTGCATCAATTGTTGTTGGTAGCGTTCCCCAGTGATGGTTTCGTTAGGTTTTAGCAGCTCATAGTACACGACACCCTTCTGATCCCACCAAATACACAGCATAAGCTTGGCGCCATGAATATTCGGCTTGGCCCTCAATGTTGATGCATGGCCGGGTGGTCCCCACGATTTTTTTCGCTTAGGATTATCGTAATGGATCCACTTTTCATCGCCAGTGACAATACGATGCAAAAAACTCTTCCTTTTATGCCGTTGAAGCAGTTGTTCGCACATGCAAAATCGCCGTTCAACGTCTCTCGGCTTCAACTGGTACGGCACCCAATTTCCTTGCTTTTGAATCATTCCCATGGCCTTTAAGCGTTTGCCGACCGTTGATAAGTCGACTCCCAATGATTCTGACAATTCTTGAAGGGTTTGACACGGGTCTTCATCGAGCAAAGCCTCCAATTCCTCATCTTCAAACTTTTTCGGCTGGCCCGGACGCTCTTTGTCTTCCGTATCAAAATCACCACTTTTAAACCGACGGAACCAGTACTCACAAGTAGAAATCGATGGAGCATAGTCCCCGTAAGCCTCAGTAAGCGTGCGTTGTGCTTTAACCGCTTTTTTCTTCAAATGGAAGCACAAAAGTAAACCTTCCCGCAAATTGCGTTTTGTTGGAACTAAAGTCGACATGTTCACAGAGAAAAAAATATATGTTGTTTACACTTCAGTGGAATGACACATACTGAAAAATGAAACTTAGACAATGTGCTTTGAAATGAATATAGTCACAGGTGTGCCCGATGCGATCTATTGATAGTTACGCCATCTCTTAGAAAACCTTTAAAACTAATTCCAACCCCCAATACATAATTATTTACATCATCATTTTAGGCTTTTTCATCTTCGATCCAAGAGTCGATGATCCCAATCACTGGGATTAAGAAGTTAGAAGCTTTGTTGAAGATACTTCATATTCTATATAAGATTCTGTGTTGATCCATTCAGGTGTTTCCTGATTTATAATGAAAAGAAATTCACGTGGTCTTTGACAGAGGTAATATGCCAATTTAAACGTTATTTGTTTTCTTTCATGCTTATAATCAGTGAATCTGCGCTGTTAAATGCATAAATAAAATAAAAAAATGCACATATAATAAAACTGTAAAAAATATGTATATTTAATGTTATTTGGAAATTTTTTCTGCGCTAAACATTTTGAAGGATGTGGTATCAAAAACTGTAATTTTTAACATTTGTATCTGTATGTCTGTCTATACGCATATCACGTGAAAATTTCTGAATATATTTTCCTTAAACTTGACATTTGCGTTAATTACGTCTCTGGTTGAGACATAGGTTACTTTTTATCACAGAATTCTTTTAACTCTTTCCGGGCTGCAGGTATGAAAACTGTACAACTTATTTCAAAATGTTTTCTACATTTTATGTGCATTGGTATGTTTCAAATACCAATTTTGTAGGTAAATTTAAGCCTACATATAAAAAAGAAAATGCTTTAAACTCAATAAGTGTTCTCCAGCTGAGTGTAACAATTGTTTCCCGCCATTTAGTATATTTCATCAACAAAGGTGCATGCAACTTAGGATTTGGACAATTTTAAATAAATTAGATATATAAATAACGTGTTATATACCTGCACGCGAAAAAAACTTAGAAGCGTTCTTTTGCGAGTTTTTAAAGGCCGCATTCAGCGTAGACAACAGTTGGCAACTGTTGTGTAAAAATTCGCTGAATGGTACAAATTTGGTAGCGCTAACTAAAACTGATAAAGTAGCGAACGCCTTTTAATCGAGCGAACAAATTCTATGCTACATGAACACAACTGTTTGCTTAACTGTCAGATGCTGTTACTGACGCTGTTAAATTAATAAACACAGAAAGAGCGCAGCAAATTTAAGTGAGAAACCTTTGCAATTGAATTAAATTTACATAAAAATTAAATTGAATCTGACTTCTGGCGTGTACAGTAGCAACACATTCAGAGAAAAACATCATGAACTAAGGTAGCGCTACCATTACAGTTCACAACAGTTGTCTGTGCTGAATGCGGCCAAAGTTTGTGGACAGTGATATTTGCCATATAGTGGAAACGATCGACAATGAACTTGATTTATCAGAAATTCTATCAGACACTGATTCAATTTTCGATAATGCTGAGTTTTTCTATGAAGAAAACCATATTCAGGAACTTTTTAATTGCGTCATTGAGGGCAAAACTGAGGAAGGAAGGCGTATTGATGAAAGCAATGAACCAGAATATAGTGCAAATTAAAGCTCTGCAAAGAACCATCCAAGTACACCAGTTGTGTGTTGTTATTTTTTCTTATACCTACTTGTATCTGTTTCGCTCTCTAAGCATTGAGTATGCATGGAATATTTCTCTTTTAGATAACGATGGAATAGGTATGAGAGAGTGAAATTACCAAGTATCAAAAATACTGGTTTGAGCACATACAGAACAAACAGATATATCGATAATACTGTTATCTTTATTTGGAACATCTGGAGTATGTGACTTAGCAAGCAAAAAGAATAAAGAGCGAAATAAACAACAACAAAAGAAACAGTTTATATAAGTACAATGCATTTAAGTAAGTTTTTATGTTTTAAATTTCCCAAAAAAACGAAAAACGCACAGAAAGACACTCACCATTACTTTCTTTTAGTAGAATAGAAATAGAAAAACACAACATCATTACAAAGAGAACGATCTGGAATATCCATATTGAATGGATATATCCATTTAAAAAAGGGTTAAAACAGATACTCCACTTAATGGAACAGATAAAGAGAAAAAAAGCTTACACTATAATGAGAGCCAGAGAAAGAGATGATAAGCTCTCTGCTCATTCCAAAGCATATAAGAAATTCCAAAGCATATAATTATGTTCTGTTCTACTCCTTGTTATATTTGTACCAATATTATCAGGTTTTTACTTGTTATATCTGTTTGTGCAAGTAGAACGGATGGTTTGCAGACCTTTAGTGCAAATCATAATTCTCAAGAAAATTTCGATAGTGATGACGAAGTTCCTCTATCTGCTCTATAAAGTAGCCAGCAACTGTTTGTTCCACCTAATTGGAGTAAGCAAATTCTATAGAGCCACCAAGAGTATATGCTGGCACGAAGCAGTTGCCTACTACAGTTATCGAAAATATATCATTGAAAATATATCATCTCACGACAATTTTTCAATATTAAATGCAATTATAACGCGAGAAATTATTCAACACATAGTATTCCAAACTAACTTGTATGCTCAACAATCTGGTAAGTGCTATATTCCGACAAATGCCTCAGAAATTCTTGCTTTTATTGGAATAAACTTTTTGATGGGACTGAAACCCAAGGCCAGTTATCGAGACCACTGGTCTTCTTGCCCAGAACTAAACGATAGTTACAAATCCAACTTAACGCCTGTGAAGAGATTTGACTGGATTTTAGGTAATATACATTTAAATGATTCTTCATCAATGCCAAAAAAAAAGGGTCCGCAACGTTGAACAAACTGTACAAAGTCGAACCGTTTTTGGAAGTGTTACAAGATAGATTCAAACTGCGCTTCAATGCAGGCGAATATCTGGCAGTAGACGAATGAATGATTAGATTTAAAGGTTATTTCTAAAATATGTATTTTTTAGGTTATTTTTTTATGTTTTTAAGTTTATGATTTTTATAGGTCGTTCAACTCTTATTCAATGCATACCGAAGAAGCCAATAAAAAGAGGTTTCAAAACTTGGGTATTGTGCGACAGCAGTGGATACGTTCATCGTTTTGAGATATACACCGGTAAAAAAAGGCAGTTAGTCGAAAAAAGACTTGGAGAACGCGTTGTTCTTGGGCTGACTTCAGATTTTGGTGGGAAAAATCATAAGGTATTTTTAAATAATTTCTTCACTTCCTATAACCTGTTTCTGCAACTAAAAAAACAATCGATAAACAGTTGCGGAACAGTGCGATATACTAGAAAATGTCTTCCTACCGAAATTAAGTCTGATAAGCAATTGAAAAAAGGCGAACATGACTGGCAAATTAGCGATTCAGGTTTACTTTTTATGAAGTGGATTGATAAAAGGCCAGTAACAGTTTTGTCCAACTTCCACGATCCGAAAAAATTTGTAGAGGTAAAGCAATACCAAAGCGATGGTACAATAAAGAAAATACAAAAACCGGACGTTATACATGACTACAACATGAATAACGTTGACAAATTAGATCAGCTTAAGAAATATTACGAACTGAATAGGAAAAGCCGCAAATGGTGGCATAATATATTTTGTCACTTTCTTGATCTGGCATTCGTGAAAGTGTTAATTATTTCAAAAAATATAGGTTAAAAATATAATTACCACTAAATGACTTCAAACTTGATATAATTTCAACAAAAATAAAAAGAAATCTAAAATTCGCATAAATAAAAAGAAACCGTTTGTAGATCCAAATACACGAGCCGCATCATCTCACCAACCAGTCAGTACAACAATCCGAAGATGTGCCCACTGCAGCACTGTGAAACACCAAACAAGAACTCAGTGGATGTGCTCTACTTGCAATGTGCCACTTTTTCTCAGCAAAAGGAAATCCTGTTTCAATCAATTTCATAAGTAAAACTTTAAATTATGCGCAGTGGTATAATTATTGTACAACATCCTTGCGCAAGATCCTACAAGGATAATTTTTTTTTACATTTTTTCTAATGGCTAACAAAAATAAATAAAAGTAAATAAAAATTATGTGTAATTTTTACCGATTACTTATAGGCCCCGGAAAGAGTAAAAAATAATAGCTCTTTCATCTTTCAGCTTAAAAAAATGGAAAATGAAAACAATAAAAGTCATGGAAGAGGATAAAGTTAAGTTCTCCTGGAGCTTACCCTAAGTAGCAACCTTGTATGGAATTCTCATATAAAACTTTATAAATTCAAAAATAAGATCACTGTTAAAACCAAGCTTGTCTATATATAGATATATATGTCTATATTCCATTCACACTTGATATATATATTATGATGTGATGGGCTTATCAAAATACATCGGAGATGAAAATAAATGCATGATGATTAAATTTTAATCTTTTTGTTTCTCATGCACACTCTTTACATTTTCATTGTGTTCTAATTATTATTCTCCTATTTTTCTTTTAATTCACTTTAAATTTAATGCATTGATGTAGGTTAAGTCATTTTGATCGTCTTTGTATTTTTAAAAAATTGTAAAATTGAGTTGCCATAATAAATTATAATCTTATGTTAGCTTGCCATAAGTCTTCAGTCTTGTTAGAACAGTCGTTGCACAATAAACAAACAAATAAACAAATAAAAAGTTTTCGGGCTACCATCACTTTATCCTAGCCATCAACTTTATGTGGAGGAGTTTGAAAATGTCTAATCCCTAGATAGAATCTATCTATACTCTATCTAATATTGCAAGTTTTTCAGAACTTAAAAAGTATAAGCTATAAAACTACACATCTAAATCAACATATTCAAGCTTTCGGTACAAGAAACAGAAATAAAGTAGTTGTGGCGAGATGCAGTCGAGAGGTCACAAAACAACGCTACTTATGTGCAGGTAGGGCCTATAATAATTTATCAGAACTAATTAAAAATGATAATAAATTTAAAAAATTTTCTGTTTGTTGGCACCAAATATATTTTCATATCTTGAAAACTATAGAAAGTCCTTGCACAGTAAAGTTTTGAATAAATTTTTTATCTTATTTAAAAAAAGCCCAACAAATTTCTGTTTCTTCTAAAAATGGTGCAAAAGTTGTTTTTGTCGTAAAAACAATAATAACTGAAAATTGCATGTTGTATACTCTTTTATGTAACATATAATTTTTAAGAAAAAACTTAATTTGATCCTCTATTAAGAAAAATGTGATACACCCCCCTTTGATTTTTATACGATTTTAATTTTTGAACGTGTTATTTTTATAAGTATTAAAAAAATGCTTAGCCTTCATGAATAATTTCTGGTTTTTTTCGTATGCAGAATCCCATCTGCGGGTAATAAATTACAACTATTACACATTTTAACTACTCAAATTATAAAAATATCTTTTTCTTAAAAGACATATTTTCTTCATTGTATAACACACTCTTGCGAACTCTCTCTATTTTTAAAAAAAATTCAAATAAAAACCGCAAAAATAAAAAATATTTAAAAAATATTAACATTCCAGAGTAATAACGGTAATAATATTAAATATTAAATTAGATTTTTTGAGTTTTTGAGTTTTTATTAAATTAGATTTGTTCACGACACAAATTCTAAAACCCCTCCCCCTCTACCGTTACCTATCGTAGTGCATTTAAAACCCCTCCCCTCCCCCAAATTGGTCACGTAGTTTATGAACGACCCCTTAGATAATATCATAAAAGAATACGTTTTTAATAAGTTTTAAATTTTTGGTCACGGTTGACTTTTTGGTACCTGTAATTGCCGCTTATATTTGTGTGTGGACTTATAGCACGCTCTTATTTTTTCGTTTTATGAAATTCAGTTTGTTCTGGAACACACATAAATGAAGTTTGTTTGCGCATTTATTTGAATTTTGGTTGTGTTTCGAAGTATTTGATAAAGAATGGATAGAGTTTTACGTGAAAGAAGGCAGCGAGATGAACTAGAACTGGATTTTGATTTTGAAAGCGAAGCGGGCGAATCTCCGTGCAATAGTGACGATGATTTTGCATTATCAGACGAGGAGAATGGTGAAAGTGAAGTTAGCGTGCATTCGGATGAAGACGACATTGAGCCACTTGAGCAAAATTTAGCAGGAGAAAATGCAGCAAATCTTGAAAATAAATATTTTTCAAAAAATAAGAAAATTGAATATTCATCGCAACCATTTGAAATAAATCGAAGAAATTCATTTCGACGTGCAGAAAATTTCACTTCAGGTAAAAACCTACCCTTTTTGTTATAGGTTCATGTTCATTATATGTTTAATTTTTGTTATAATTCAGGTCCAAAAGCATTAGCAGCTGCTACTATAGTTGATGTTTCGTCTGCATTTCACATGTTCCTTGAACCGGTTGAGAATATTATTTTGAACATGACGAATTTATATGGTGTGCGAAAGTACAAAGACGATTGGGAAAACATTGATTTGGACACTCTGCACGCATACTTTGGATTGTTGCCGCTTTCTGGTGTGTATCGGTCACACGGTGAATGTGTCACTAAACTGTGGAATGACGAAACTGGTCGGCCAATATTTAGAACAACAATGTCTTTGAAAATGTTCAAGCGTATCCATGGTTGCATTCGATTTGATGACCGCGAACAACGTATGGCCATCACTGTATCTACAAGTACTTCTGTACGTGACAAATTGGCACCGATTCGAAATGTATACGATAAATGGAATCATAATTTGAAAATTGTATACACACCAGGAAAAAACATTACCGTAGATGAACAGTTAGTTCCGTATAGTGGGCGATGTCCGTTTCGTCAGTATATTCCATCCAAGCCGGCGAAATATGGCATCAAAATTTGGGTGCTATGCGACTCAAAAAGCTGGTATGCATACAACACACAAACTTATGTTGGTCGGAATCGTAATGCCACTCCTGTAGTGGGATTCTGTAACTTTTTCGCAACTTGCGATCGGAATCGTAATTTGCGACTTTTTTCGGTTGTCATACCGAAAACGGTATTCACTAACTTGTACTTTGCGACAAAGTTCGGTCAAAAAATTTTACGAATTTAAGTGAAAAAAGTGACAACACTACTTATATATCGGTGATAAATGTCAAATTTATTGAGTTTAAATTTAAATTTAAAATTGTTTGAACGATGTCCAAAGAGCAGCTAAACAATGGCAAATAGTAAGTTATGATCAATTATATATTGTGTTTGCATGTTTATTGATAATTATATTTACCTTGCAGTTCTGGCGCTGTGCAATTATTTTAAGCGTTAAAAAGGGACCAAAAATATGTCGCATTTGGATGGATGCTTCTGAAGAAACTTACAAAAATGCAGATTTTCGTCAAGACCCTCAGCGGTAAGACCGTCACTCTTGAGATTGAGCAATCGAAAATGTCAAGGCTAAGATCCAAGACAAAGAAGGAATTCTCCAAGTTCAGCAACGTTTGATCTTTGCTGCTCAGAAGCCCTTTATCTGACTACAATATTCAGAAGGAATCCACACTTCATTTGGTGCTCCGTCTGCGTGGTGGTATCAATGAACCCTCATTGCATATCTTGGCACATAACTGCGCATAACTGCGACAAGATGATTTGCCGCAGGTGCTATGCTTGTCTGTACCCAAAAGAGCCAGCAATTGCCGCAAGCAGAAGTGCGGACACTCCTGACTACTGGAATCTGTCCAGTGATGTCTGTTGTGGTCATTATGGAGAAATATAGAGCCCCGTTTTTTTCTCTTTTTCTATGCGTACATATGCGTACACATGCTTGCTGTCGAAATTGCATTTTTTCGTTATCAATAAGAAATTTTTAAGTTAAAATGTAAACTTTTTTCAAATAAAAAAGAAGTATGCAAATTTTTGTAACAAATAAAAAAAAAACGATTTTTTCAAATTTGTTTGCTCAGCAAAATTGTTGGCTTGAATAATAGAAAAAATTTTTTAAAGAATCCAAAATGAAAATCATAATGGTTCAAGAGTTATCAATATGAAAATGGGTCTATATATCTTGAGCAATTTTTTATTCTGAGCTATAAATCTCTAAAAAAATTTTACTCTACAGTATTCGGTAAAGTGGCAAAACTAATGTCACCACGAGATTCCTAATAACAAAATTAAGCGAAAAACGTTGAAATTATCATAAACATATTTTCGTGCCGCTCAGTATTATTATTTATTATACGTTACTTGTGTGAATAAATAAATTTAGGGCAAATTTTTTGAAAAATAAACAAGTTGATCAACAAGATTCTGTGTGGAATGAGTAATATTGGTTTAATATTACTTTTGATATTCAACATTTGTTCATAAAAGTTTTTTAAGTGAACGATGCTGAAATAATGCGTTTTAGAATGCATATTGCTTAAGCTGAAGGTTTTCTCCGATTTCATGTAATCGTCTAATCTGCAAGGCACTGTTAGTATTTAATTGAAATGAGTTTTCTGGTTCATCTTATATAACTGTACTTAACAGTATGTTGTGCAAGGCAGTGCATGCATTTATAATCCTCCCTGCAAAACCAGGTTCGTACATACGCACCCTTTATTGAGATAGACACCTCCATGTTACTTTAAGAACGCCAAAAAGCCTTTCTACGCAGTTTCTAGACTTGCAAAGGGCTTCAATATATCAAAACTTTGGCGAATCTTTAGACTGGTTCGGGAGATGAGCCATAAGTCAAGGTTCTAGAGGCTAACCAGAATCCCCTGAAAATTTATAATAGGGTATATTGTTACACAAAACTTAATTTTATAGTTCAAACCTATTACTAAAGTTCGATGATCCCCATTTTCAAATGACCGTTTAATTACATTGCGAATAACAGAAGATCAACAAATAAACAAGTCATGTCTGTAAGAAGATATTATATATAGTAATAACACCCTGTTTGATTACCCATCAAACAACATTTATAACTGCACCTTCTCTCTTTATATTTAAGTTACTACATAAATGTCAATATATAATGCTAGATGTTAAGATCATGGTCAAACTCAGGCAGTGAATAAAGTGACTTAAACTGAACAACTTGTCTCGTTAATATCTTACAATGTCTCGCATCATGGCAAAGAAGAATCAAAACATGAGCTTCAGTCGCTTGGGGCGTAGCAACCATTTCCAAATAACTAAAAGTCATTTAGAGCTAACAAACAAAAAAATAGAGATTAAAATTTGTTCGATTCAGTTTAATTAAAATAATTTGAAATTATTCGGTTCACTTTTCGTCAACAAAATATTCGTCGCAAGTTGTGCTATTCGTTTGCGAAAAAACTTCCGATAACTTCACCGACAAAATAGGAAAAAAGTATTTACTGAATACCACTTTCCGAAAATGAACGCAAACAGAACTTTGCGACACCGAATATCGGCCGAAATATGTTACAGAATTCCACTACTGAACGTAATCTCGGACGGCGTGTTGTTTTGGATTTGGTGGAAGGACTTTCTGACAGAAATGTAACGTTTGACAACTTTTTCAATTCGTATGAATTGGCAGAAGATTTACATAAAAATCGCACGACTATTTTGGGAACAATAAGGAAAAATAGGACTGAAATTCCTTCAGTTCTACTCGACATGCGTCAAAAGTAAATTTATCATACAGAAGTTGTATATGAACATAAATTGCAAGCAGTTATGTTGTCATATGTTCCTCGCCGGTACCGATTTGTGACATTGCTCAGTACATACCACAATGTTGTCAGCATAAATGAGAATAGTGAAAAGAAGAAACATAACATCATTGAAGACTACAACAAAACCAAGAGTGGAGTTGATACTATGGATCAAATGGTGGCTACGTACACATGCAAACGAAAAGTCAATCGGTGGCCAATGGCAGTATTTTGTAACATGCTTGATGTTAGTGCGTTGAATGTATTCGTGACGTTCATTGCATTGTTCCCGAATTGGAAAAATTCTTAAACAAACCATTATAACTTGGAGATTCGCCATATACCAAGTACATCAAAACGAGGCCGATGCTACATCTGCACATATAAAAATAACAAAAATATTTTTGCTACACGCTGTGAAAAGTGTAGAAATTTCATTTGTGCTGAACATAATTTCAATTTAGACTGGAAAAAATTCACAAATAATTGACAATAGTTAAAAATTCAATTTTTTTTTCTAATATATGTAATATTCTAATTAATTTCATTCTAAATCTACCTTTATGAAGTTCAAATGTATTAATTTGATAGTAAACAATGTAATAAAGATAAAAAAACCACAAAAAACCATGGTTGTTATTTTTTTTTAGCTTTTTTACAATTAAAAATATATGTGTATGCGCGCGCATACAATGGGACCGATTAGATGTATTTCTTGAGGGACCGATGAGGGTTAAAACAATAAAAGAAGTAGTTAGTATATAGCCGTGGCCAAAATAAAAGCAGTACTCTTATATTCAGACATGTTGGGGTAAATAATACTAGTCTACAAATTTCTGATCCGGTAAGCCCATTATCATTTCTATATGTACTTTAAACGCTGGTTCCAGACCTGTACTCAGTTTTTACGTTTTTGGCACCTGCTTAGTATTATTGATCTACAATCTAAACTACTCACCATAATTTAAATGAAAATATTTTGTGTTTTAGAAAAACTATAAACTTTTCCACCAACATATCATTCACTATCGTGTTCTGTTCTGTAGCGGAACTAAAATATTGAGACTATCCAACGAAATATCAACAAATATTGTATCTTTTGTTTTACCGGAGCTGTTATCGTCCAAATTTAAAATGACTATTTTGCATGTAAAAATACACTTAGTCAACAGTTTTTTTTTTAATTCTAAATTTGGATGACAACAGATTAAATAAATTTACAAAAAAAAAATACACTTTAATTCACGCTTAAATAAAAGATACAAAATTTGTTGATATTTTGATATCTTTTCTAAAATACAAAATATTATTTTATGGTGAGTAGTTCAGATTCTAGATCAAAAATACTGAACACGTGCCAAAAACGTAAAACACCCTGTATCCTTGATAGTTTGCAATATAGAAAGAAACTGAGTACATATTTGGAACCAGCGTTGAAAGTACATATAGGAATGATAATGAGTTTACCGGATCCGAAACTTGTAGACTAGTATTATTTTTTCAAACATGTCTGAATATAAGAGCACTGCTATTTGACCGCAACTGTATATTCAATATAAGAAAACAAAATAGATTAAAAATTAACACATTTTCAGTCAAAAAATAAAAAAAGTAAAACAATATTGACCCAATCTAGCTTAGGGCCAAAGCCCTATTTTATTTTAAATATTTGTTTTACCCCCTTAAGGCCTAATTTCTTTACAGTCCGGTAAAAGTTACAGTTCTGGTAAGCTCACAACTCGCCGGAAATAGAGGCATGATTTTCCAGGAAGTTCTGAGTTTACCCGGACGAAAACTTACGGGACAGTAACTTTATCGATTCGTGCCGCGAGTAAGCCTCCCGCGCAAAAGTTTTGTTAACAGCTGACAGTCAACGTTAAAATATCAATGACATTCACAGTAACAAGTCTTAAAAATCTAATGATATTCACAATTTAGCTTTCCAATGATATTATAAGCATTTTATAGAGAACAAATTCCTTAAAAAAGTTTTATGAATTTAGTGGTAGATTTTAAGACTTCGGTGGTAAAAGTGGTAGATATTAAAATTTTGAAAAAATTTGGTAGATCTACCACAATAGTGGTAAAGTCCGTGCCCTGCCCATAGCTCGTTGAGCGCTCTCTGAGCGTAACTTTTCACATAAACACAAAGCTCAGAACAGAAGAGAATATAATTCAGTCGTTCGCTGATGGTGATACTATGAGAACCTATGTCGCAACTTTTATGTACACTCTTAAAAAACTAACTTTTTGATTTGTACACTCATAATACGTATATTTAGCATATGTTTTTTATTTCGTAGAATTTCATATAATCCGTATAAGATTATTTAAATTTTTAATTCATATTATTTGTATTAATTATAATTTTTTATCTAATAATTATAATTATTATAATTTTAATTATTAGTATATATTACAATTTTATAATATTAAAATAAAAGCAAAACAAAAAAATCATACCAAAATGTTTAACTCTGAATTGGAAAGTGATTTCTTTTCCGCAGATAATTTTTGCGGCGAAGCAGAACGCTTCATTTTCCACTGCAAGCAAACTAATAAATATTGACATCGAAGAAATATTGAACACTACCACATACCACATTGAAAAAATAATCACATTCAATAATATTTTTTAAGTATAAACATACAAACTTGCAAATCAATATAATTTTGACAACTATTTTGCTCAATGTGCACTATTCGAGAGCGAACCAATACTACAATAACAAGCAGTGTTGCCACTTTGTGAGTAATTCCTTAACACTTGAGGAATTTTTAGTGGCTGTGAGTAATTTTTGAGAAATTTTATTTTGAGGAATTTTTGATTATTTTTTGAATCCAGAATCGTATTTCCAATTAAATTCGTATCAATTAGATTCATATCAAAACGGGTTTTTAATTTGCAAAATTTAGTAGATATTGTAAAGTTTTCAAATTTAGAACAAGAAATATTATTACATTTCGTTTTTTTTTATTGCATCAGTTGAGCGAGTATTTAGTTAATAATAACACTAGTTTGAGAAACCGACTCGATGCAAAAACAGTTTTATCATTTATTTTTACTAAAGAAGGAATTAAAAAAAAAACAGTGATGCCCTATTTCAATAAAATCAAAAAATGTTTGAATTGAAAGTTAATTGAAAGAACAAATATAGTTTCATATATATATAATTATAGACTTATAATTAAAAAATTTTACGCTAAGACTAAAAAATCTTAATTTTTTATAAGGAACCCACAGAGCGTTTTAATATAGAAATCCAATAAGATAAAAAATATGTAGGAAAAAATATATATATGTTTATGCTTCACTGATAAAAAAATATCGTTTCAGAAAAAAATTTTGAGGAATTTAATTGAAATTTGAGGAATTTGGGTATTAAAAAGTGGCAACACTGCTAACAAGACAAAATAAAATGTGACTGTGATAGAATGCCCAATCTGTTACATAGGCAGAGCTTTTCTAAGCTTAAAGTTATTTTATCGTGTTCTGAATGGCTGGCGCCACAGATACAACGCAATAGTATTTCCCTAGCCAGTGCACAGTGAATCGTGTAGAACATGCTAGCTGGACAAAATTATTTTCTTGAATTTGCATTACGATTATTTTAATGTTTAAATATTTTAGTTTGAGGCACATCCTTAACTGTATTGCAAACACTAAATGTATGGTTTGTATGACATCTCTGCTTTCCGTGCCCCTGTTTGCTATGGTTATTTTTATGTTAAACTTTTGGTATCAAAGCGGTAGCCATAAAATTCTTTTAATTTGTGTAAAATATGAGTAAGCGTGATATTTAAGGGAGGTTTTAGGCAAATGTAGTTTAAATTAAGGCATACTTGAGAAGATGTTTTCTAAAATGTTTACTATTTATACTAAAAATTGTATTTGTATGTTAATTTTACATCATCAGTGTCAGTAAAACAAATGTTTTTTTTTTATTTTTTTAAATATATTTTGTATATATAAAGGTGGCACTGAAGTTGGTGTGCTTAAAAGAAAGTGAAAATCGGGCCAGTTCATTGCTCGGCTCCACATTTTTTACCAAAATTTAATGAAAATATGGAAAATTATGAAGCGTTGAAAACAAGCCGAAAATTTACTTAATTTTTTTTTTGCGTGTAACACTAGAAGAATTACATTATAAATAGATTAAAATAGAAAGTAAATTAAAATTGGTCGATTAGTTTGTTTGCAGTAGCTTGGCCCGTTTTGAAAATGTATGTTTCGAAAAAAACGTGTTTAAAGATACTCTGGTTAGTTAAAGGTACTCTAGCGCACCGGGTTTTAAGAGCCAAACTGCAGAATCTGTATTATAGGCGGCATTGATTTGATATTTTTTTTTCATATTCTTGAATAGTTGTACAACAATAATCAATTAAAAAAATTTTTTTTCAAAAAATTGTTTACCTAAACCCTCCCTTAACATATTTTGTCCATTTACATTATAAAACATTGTTACACGAAGTCTTAACAAAAAAAAAAAAAAAAGGAAACTAATTCAGTAAAAATTAATTCTGTTTTTCTATAATATTTTACAAAATTAAAGTTAAGCTCACAAAAAATAAACCAAAACTATATCAAACAATGCTGATTACTTCTTCCCTCAAAATTTCCGAAAATTTTTCTATCAAACGTTACTTCCTGTACCCACAAGCGTGCCACTTTATTAGTACTTTGTTAGAAAAACTTGTACGTTTATTTTTAATGGATCTTAAAGACTCCTTATCAGCATCGACAAGAGAAAATTTTGATTCAACGAACTTAAATAGATTTTCGTTTCTTTTGTTCTTCGAAAATTTGCACCACATTTCATACAATTCCTATTTAGTGATGGAGAATGTGTACTTTAAAAAAAAGGTAAATTAAATAGAAGCGAGCTTGTGCGAAACTCTAAATCCGTTTTAAAATAATTAATTAACACATATTCAACATATACTGAAAAATCAGCCCAGTGTCAAGAGGTGTCAAATAAGTCCCACCTTCTGGAAGTTTAAAAATAAAAACAAACAGCGCAGAAATAGCGCTTCTGACAGTTTTGAAAATATCCAAAATATGTATCCATTTTACACTTATTTTTAATAAGATTATATAAATCATACCTTCCACTTCAAATTCCATTGCAAAATTAAAAAAAAAAATATATTGTAGAAAAATGCACTTGCGTCTTAAAACCAGCACTAATTTCAACTGATAATAAAAATAAAATTATTAAAACTAAATAACTGTTTTACACTGCTTACTACTCAATACTTGCAGTGACAAAAATAGCTTTTAATACCATCTCTTTTAGATCATTACTCATTAAATTGTACTGTTATTTTCTCAAAGTGAGAAAATAAAATTTGTCCAGCTAGCACGTCCTACAACATTCACTGTGCTATGGTGTGCTAGTTTCTACTAGATGGCGTTTACTCTCACCTTATTAGCTTCTAGCATAATGGATGATACGGCAACTTGTTGCAAAGTTAAAGTAGTAAAAGTAAAGTAATACAACTCTTAGTATATGAATTAAATATGAGAGATATTCACGATCCAGTGCATTTGGCTGTGCAAGTGCAAATTATATAATGCATTTGCAACCAGCTGTGAGCGTACTTTGGAAGTGCAGAGGGGCAACTTAGTTGTAAATTTAAAAATTCTTTGAAACAGCAGGAAAATAAGTTTATTCAAACTCAGAAGTGTATTATTTTTTAAGTTAAAGCTATTTATGCCAAGAAAAAGCGTAAAAAAACAAATTTTGGAAGATTTAGTGGAAATGGCTTTATAAGAGATATTACCAAATGTAAGCTGTTTAATAAGCACATACACAAAATCTGTTTATGCACCAGGGTTGACGCTGTGCATTTGTGGAAAGTAGGAGCATGTGCATTAGGGCGGGTCGATTTAAAAATCGCCCATTGCTCAGTGAAAATCGTATTCTAGGGATCAAAATAAGAAACTTTGCCCATGTAGAGTACCCCAATGGAGTCCAAATGTATGACCGACCCCCACTAATTTTGGAGGGCCGATCCACCAATGCCAGTAGCAAACCCTCTGGAACCCCCCTGGAGAAAAATGCCAAAAATTGTGATTTTTTTTAAATGTTTGCATGGGGAACCCCCAGGGGGTTCCAGGGAGTGTGCCACTGGGATGAGCGGATCGGCCCTTCAAAGTTAGTGAGGGTCGGTCATACATTTGGACTCGATAAAGACACTCTAAATGGGTCAAAGAGGGATTTTTCAAAATTTGACCATAAGGGACAAAAGTTAAAAGTTGGGGCATTAGAATTCGTTTTAGAGGTATAGTTCCTCGGGCAAAGTTTCTTTATATGATCCCTAGAATACGATTTTCACTGAGCAACAGCGATTTTTTGCCTCCCCACAAATCGACCCGGCCTAATGTGCATATATGTATATTTTGTTTGTGTAAAAAGCAAAAATGAGTATTTTTCTCATGCTGAAATGCACTGGATCGTGAATACCCCTATGAATTTTAAATCTGCATTCGGTTCAAAAATGATAATTAGAGAGGATAAAAATATGCATTTGCATATTGCATATGCATTTGCATATTTTAATACTTTTTAGACGTTTTTGCATTTTTACATCGTTCGTGCTTATATAAGCATATTTGGACCATAAAATAAATGAAAATTAAAAAGTTTATATGGCAACATTTTTCTAATTGGCCTTTATTAAATCTAACTTTTTCGTAATTCATCGCACCATTACCACTTTAGAAAAAAAAGATTTATCGCTCCAGTCTAGCATAAAAGTGGTAAAAGATGTTAAAAAATCTTTGGAACAGTTAAGTGAACAAAAGTTTTTAAATAAATTCGATGCAGGTTTCGCTCGTTAGGTAGGATTAAGGACATAAAGTCTTCGAAAAAATTTTGTTTAAAAACAAACAAGTTTTTAGTGAGTTTGCGAGTTAACTTTTGCTTATTGGACGTAGTTTTTTCAAAAACGTAGAAATTTTTCAATGGAGAATTTAAAGCAACACTTGGTTGTTTATTATCATTCTAAAATATGAAAAATGTTTAACTGCATTTTATATTGTTAATTTTTTTTAAGTCAATTCAGTAGTAACACAAACATATTAAAACGCTTAAAGCAAATGTTATTCCAAAAATTTATAAGATTGGAAATATACATTCCATTCCAAAATATGTACAATTTTGTATTATTTTTCTCTTAAAGTATTTTTATCGAGTATATTTTTAAATTTATGGAGCATATTTAGCGATTTTTCGTGCTTTTTAATGCGCATAAATCAAGTTTTATCGTGCATCTTTCTATACTCTTTAATGATAATTATAGCCAAGGTAAATAATAATAAACACTTATTAATAATTAAATTTAATATGTTAATTTTCTATGTTTTAAATACAAATTCTAAATGTTTGATAGTTAAAATCAGAGTTGTAAATACCATAGCTCTTTTAGCTCACTTACAACAACTTCAATATTTCCGTGAGTGTTGGTAATTCGAGGAATTACGTACATGGCATTGTTGTTGCTTGCTCGCGTCGAAAGCTAGCTATCAATTTTATTGCTGCTGTGTGTTTTTTTTTGTTGGTATTTTTTGTATAGCATTTTCAATATCGTGTAACAATTGGGGATCGGCAGTGTGCTTATATTGTTCTTTTTGTTTTTAATTTTTTTCGTCGCCATCGAAGCTTTAATTTATTTTTATTTTTTTTTTTAATTTGTAATTTAGTTCACTACTACGACACCACTGGTTTAAATCATTCTTTATTTTAAATACTTGTACTTGTACACCAAAATGAAAACATCACTAGCTGATTTAAGTGCAATTTCGGCCCTGCTACAGGCTTCATCAGAAATCTTTGTGATGCCACCACCTGGGATCGAACCCAGGCGTGGTCGCCGTGCCAGCGCATTTTAGCGCACTGCACCACAGAAACGATGAGATTTCAGTGTCAATTTTTTAGATTTTCTCCCTTTCATACTTTTTTGTTGCTGTTTTTTTTGCTTACTTTAGTTTATTCTTATGTTATTATGGAGTCCAATAATTTGTCAGAATTTGCCAATAACAAAGCATAGTTAGGGTGTGTGTCAAAAGGAAACTTTTCAGTCGAAATACATGTGTCTTTTTTGCTGTGTCAAATGGATGATGAAATTTTGACAGTTAAAAATTTTGACGTTTCACATTTCGGTCCTGTTTTAGCGCAAATATTTTATTTAATTTGCGTTTTATTCAATTTGCGACATATTTAATTCGAGTGCTTGTACTTGCACTTTATTTCTTAAACTTGTAATATTGTTAAATTAAAAAACTTAAAAAATAACAAAATAATAACAATAAGAAAACGAAAGTGCTTGAGTTTGTGTGTGCGTGTGTGTGTGCCAACGAATTCCCGGTACATCAGCAAGTGGAGCAATGTTAACTTTCTTTGCTGGCGAACGTCCTCCAAGTGCCACCACCAGCAGCACAAGCAAGTGCAGTGCAAAATTTGTTGCTAGCCAACATCCTCCAAGTGCCACCAGCAGCAGCACATGCAAGTGCAGCGCAAATTTCTTGCTAGCCAACATCCTTCAAGTGCCATCACCTGAAATATTTGGTGCTACTGAAATATTGAAGAGTTGACCAGTCAATTGAATTGTGCTGCACTTGCTGGTGCTGCTCGTGGCGACTCTCGGAGAACGTAGGCAAGCAAAAGAATCAGGAAATTTTCGGTGCATTTGCTGGTGATGGCACTTGGAGGATGTTGGCTAGCAACAAATTTTGCACTGCACTTGCTTGTGCTGCTGGTGGTGGCACTTGGAGGACGTTCGCCAGCAAAGAAAGCCAATTTAACTTTACTGCATTTGCTGATGCACCGGGAGATCGTTGGCCCACACACACAAACTCAAGCACTTTCTTTTTTTTTATTTTTATTATTTTGTTATTTTTTAGGTTTTTTATGTTTACAATATTACAAGTTTACGAAATAAGTTGCAAGTGCAAGCACTCGAATTAAATATTTCGCGGAAATTGACGTGTTGTTTTTTTTTCTTTATTTTTGAGTGTGCAAAAAATTCGCTTTCGAATGTCAAAATTTGTAGTAGCCCCTGGGGCTAGCAGAAATTTTGACAATTATATTCACCTTGCAAATGCCAAAAATTGCTCTACCAACTGTCAAAATTTGATCATCCGACTGAAAAGTTTCCGATTAACACACACCCTTACTGAAGTTGTTTTTAGATTTGCTGAAAAATCTTTAGGCTGTTTCAGTGTTTTTTCGATTCCAGGTTCGATCCCAGGTGGTGGCATCACAAAGATTTCTGAAGAAGCCTGTGCAAGGTCGAAATTGCAATTAAATCAGCTAGTGATGTTTTCCTTTTCATATTGAAAATGTTCTTGTTGTTGTTTCTTTGGAAAAAATTCGCTAGAGCAAGTAATTGTTCTAACCTGACTTAAAGCGCAATAAACGATTTTAAACTATCAAACTATTGTATTTAAAATCAAGAATGATTTAAACTATCAAACATTTAGAATTTGTATTTAAATCATAGAAAATTAACATAATAATAAATAGTAAGGTCATGTAGAAACCATTAAATTTTAATTACTTATAATATTTATGTAACGAGAAATAGCAATAAAATAAAATATGGAATAAATGGTTCTATGTTGTGGTGCTGCTTGCTGCGTTGCTAATGTGTGATCAAAAGACTACGTCATTTTAGTCTTCAAACATTTCTCAAATTATTCAACAGCCATGAAAACACCAACTTAAAATTGTTTCTTTTGGAAGGAAAAGGCCTTGAAACCTGTCCAAAATAAATTTCATAGCAATTTTATTGTAGCAAATGAATACGTATTGTACATCTCCCCACTTCACCTAAATTAGAGTTTTTATTTCACTTCATGTTTATTAAATAATTGTACATATAAATAAACAAAAAATATTTCTTTTGCTTATTTTGACATTAGAATTGGAAAGATATTTCGCGGGATTTCAGAATCTTTAGTGAGCCAAAAAGGGATTTTTACACAATCATTCGGAATTTTAAGCAAACTGAAAATCACATTACTGGACTATATACATACAAGCAAGCTATACACCTTTTTAATAGGTGCCTGGCTATTTTGGATTACTACTGTACTTTTCTAAACTTATATTCTATTCTAAGGCAGTTCTATTGAAAACTAAGGAAAGGCATCTACAAAAGCTTAAGAAATGCATTTTATAAAAATTAAAGGATTTACCAATCAGTACGTTAAATTTTATTTTTGTTTACTCACGTTATTGATGGTACAATTTTCCACCAAATATTGTGTCGCTTCCGAAAAATACGGAGTTTCGTCGTTAGAAACGGCAAGGGCGCACTCATGTTGAAAACTGCGTACCTAGGAAAATATGAAGCAATTGGGTCTTATAAAAATGTGACAGAATAATTGCTGTTACATACCAAGCATCCGAAACTGAGCGAACATCTTTGTGTGAGTCCGGACAATTGCAGGTTGTTCGTTGATTGCGGCATCGACACGCATTCTCGTGAGGGTTGAAAGCAGGATTTTTTTGAATAGGTTTTTTACCTTTTCCACCGCATGTAGCGCAAGGTGAAACATCCTCTTGAACATGTCTTGACACACTCTGTATACGTTCTCGATCACGTCTCTTCTGAGCCGTGTCATCAAAATTGTAGTCGTTATCCATTAAGGTGTCACGCATTTCCAAGTCATCGTAGAATACGAAACTCCTCTTCTTCTTGGAACTATCTTGTGATTTTCGAACATTAATCAATTTTGGATTTATCGTTACTTCTTCAATGGGAACAGGAGATGGAGTTTCAAGTATGATATATGATTTTAAAATGTCGTTATATATTTCATTTTGAACGGACTCAGCATTTTCGTTCTTTGTATCGATAATATCTAAAACTGCTAACTTATCGTTAATATTAAGATTTGGATCATCTATTATTCTTGAATATGGTGGCATATTGGTATTTATCCAATTTGGTTCATTATTAAGATACAGCTTAGCCTGGTTCGCAGGTGATTGCAAGCTGATTGGCAGTTTGTCTAAATAAAAAATAAAAAAAGGTTAATTTTCAATTTCAAACATTAAGTAATCAATTTAATGGCTATAAATAAATTACTGATATCACTACTGGGCTTGGTAGTGAATCATTACTTATTTTTCTTTCCCTAATTGTCATATCGTCAATCTTTCCACTGTCAATTTGCTTTTTGACATGACTCAGTTTGTAGTTACACCGGTGTTTGAAGTTACATCGTATTTGAAAATTTGTTTTAAAAACTTTTTTGATTTTTTCAAAGTGCTATTTAAGTGAGTAAAGTTATTCCAAAAAGGTGAGTATAATGCATATTTGTTTATTGTTTTGGCTCTATTTTATGATCCAATATTTGGTTATGTCGAAATATGTTTGGAAGTGTCGTTGTATTTAATGTTTTTAAAATAGTATCTTGGCTGGGTTGTGAACCCTGGGGTGGCTGGGTTATGAACCGTCCATTTTTTGTAGTAGATTTCTACTAGAACTATCAAATATCGTCGGATATATTAAATAAAAGTGTTTTATGTCATTTAACTCGATTTGTGATTTATTTGTTTTTAATTTGGAGCCATATTAACCTCAGAAATAAAACCAAATCACTAAAAAAGGGTGCCGCAACCAAAGAAATTAAATGTGATTTAAATGTGAAATTGTTGGGTGCCATTAAAGACATTTGTTGAGGAAAAAAAAGACATACGAGCGGCTGCCCGTTAATATGAAGTCAATAGGATCACGCTGACCAGTCATGCGAAGAAAGTTGCCGACCATTTTACTGATTTTTCCACCGTGAGTGATGTTGATTTGTTAAAATACATCCGTACTTCCAACATACAACGCCGTAGATATGGGAGGTTCATGGAGTTCAAACCCTTAGCAATTAAACATTTTTTTATTTATTAAATAAAAGCACAGATATTCCAAATTACTTAATTACCATAACATGAAGATAAATTGAAAATTGCTCAATGTACATGCTTAGTTTTCTTAGCAGACTATATTTAACTTAATATAATACAATATAAATGGTTTAATTGTTTTCCTATGCAATGTTGCTTACGTACTAGCGTTTGCAAAACGTATACATGTAAATTGAACAATATTCCCTCCAGGAAATGTGAGCATTCCCGGATGTTACCAGGAAATATTCCATGGAATGTAGGAAGCATTCCCCTTTGTTGCACACTCTATTGCTTTTTTAACATAGCATGCCATTAGAGGGAAACATTTCTCCCCGCTGTGTTAAAAAGTCATGTGGAAACATTCCTCTCCGCTGTCCTCAAAAGTGAATTAGAAGCAGTCCTCTCCCCTGTTTTAAGAATTTATGTGGAAACATTCCTCTCCCATGTTATGAAAATGGATTCGGCCAGGATTCGAACCCGGGTCCCCTGAGCGACAGTCGAGCGCGCTACCACTAGACTATCGAATTCTACAATAAGCGGCTAGAAAACAATGATATTAATATTTACTATTGTCATTGCTTGACAATAAATAAAAGTTTTCACATGCATTCTTAAAGAAGCGGTTTGGAAACAATATAAAAACAAAACTACCCATAAACTTTCCAAAAGATACGGTGGGGAAACAATATAAATACAAAACTACCCATAAGCTTTCAAAAGATACGGTGGGGAATGTTTCTTTATCACTTTTAGATGGAATCCTTCCGATTTTTCCTGGAGGGTTATTCTAAGCCAGTCTGTGAAATTCAAATGATGATAAGCAATGCTTCGTTGTTCGTTAAATTACACTGAAGGTAAATTTTCAACTTTTGAAAAGACACAAAAAACACTGAGACACGTAAACTTAATTTGTGGTCGTAGAATTTAGTGGCATATTTAGTTTTTCCAAATCAGATCAAATTCTCGAGATATTCAGATTTTTGTAATTTGACCATCCTTTGACCTTCATTTAAAATTTTTTTTTATAGTATTTTAACAACTACTTTTTATTATATTTTCGAAAATACCTCCAACGTAAAAGTCAAGATAGCCTTGTGTAATCTATGATTTTTCAAAGGTTAAGCAATTTTGCATTTCTCTCCATTTTGACCAAATTTGAATGTTAAACGTAATATCTTCAAAAAAATCTTAAAATTTTTTTACTTAAATTAGTATTTTTATAAGTAGATTAAATTCAAATTGATTGGAAAAACTGAGTATGCCACTCAATTCTACGACCAAAAAATAATTTTACGTTCTCGTCATCTTCGCGTGTCTTTTTGACGTCCCTACAGTGTTATTAAATGAACGTAAAAGTTAATTTAATTTGTAAATTTGTCATTTTAACGATTTTTAAGCTGTGTGTAAGTATCGCAAAGTAGTTTTAAAAAAATGTTCTCCTCAAATTCTAGCGGTAACACTTCGTCTCAAGCACACCAATTAATGTATGCAGTTACGAGTTTTTCGAATTTTTTGTTGCAATTTATTTAATACATATAATATATTAACTTACGTCAGCAAAAGTATAGTCAACTGTTGTAAAAAATCGATAAGGATCTAATAGGATGATGTTATGGTTTAGCTCTATTAAATATTCATAAGGATATTTCTATGAACGAGGAAACTGTCATCGATAAATTGGCTCGCGTTGCAAAAAAATTAATGAACTAACTATGTTAGTATCTACAACTATGTATACTAAGGCGCCTAATGCTCCATAGGAAAGAAAAAAGTTAATCGAGTTTTTCCTTCAAAATAAACCTGGGCTTATGTTATTATGATTCCCCAAATATTTCGACTCTACAGAAAGCCATCCGTGAGCTGTAATGGTTTAAAATAACCTCTATAAATCAATTTTTAAGTAAAAATGTTGGCTGGCGTAAGTTTTTTAAAAAAAAAATTATCAGAAATTATAGGCCGGAAAAATCTCTTCCATCTGCATCAAAAAATTTTTGATATTTTTTATTTTATTTCCATACAAAAACTTTAAAAATTTAAATAACTTCATAACTTTTTTTTAATTTCTTACAATAGCTTTTCAGTAGGTGTTTATTTTAGAGTTAATATTTTAGTTTTAATTTTTTTAGCAATTCTTTCCAGCAATTCTGACCAGTTATATTATTAGAAATAATTAAGTTTTTTGAACTTTAGTGAAAATAACTTAAAAAAACCATAAAAGTGCACGAAAAACGTCATTATTTTTAATTCGAATGCGAAAATTTAAAATTGTTGATGCAGATTATTATAGATATTATTAGTGTCCGACCGAATATTCGGTTTCGGTTTCGGTTACGGCCAGTTTCGGCCCTTTTTGGCAGTTTCGGCCGAGACTAGCCGAAACTTTTGGTAAAAATTTCGGAACATTTCAAGAATAGCGACAACTATAATTTTGAATCTTTTTTGCAGATGATATGGATTTTGGCCTCCTTATTCCAAATCTGAAAAAATGCAGGCCGATCGCAATTGGTTTAGAAGTTATAGGCCTCCGAAGTTGGAAAAAATAGCCTACAAATCTAGTTATTTTTCTAAATTATTCAACAAAACTACAGTCTATGAGTATAAGAAAGGTAATTTAAGTACCTATTCAACAAGGTATAATATGAAAATTCATGCCTAACTTTTAAAGATATACAAATTTTTAGCGTCGTGCTTTCGTAAAAGGGAAACCACTAGTTTTCCAGACAAATTGATACAAATGTAATAAGAGATATATCTTAAAAAGTTATGAATAGATTTTCATGTTTGATACATACCTCGTTGAAACGGTACTCGCATTACCTTTTTTTTGATACCCATAACGCGCAACACTAAAAAAAACAGAAATATTTGTAGCCCATTTTTCAACTTTGGAGTCCTATAACTTCTAAACCAATTGCCAGCGGCCTGAAATTTGGATTTGGGTTAAGGAGGTTAAAATCCGTATAATCCAACAAAAAAATATTAAAAAGAGAGTTGTTGACTTGACTTATATCAAAATTTCTTGCATCAGTCTAAATGATGAAATTCGTATATATAAGTTTGGTTTAATAAAAATATTTACAACGCATTGTACAAAACAAACATTATGAATTCATCTATAATGCAAAACATTTTGGTTAATTTTATGCGTTGGATACTATCATTTTCGATATTATCATCTCTTTTGCAATCACCATTAAAGTTGTATAGATACTTAAGCCAAAAATTGATAATTAAACTTCTGAACGAATTCTTTGTGTGTGGAATAAAGGAAAAGAAAACGAAATACATATTTCTACTTTTGTAATACTAAACCTTTAAGAAAAAATAGTTAAACGTAGTGTTTTATTTGAAGGAAACGCAGTTATAAATACAATTAAACAAATGTGTTCTTTATTCGATTAGCATCAACTTAGAACTAACTAGAATGCATTTCATATATTTACTAAGATCATAAGAAAAATAGTGTGAATGCTAAACTAAGAAAATGCAAAAATAAAATTTGCATATGTAAACATGAAGTTATGCAAAAAGAAGATAGCATTAATTTCAACACTCCCTCTCGCTATCTTTAAAAAAAATTTCGTTTTTATGCAATCCAAATTTTATAATTACATTATTATGTTTCTCCACTGACATTGGTTTTGTAAATTGATCTGCTAACTGATTATCTGTAGGTATGTTCTGAACAAAAATTTCATTTCGAGATTGCATATCGCATGTTTAAAAATATTGTGTGTCGATGTGTCGAGTTCGCTTTGACGACTGTGGATTCAAAACCAAATTAATCGCTAGTTGATGTTGCAATAATGGTCTGTTTTCTTGAACTCCATGCCACAGCGCCATTATTAAGCAATATGATCCATCCTGTTGTGCTTTTTCTGGTATCAGGATCTCCAGCCCAATCAGAATCCCAATAACTTACAAGCTTATTCTCTGTGTTGTGTGCTGGTGAAAATGTTATGCCCATATCACTAGTACCTTTTAGGTATCTAAAAATGCGTTTGACACCTTTCCAATGAGTTTCGTTAGGGTTTTCCATATGACGACTCAGAACTCCAATTGCATAAGTAATATCCGGACGCGTACAGACCATAAGATACATTAATGATCCGATAGCTTCTCTGTATGAAAAGTATTCGCCGCCAGTACCAACCTTTTTCGAAAAAATCATTCCGGGAGCTGTTGGAGAAGAAACAGAAGAACAATTTGTATGATTAAATCTATTAAGTATTCAATTAATTTACGCTGATTGATATATTTTTAGTATTCTCTGCTTTCTCTCCCTCATAATCTGCATACCGACGAAAAATTCTGCTTCTTTGTATGTGATGCTAAATTCATCATGCAATTTATTTAGCATGGACATTATTAGATTTGTGTCATTGCCGCACAGCAAACCATCGTCAGCATAAAGTGCCAGATATAAAATAGAACACTGAGAAGTGTATATGAAAACACAGCTACCAGAAAAAGACTGTTTTAAGTTATGACGTAACAAAAAGGCAACAATCTTTTTGTTCCATTGCCTGGACGCCTGTTTAAGGCCATATATGCCCTTTTAAAGAATACATACTTGATCGTCTACAGCAAATCCTAATGCTTGCTCCATATATATCATATCTTCTAAATCTCCGTGCAAAAACGCCGTTTTCACGTCGAACTGGTAAATTTCTATGTCATCTGCTGCATCTGCTGCATTGATAGTAAAACTCGAACAGATTCATAACGCACGACTGGTGCATATTTTTTATTAAAATCAATCTTATACTTTTGTGCACATCCGCGAGCTACAAGTCGAGCCTTATATTTTTCAACTTCTCCTTTGGCGTTTAATTTACGCTTAAAAACCCAACGATTTGTTATTACATGCTTATCTGATGTACGCGGAACTAAAATCCAAGTGTTATTATTTTGTAGAGACTCCAATTCTTCCTCGATCGCTTTTACCCATTTGCTTGCATCTACGCTTTTCATAGCTTCTTCAAGAGTATTTGGTTCTAGCTCAGCCATAAAAACCTCAGCAATATTTACAGAAATATCTTCTTCGCTTCATTTCTTCCTATGACGAGTATTATACGGACTTCTGTGTGGTAACAACCTGGTTTTTCTACTTTCTGAATCAATTTCTTTCTGATCCTCCTTTATTTCACCATCCTTTATTTCACTTTATTGTATAATATTTTTTTGTGTTTTTATTTCAACAATTTCATGTGGCTCTTTTCTATTCTCATTAAAAATAACATCTCGGCGTATATAAATTTTCTTCAGCGAAGGCTCATAAACTCTATACGCTTTACTTTCATCATTATATGCAATCATTATGCACTTAACAGAGTTTTGCTCCCATTTGGATCTTTTTTCTTTTGGCACATGAACATAAACATCGCTTCCAAAAACTTTCAAATGCTTGACACATGGCTTGTGACCATGCCACAACTCATAAGGAGTTACGCCACCTATAACATCTGATGCAATACAATTTCTGAGATACACAGCTGTATTCGTAGCTTCATCCCATAAAAACAAAGGCAAATTTCTAGAATGCAGCATTGCTTTGGCGGTTTCAATTACGGTTCTATTCTGCCTTTCAATAAAACCATTTTGCTCTAGCGATCTTGCTGTAGAAAACTCTTGTTAGACACCTTTGGATAGTAGAAACTGTTTCACCGCGGAGTTGTTAAATCCCAAACCACAATCCGATCTCAACCGTTTAATACTATGACCATCTGCTTGTACATCACCATAAAATTGCATTAATTTTTCCAATAGGTCAATCTTCTCCTTCACGAAGTATACAAAACATTACCTAGAACAATCATCTTTCAAAATCATAAAATAATTAGCACCACCAATCGAAGGCGAGCTCATTTTTCCACATAAATCAACATGAAAGGTCTCACCGGGAATTTTTGCTCTATGCGCTCTAGATTTGTCGAAACTAAAACGATGTTGCTTCCCAAGCGCACATCTTTCGCAAAAAGGATTATCTCTCACAATGTTTTCAAAATTTATTCCTTTAACGACTTGTTGGTTAAACATTTTGCGGAGAGTTTCAAAATTTACATGACATAGACGTTCATGCCAGGTCTTTATTGTTGCCATAGCATTCAATTCAGGTGAACATACAGGTTTCAAATTCATTCTGTACAACTTGCTTTCGCGATAGCCATCTGCCAAAATTCGACTATCTTTCTTAAATAATACGCGCTGACCGCCTTTAAGAAAAACAACATCGATACCTTTTTCCGTTGCTTGCGAAATTGACACAAAATTTCTATCCATAGAGTACATCTTTAAGTGTATACACAAAGTCGGTCTTATCAGCACCGATCACGCTAACATCAATGTCACCATAGTCAACAGCACATAGCTTTCTGCCATCACTAACACGAACCTTACAAAAATCTTTGGGAAATGCAAAATAGTTTTTAAAGAAATCCATGTTATCGGTTGGTAGAAATCAATGTTACTTGTCGAGGTCATTAATACTGACTGTAGTGTAAATAACTGTTCTGATTCATTGTCGCGCTCTTCGTTTGATTGTTTTTCGATCATTAGATTTTGTCGGTCGCTATTTCTGTAATTTGTGTTGTTGCTTAGTACACTCTTTCGATTTGTGCTGTAACGCTGTTTTTGAAAACATTCGCGTGCCCAATGCCCAGACTTGTGACAAAAATTGCATGTACCTGGCCTTTTCTTTAAGTTGTTGTTGCTGCTATTATTTTTGTTTCTGCTAATTGCATAAGCTACCTGGTGGAGCTTCCCTCTGTCTCTTGTGCTGAGCTGTCTGTTTGCTTAATATTCATAATTGCTTCTTCGTTTATAAGATGCTCCGTTAATTTCTCGATTGCTTGTTCATTGCGTGGCACTGCATACCAAGCCGTTCTCACATGATCAAATTTTTTAGGTAAACTGCTAAGAATTTTTGCAATTATCAATAGCCTCTGCTCCAACTCTAAGTCTTTGAGTCGTTGCGTCAACGAAGTTAATGAAATTTGAGACACTTTCAGTTTCATCCATTTTTAAACTCATAAATTTTTCTAGGAGTACTTGTGCCGATCGCTCACTTTTCTCTGCATGCACGGTTTTAAGCCTGGCCCACATTTTAGCAGCGGTTGAGCAATCGCTTAGGTATTTCAGTTGATCTAGTTCGAGACCACGCATAAGGAACGCTTGAGATTCAGCGTCCTTCTCGTCCCACATTGCTGAATTATCTGCTGTACGAACTAAAGTTCCCAATATATATGGCTTGAGTATATTTTTAGCCATATAAATCTCCATCTGCCTTTCCCATAATTGATAATTTGTGCCGTCAAAACGATGAATTTGATACGATCTAGATTCAGACATTACTTCTGTCTTTTGTTCTTCAGCTCTTGACAAAATCTCTTGCATAAATAAATCTTTTAAAACGACAAGATGATCATCCATCAAAGCAACTTATTTCCAAAAAATAAAATTATACGCGGACACTGGGCCCATAACCTGTTAAACGTAGTGTTTTATTTTAAGGAAACGCAGTTATAAATACAATTAAACAAATGTGTTCTTTATTCGATTAGCATCAACGCAGTACTAACTAGAATGCATTTCATATATTTACTAAGATCATAAGAAAAATAGTGTGAATGCTAAACTAAGAAAATGCAAAAACAAAATACACATATGTGAACATGAAGTTATGGAAAAAGAAGATAGCGTCAATTTCAACAAAAACAGAAATACTTTGCTTTGTAGTTCTAAAAAAATGTACATTGTAGGTGCATTCTATTTCGAGTGTGTACTAAAAAATAAAATAAGAAATGATCTCATTTATTATTATAGTAAACTTCAATTAATTATAATAAACTTAAATATTCAAATAATACTTGTTTTGTTCTAGTAGTACTTTTGTTTTCTTTTAATAAAAAAAAAAACATTTGTAAAAACTTAAATTTTCATATTAATAACCAGTTTCGGTTTCGGCCGAATATTATAAAATGGCCGAATATTCGGTTTCGGTTTCGGCCAAAATTCCGGTTTCGGTCGGACACTAGATATTATTTCAGCTCATTTCACTTTTTCTAACTAACCACCAGCCAATATTTTTACAAAAAACTCGATTTTTAGATTTCAAACCATTGCAGCTCAAGGATGGCTATCGCTAGAGTCGAAATATGTGGGGAATCATCATAACATAAGCCAAGGATTATTTTGAGGAACTGCCCCGAACAACTTTTTTCGTGAGGCGCCTAAATGTATATTCATGTTTTTCTTTTTAAAATGCCTGTTTTTGTTATATTACTTAAATAAATACTTGCCGTTCTGCTCCAAATGAAGCGATTGAATCGATTTTTTATATTTTTTGCTTCAGCAACCCCCCTCCCCGTCCCCCCATCACCCATCAGAATCTACAGCTTTGAAAACAGCTTACATTAGTTCAAATAGAAATTGAGTAAGGAAATTAACCCCAAGGTATTACAATGGGCCTCATTGGCTTAAGCGTTTCTCTGAAAAGTGATAGCCACCTTAACCTAACCTTTGCCCCCCCTTATGAAACACCTATCTACGGCGTTGCCAACATGCACATTCCATCGAACATGATGTATTTTTTATAGTTATTTTTTTTTTTCCATATGTGGATTGCATTTTAATGGAATTTTATCATGCTTTCTCCCTTTCGCAAAAAGAAGACCTACTGCAATATATCCTGAAGTGCGTCAATCATTATAACGGCCTCAGCATTAATAATTTGAATGAATTGTCGCATCAGTTATGATTCAAACTCCAAGTGGATTATCCGGTCTCTTTGAATGACAATTCGATGGCTGCCTTTGTGTGTTACCGAGGGTTCCTGAAGCACCATCCCGAGCTAACGCTGAGAATCCTTAAGCAGACATCAATCAACCGAGTCTGTAAGGAAAATGTAGACAAGTTTTTTGCAAATTTAACACCTCCATTTACAACATGGATGAAAAAGGGTTTTCAACGGCAAAAAAAGATCGGCAAAATCATTGCCTCAAAAGGGATGAGGCGCGTTGTTAAGTTGAAAGCTGCTAAACGAGGCACACATGTCATGATGGCTCTCACGATTATTGCGAGAGGGAATTCTATTCCTCTATTTTTCTTGTTTCTCCACAAGAATATGTAGACCTGTTTCTTTGACAATGCTGCAAGCTGTGCAGCAGGATATGATGGTGAGTCTGGATGGATGTGCCAACCAGAGTTTGTGAGTTTCATCAATCATTACCTTAAGCTCGTCAAGCCAACAATCGCTTCGCCAGTTATGTTGTTGTTGGACAACCACACGTCCCACCTGTCGGTTGATGCCTTGGCCTTATCGGTTGCACATGGGATTCAAATCCTTTCGTTCCCATCCCAATGTAGCCATAAGTTCCAGCAACTTGACGTTTCAGTATTGGGACCAGTCAAGACTTACTACAAGTTTAAATGTTCCGCTTGGCAGAAAAACAATGCCAATAAGGTAGGATTTGCATGTTTAGTCCAATTTTTAAGAATTTTTCTTCTTCTTCTAGCCTAGTCTTTAAAATACTTGACATCTTTACTCAAATTTAATGTAGCCTTTTAAAAAATTAATATGCTTCGCAACAGGTCCTGGACATTCTTCATATTCTGGTATTGTTTGTACGACATTGGATTTGGCTTCGACGCCAAAAACAATAAAATCAGGACTGTTATTCAACCATTTAACTCCTATATATTTATTAGCGCTGATTTTGTCCAGGCAAACGCTCGTGAAGTTGAAGTCGATGCTGATCCCGATGCTATGCTAAGCAGCATAGTCAAAACCGTAAGAAAAAGTAGCACCTAAGGAGGCCCAACTACCACAACCCAAGCGTTTCAAGGCAAAAGAAGCATCAAAACCATCTGATGAGGATATTGATCTCTGCACCATTTGTTTGCTGTTTTCGCCTGAAGACCTGAACCCCAACAACTCCATCGAGTACAACAAATGTGGCCGGCCTGTTCACTTGAAGTGCGCCAACATGGGAAAGCTATCACTCTTCACATGCAAACATTACTACACCGATTTGGATGAAGATGAAGAAAATTGAAAAAAAACATGACGATGCCAAAAATCACGTCCTTAGAAAATTGGCCGTAGAGAGTTAAATTTTTATGAAAACACTGCATAAAAAGTTGCGTTTTATATTTACCTTTCAAACGGTATCTTAGAATATTCGATATCTTTATTCTGTGAAAAAATAGAGACTAAAAACAAAAACTGGTTTAGCTTAATTTGACAGCTGCTGACTTTTTGCAATCTTTACACAAGGATTATTTTTTTTAAGAAAACATTGTCGCCTGTTCTTTGGACGAGCTATGCAAAAGCCGAAGTTCTGGCCCAAGTGAGCGAATTCTTCATTCATCTTATGCTGTTATTTCCAAATCGTGCCTAGACGATTTAATACCTGTACGATCAGGTCTTCACTAGTACTGTGTTTCGTGTAGGTCACTTTCCCCAGATTAAATTCTTTCAAAAATAATGTTTTTTTGGGGAAAGTCTTAATTCGTTATATAACAATTTTAGAGAAATTGTACAAATTTAGAGCGAACTAAGACCCGCACCCAGTACCAACTTCTATGATAAAATTTCTATTCCGGAAAATATTCCACCTTTTTTCGCACATTGTTTCTTTCGGGACTCAATAAAATATTTCATCAAAAAGAGGCCATTCTGTTTAAAAAAGAAAGTAAAAAAAAAATAAGTGTAGCTAGACACCTGAATCCACTTCTCATGCCAAGCAGCCCTTAGCCACGACTCTGAACAAAAATACCCCAGTTACTTTTTCGTCACCTTCTGACATTCCTTCATTGACTAAAAGTCCAGTATTGACTCCTATTGAGCCTAGAAATCAATAAAATTTGAATGTAGGGTGCATCTACTGTGTTCAGTTTAAACTGAAAGCTTAAGTGAGAGTGGCCCGCCTTAGAATTGTTTTATAACAGTTTTAGAATAGAAGAAATCAACCAGAATTTTTGTTTGATATGTTTATAAAAAGGACCGACACGCTGGCAATACTTTCGCTGTCAGAGGATGAGTCTAATTAGCTGTAAGGCCGGTCACTCACGTAGAGTTTAAGCTGACAGTTTGGACTGAACTGTTGTCTGCCAGAAAAACAATTCTTGAAGAACATGTAGTTGTTTTAACAGAACCGGGCTCAAAGTACATATGCCATTTTACTTCTGGCATTGCTATTACAATAAAAAATCATCTAATTAATTTTTTGACAGGTAATAAATTTTTCATAAATAATTTGAAAGTGATTGGCTGCGACGGGACTCCTGTAAATACTGGAACCAAGGGAGGAATAATTCATGTACTAGAAACGGAACTAAGAAATCCATTACAGTGGAGTATTTGCTTACTGCATTGTAATGAACTCCCATTACGTCACTTGTTTCTCGAACTAGATGGGGGAGCTAGTGGTCCAAAAGCCTTTTCAGGTCCAATTGGAAAGAAACTCTTTGGGTGTGAAAATCTTTTAATCGTTTCATTTGTTCCTATTACATCGAATTTACCGGATGTAAACCTTTTTGATTTAAGTACAGATCAAAAATATCTATACCAAATTGCTCTTGCAGTTTCTACTGGCAATACGCCTGTTTGTTTGATAAATATAAATCCAGGTAACATATCACATTCGAGATGGCTTACAATTGCCAATCGTATTCTTCGGCTTTATGTCTCCACCTTAAATCATTCTAATAATTTTCATACTTTGGCCAAATTTGTCGTACAAGTTCGCAACAGGTTGCAACTTCAAACTATACGTTCCAGTATGGTTTGAAATCAAAGCTAAACCATATATTCAGTACGGGAGCTTACACTTGTTCAGTATGATAGCGAAATCAAGATATTTTGAAAGAACGGTATTGAAAATGAAAGACCCAGTTATTCAGCGTAATGGATACTTTGCCCATTCTGAAAATTTGTTACTGGCAATGCTTATGGATGAAAGGAGACACATAAGACAAATCGCTGTAAAACGTATATTAAAAATTAAAAAGAATCCTTTTGCAGTTCAGATGTTCGCATATTTAAAATACCTACATTAAATTTTGCTGCTGAAGATTACTTCGATATAATTATTTGGCAAGAAGAGAGTATCTCAATTCCACCGGTATTGAATCATCTTTCTTGTGAAAGTTTCCACAGTGTGATTAAAAATAATACCGAAATTATAGATATTGTACATTTTCTATTCCATACTCATGCGGTTGAGCGTTCCGTAAAACTTGTCACTGAAGCTTTAGCGAATGTTTGCGGTGAACAAGCAAGAGATGGATTTATTCGTGCACGGATCGCATCTAGAGCTATTCTACCAAAATTTGAAACAAAAGCAGATTTTCAAAACAGCTTCAAATAAAATGAAATAAATTTACAAAACTTTCTTTATAAATTCAAACAAAAATTTAGAAACAAAATTTAAAAAATATTAAAAGAAATACAATAAAAAAATCAAAAACATATGTTAAAAAACTAAAAAAAAAATTTAAAAAAGAAAAAAACATTAAAAAAATTAAAAAAATTAAAAAAAAAAAAGGATTTCGAATTCTTAATATCTCCACGTTGTGAAATCTGGGTGATCACAGCAAAAGTGATGAGCGAAAATTTGAAAAAGATAAATAATTCGAACGACAGTTAAGTAATATATAAAATTGTAAAATTAAAAGCGGAAACTGAAGATAATATCTGATTCGCCTGAAACTTTCAGAAATATTTAATAACTTTAACACACAACTTTTCAATACCCCCCATTGTTAAAAACTAAAAAAAAAATTTCGATCCACCCTACTGTATATATCAGGTGGTTCTGATCGTCATACAATGATGTTTCAAAAGGAAACATCTGGCATGTGTTATTCGTAAGAAAAATCTAAACACTTTTACAAATTCATAAAAGATCATAAACAAATTCATGAATTCATTCATAGATTTATGTAAATAACTTTGGAATGTTTTGAAATATTCAAAAAATTTTATCACAGAAATTAGTTTTTTAAGCTGTAGGACATTGTAAAAAATAGAAAAACAACATTTTAAGCAAATTAATTTTCATCAGAGAAATCAGGGGGGAGGGGGAGGAGTCGATGATTTTCAATGATAGAAACTGTTTATGATGTGAAATAATTTTTCATATGAAAGAATAGGGAAAATAAAAATTTACAAAAAAAATAATGTATAACAAAAACAACTTTTGGCCTATTTTTGAGCACAAATTGGATATTTTAGAGATTTTAGAGGACAGAGAGAAAACAATATAAAACATTACATTGGTGGGGTACCGGTAAACATTTTCCCATTTCCCAATTCACTTAATTGAACTTTCACATAAAGATGATTTGATGAAAATCGATTTGAAAATGGCGGAGATGTTTGCGTGCTCAGTCAAAACATGAGATTTCAATCTTTTTTCTCGTTTTGAGGCTTAAGAAAATGCATTACACTCATTTCAAATCAATATTCTTTTGAGATATCGCAACAATTTAATGTCATAATAACGAGAATTTTTTCAACATACTATCCGTACAAAATATTTTCGAAAAAGCTTTTTTAACAGTTATTTTTATTAATCAACGACTTTTAATACAAACATGCGTTCTGCTGAGAGAATCTATAGTTTTCGAGATATCGCCAAAAGGTTGATGTCATAATAACGGGGGTTTTTTTAATTTTAGAAGAATATGTTTAAATTCAGAATGTATGTTTAAAAAATTAAATTTTTGAATTACAAGTTTTAAAAATTTTTGTATAACCCTGTTATTTAAAAAAGTATAAGCTTCTTTAAAAGTAAAAATACGAAAAGAGCCAGGCCAATTTATGTCATCAAAGCAATTACCGTAAAAATAAGGTATTAAAATTAAACTAAGTAATTTTTAAATATTGATTCTATTTTTTTCATAATTAAACAAAACAAACACAATAATTTTTATATTTTGCATTTAATTTAATAAAACTAATTACTTTAAATTTAAGATTTCAAATTTGTACATGGTATTTAATATTTTTATCGCAGGCGAAGCAGCGGGTATTTCTAGTACACAATAAAAAATAAAGGTCCTAGTACGGAGCCTGAGGAACTCCACCGTCCATTTTAAGAATAGTCGAACGGCAAAACTTCTGAAACTAAGCATTGATTGAATTATCTAATTGATAGATATTAGAAATTTAAGAATAAGCATTTTATGTAAAAGAAAATCGTATCAAAAGCAGCTTTTAAATCTAGCAGCTGTTTAATAAAGCAGCTGTTTAAAGCAGTGTCGGGCAGCTTTGCACACTTGAGATTGTGTTTGTGCAGTAAAATATCCCAGTAGTTCGCGACATTATTGACGAACTTTTCATGGTGATTTCTTAAAGGAAGTTTCTGCATGAGTTGCTGGACTTAAAAAAAATTCATACAAAATATAATGCAAAGCAGCGGTAGTCAGCTCCTTACTTTTTCGACTCTATTAAAACAACTTCAAGTTTCTCAGTACAAATCTTTTTAATAACTTTATATTTATTAAGCTGGATAATATCTCAAGAGTATCTATATTTTTACCATACCTATGTACATAATACATCTTTAAGTTATTTGTAACAGAGTTTTTCAGATATGTTTTAGTTTTATTAAATAGTTTATATTCATGTATTTTCTCAATTCAAATTTTTTTAATATCTTTTTTTTTATTAAGCTGAAACAAAAATGCAAATTAATTTTTTCAAATATTTTATAAATAAAACTTGAATTTTCAATAAACTATTTTATGGTATGAATTTTAATAAATTATTTTGAAATAAAGCCAACATGTTATTGTCAACATGTTATCATAACACAGGACAAAAATTTCTTAACGTTGAATTGTTGTGTTCAATTGAAATTTCGGCAAAATTCCGCTATGGTTCCTTGACGTAACTTCTTTATATTTCTGTCTACTTTTCGTTAACGAAACTTCCTCAGTATTTCGATATTAGGTTCGTGCATGATAAATCCCGACGTTTCTGCTTTGCGACTTGCACGAATTTGGAACATTTATATGAAATTTTCGTTAATGAAATGCATGGCCAAATCAGCATGTTTCGTCAAGGATCAAGAAAAACCGTACATGATTCATTTGAGATTTCCTTAAGACTGGAACTACTGGGATGTATTCATCTCATCTACAGAACGATCGAAGCTTCAGCCCAGTGGGCATTTTAGCTAGCGATACGCAAAAGAATGCATGCTAGTAGTGCTCTTATTGGCGTCAATATTCCTTCCATGATCGCTGCATTGATGAGTGCTTCTGTAAGGCCTACCTTTTGAAGGTTTGGAGTCTTTTCCTGTTATTTTATATAAAAAAAATTTTAAAAAAATTTTTAAAAAATTATATATGATCAGATCAATTAAAAAAAAATCAAATCTTAAAGAAAAAACAAAAAAAAATTTTTTTTTGTCCGAGTTGGGACGCGACCCCAGGTCTCCGAAATCTAACACATTGCATATCACATTATATGAAAACTTTTATATGGAAAAATTCTAAGTCTTTTCTATTATTTTTGTATGAAGAAATTTACAAAAAAATTCCAAAAAAATTTTTAAATGGACAGAAAAATTTGTAAAAAAATGTAGATTTTAAAAAAAAATACAAAAAATAAATTTTTTTGGGCCGAGCTGGGTTGCGAACCCGCGCTCCCGAAAACTTACTTTTATTTGTAATGATGCAAAATAAGCTGAAGTTTATTAACAACTGAGGTGGACGAGTGGGTAAGATGCCAGACCGCCAGCTGATGAGAGGACGCTGGTTCAAATCTGGAATTTGTCAAAAGTTTTTTTATTTCAAGTTGATATTTATATTGCTTTTCTTTCTAGTGTACATTCTAAAGAAGGGCTTCAAGCAGGCTTCTTTAGAGTCGCGAGAGTGGAAGGCCTAGAAAATTTTCTCGTTTCATATAAAAAAGCTTATGGGCTTGGAAACGAGCACGGAAGGGCTAAGAAATCCATATGATGGCCTGCTAGGAGCGCTTCAAAGACCTGCTTTTGCCTACTGGGAGTGTTCAAGCTAATGTGAAGCAGATAGTATCTGCGCTTGCGTGTTCCTTGTATATATTATATTATATCTGTGCCGATAAGCAATAATAGCTTAAGTCGATTTAAGACAGAACTGAGTTCTTTATATAGTTGTGTTCCACATATATATCATTATGAACACATAAAATCTAGAACTTCTAGCATGACCTTAGCCGAAGATATGACGCAAATACAAAAGACCCTTTCATATAACATATATGGCGATTGAAAACTTTGAAGCAAGATTTCTGGAAACTTTGAAATAAGACTTAAGATGTTATTGTTCATCGACACAGATATAACGTAAGATTACACTGTATAAAATTTTATATATGCAAAATTTTTGGAAGAATGTATGAAAAAATTTTTTATTTTTAGAAAATAACGGTATGGCGCGGCATCAAAGAGGTAAAATTAAAAATTTATGCATTACAAGGCATTAAGATAATTTGCATGGCCAAATAAGGTAATTGTGGGGCATGCGATGGAGAAATTAACTAGTTATTTAAAAGCGGCATGTCCACATATCATATCATATAGTGATTAGTTCCAAGTACGTATAATGAAAGCATCTTACGCTGTTAGTTTGGCCTTGGCAAAACACAATAAGCAACATAAGCACAATAAGATAACATATTTGTTTTTTACTATTAGACTGCCTTTTTACATTTCCATTTTCTTATCTGTATTTCACATTATTCGTTTGTCGGTCTGTTTCCTTTTAACATTCCGTCCACTACTTATTTATTTAACTTCGCAATACAAATCCGAGCAAAAAATATCACATAATGCCTAGTAAGATTTCTGCAAAAAGCACTTTAGCACTACTTTGTTTTCAGTGTGAGCTTTAAAGCGCTCATTAATACATACTCAAGATGAGAAAGTATAGGTGTGCAAAGCTGCCTGACACTGATCTAAAGCCGCAATAGTCGTGACCTTTCTATTATTAAAACCCTCGTTTATATCAGCCTGTAGTCTAGCGAGAGCGTGATTTAAGGAGTGTCCACCAAGAAACACAAATTGATTTTGATATATGTGAAGAGAATCACATACTTATTACCCAAACCAGCAGATTTTTTATTTGGACGGAATTGAATTACATGAGAGACTAATTGAAGTGAGAATTCCTCGTGATTCAGCCGGAAAATTTGCGATTAATTGGTTAAGAAGTTTATTGTCTTTGATACAAGGTGAAAGGTGTTGATCAAATTTAAATTTTTAAGCAATTCAATAGAATTTTGAACAACGCGAGTGCAATCACAATCAACACTGGAGGTAAGTTGGTGTTTTTTAAAGAAATTTTCAGTCAGCACATTTGCAAAATTTTCATCGCCAGATATAGCAGTAGTTTTAACGGTGTCAAAGAATAGAGAGCCGTTTAAGGTAGATGACTTCTTGTGCCCAATAAAATTTTTGATTACATTGTAAGCGTCACGAATTTGATTGAACCGAAATAAAAGGGTTTTGTAAAAAATTTACTGTTTTCATGGTGAACACCGGAACACATTTATCCACGCAGAATTAATGATTTTATCAATATTTGCAGCCACTTGTTCACAATCACCATCATCAAGTTTTGATCAAGTGATAAGGTCAAATTTAATTTAATTTTAAAATAAAAGAATTTAAGTGTTTTAATCTGACTTTGTTGATCAGCTTAAGTTTTGAATGAACGGTGTCTGCATCAAGAATTACCAACGGGATATCGCATTTAATGGCAAAATAGTCAGAGAAAGAGAAAAGTGTGACTACACAGCCAGATGGCAAAATCTTTGAATTTGAAATGAATTTGTCAATAAAGGAACCAAAAACAGATTTTAGGCAAGTGGGTGAGTTTGCAATGAAAATTTTTATATTTGGGGTTAGCGCAGCATCATAAAGAATATTACCATATAGATTGTTTGAAACATCACTAAAAGACACATGCCTAGCACTGAAATCGCCACCAAAGAAAGTGTCTGGGCTTTCATAGAAGAATTTTTTAATGAGATCCGTATTTAACCTACCATGAGGTAAATAGATAGAAGAAAAGCGATGTCATGAGTTTGAAAATTTACATTCAATTGAATCAACGAGTATATATTATAAGAGGTTTCACTCGTAGCTCGTTAGTTTTTACTCGCTGATATTAGCCATCCATCCGAATTTTCCATCTTAATGTGATAATCTAATTAATCTATAAAAAACATTGCATTTTGTTCAATATATTTTTTTAAAAACTCTGCAAAGTGAAATTTTGATTAAACTTTTTTCGAAAATTTGATAACTTCAACTCACATTACCCCGCGTTACACGAGCATGAGGAAATTTTTTTTGATAATGTAAATTTTGTATTTTGAGGAATTTTACAGCAAAAACTTTGATGTATAATTGGAAGATATGTGATTCGGTATTTTTACCAAAAAGCAACACAACAATTTGATGTTGTCCGGATGGTTTTTATTGTAATTTTCAATTACTTGGATAAGCATCTCATAGTCATAGTCATTTAAATGATTACACATTACAAAAATAAAGTTGAATGTCTTGCAATTAAAGTTAATATCATATACATATAATATTTACATACCTACTTATGTAGCTTCGTTTAATAAAAATAAAATTGCAATTTTTTCGGAAAAATTCACTGTGCAGTTGTGTTGCTTTTTTGAAAAAAAAAATACGGATCCTATATCTTTGAGTAATACATCAAAGTTTTTGCCGTAAAATTCCTCAAAATACAAAATTTACATAATCAAAAATTTCTTCTTCATGCTATTGTAACGTGGGGTAATACGAGTTGAAGTTATCAAGTTTTCGAAAAAATTTTAATCAAAATTTCACTTTGCAGAGTTTTTAAAAAAAATGTACTGAACAAAATGAAATTTTTCTCATAGCATTAGATGGAAAATTCTATAAGCTTTTAAAGAAGTATAAGTTGATAAGACTTGTTTCATAGTAACATGCAAAATACTGAAGAAGAAATTTGTTGTTTTTTCGATAAAACGAATTTTTAGCCAAAAAGCCTTTAAGCTGTTTGCGCGACTATTTATCGCTAGTTTTCTTTTTCATATAAAAAAACCAAAATTCATGTTTTTAAAAGTAGAATCAGAAATCAACGTTTCCCAGGAACTTTTCCACAAATTCCATATGTATTTAAAATTTCCACAAAAATCTCATTCGCAATAAAAATATAACAAAATGTCCCATATGCACAAACAATTTTAACCCATTAACGCCCAAAAGAAAACTGTCGGTCAAAAATGGTTTTAATTGATTTTTATTAATTCATTAGCGACTAAATAAAAGGGATTCCATAAAAAAACTTAAAATTCATTGCTCACTTTTGAGAAAAAGGGGTGTCCCTACATGGGGACAATGGGCAGATTAATTATGAAATTGCCCAAAGCAGCTTCGTTCAACACAAAGTGTTTTTGTGCATAATTCACATCTCCAGCGACACTTTGCATGACAAACAACACATCGTAATTGATTTGATATGCGTTCTGGGTTATGGCCGTTGTTTTTCCGATCGTCACTAACTACTATGGACGAGGATTTGCGATGTCGTGATGTAGTAGGTTGTAAATACGCCCGAGTAATGCTTCGTCTGAACGATAATTGGTCCATCGGTGGAATATTTTTAGCTTTACATATTATAACATGCAACCGCCACGCGTTACTACCCGCCAAATCTAATAGATACGTAAATATAGGCTACCACCACTTTTTTCCTCTTATGGACACTCTATAGAGGCTAATGGATTGATTCATTTGATCTACACCTCCCATACCCTGGTTGTAATTGACAAAGAGTCTTGGTATTTGGAAGTCCACCTTTTCCCTTCGATCCTTACACCATCGTTTCACTTTTCCTAGTGGATTTATATGATCAAAATTTGTTGCCATCGTAACAACATTGTTATCTTTCCAACGGACTATTGCGATTTCATTATTTTTGTCAAATCGATAATCATATTCTGCTCTCAAACTCTTTTTCTTCATTTCTTTGACGGGTATAAGTGGACATTTTTTTGTTCTGTTATCTCGTATTGTACCAGTGGCTCTATATCCCAACCGTTTCAATTCACACAACAAATTATAGTTTGTGAAGAAGTTATCGAAATATACGATGTGCTCCTTTGGAACTATAGGCATTTTCGCAAGCAAAGATTTAACAACTCGTTCGCCTAAAGGTTCAGTGGTTACTTCTGCAGTTTTACCACAATAAACATCAAAAGCGTAGCAGTATCCATCTGAACTTGTTGCTGCCCAGTTCTTATAACCAAAACGCACTGGCTTTCCCATAATAAACTGCTTCGCAGAATGGCGCCCAAAATATTTGATCATGGATTCGCCTACTGACAAGCTTTCGTGCAGAACACTCCATTGACATGAATTTCTTTCAATTAGATTGCAAAGAGGTCTCAGTTTGAACATTTTATCAGTCGAACTTACGATTTTGCTGTTATCGGCGAAGTGCAAGTTTTTCTTTATTTCTAAAAATCTATTTCGTCTCATTGCACTTGCGACCAAAGGGACCCCAAGGTGTTCATCCAAACTCCAACATGATCGCTCTGTAGGTAGATGGTTATAACCACTGAACAATAGAATTCCCAGAAAACGTTTTAACTCTTCCCGGTCAAGATTTAAGTTATGTCTGTTGTTTTGATTGGCGTATAAGACACTGTTTTCGATTATCAAATCAAGAATATCGTTATCAATAATTTTTTCAAACAAAACCACAGGTGTATGATCATTCATAACTTTTACAAAATCAACCACTCTACTCCTAACTGCACCACTGGAATCATATGTTGTGCTATAGGTTGGAAAAATATATCTCCATTTAGGAGCTCCAAGTTCACTTTGATCAACTTTTTTGTGTTTTATATATCTAGACAGTGGCTCATCGTCACTATCATCCCAATCCGAGTTGCAATTATTCTCATCCTGTGGTCTTGCAACAAGTTTAATAGTTCCCGGCACATCATTCGGCATAGTTTCATCTATCATATCATCTTCATTTCCTTCATCCTCGTCACTTACAACGGCAAGGTTTGGAGGCACGACTAATATGTCATAGTTATCATCAACGTCATCGTTCTCCATTATGTAATTAACGGCCTCCTCAAGTTGCAAAAAGTCATTGTGGCATTTAAAAATATTCCGATATGCCATTCTGCAGACGTTCAAGAACCTGGTAAATAATAATATGTATTACTGATCAGCAAATTGTCCCCAACTGGGGACAGTCCTATAAAACCTTACCTTGTATTTAAATTTTTTCACTTTTTTTTATTTCAAATATTACACGCTTGTCTACACGCAATCGAGATATTATACACCCAGAATTACTAACTTTAAATCACTTGGTATAATTAAAAACAGTTAAACTTTTTTACCAAAAACAACCGAATCAATATCGAGATTACAAACCACTAAAAATAACACTTGTTTGGCTCTTAGGACCACGTGTCTTTGTTTATAAATCACACGTAGCCTGCAGCAGTCATATGTGTATTTACAATGAGAAACATAACGGTATTACTCATAGTTGTCTCTCTTTAAACAGGTGTCCTCATATGGGGATAGAGGGCGGTAATGGGTTAAAAAAAATTAGAAATACCATAGAAATTTTGCTTACGAAAAAAAATTTTTAAGAATATTACCTAACTCCCACGGAAATTAAAAAAATACCCCTCTGAATTCCCACGCCAATTTAAAAATACCACGCTGAATTCAAAAATTTAATAGGAATTCCCAAAAACAAAAATTCTAAAAAATACCAGGGTGTTTAAAAAAATCTATCAAGCCGATTGGGCTGAAATTTCAATACGTAATTCCACAGCCAATAGCTCTAGCAGATAGTAGAATTGGCAATTTTTAACAGTTTTTTCATATTTTATACCCCGAAGAAAAAGAAACCCTGATATTTGTTAATGTCTGCTTAGAAGTTCGCCATTTTTTCATTTTTTAATAGTAATATTAATGACAACTAGAGCTAAAACATTGCACTCCAAGAATCTGCTTTCAACACCAACGCAGTCTGGCTCTTCGATGACTAGCGGCTGAATTCTTACTGTTGATCAATTGGATGAGCGGTTCAATAAACAAACCGATCAGCTGGACTTGCGCCAAAAACAACAGATTAAACTGCTCATTAGCAGCATGCAAAGTGAATTAGGCAAACTTCGCGATGAGTTTAATGCAAAAATAGAAGAGCTCGAGAATAAATGGAAGGAAAAGATAAACAGTGTGGATGCCGTAATTGCTGATGTCATTGTACGCGTTGAAAATATTGAGTGTGATGCTGGAGCAACGGGAGTGGCTGCTTTGAGAGTGGAAATGGTCGTATTGAAAAAAGTGGTCGATGATCTTGAGCGTAAAGAGGTTGCTGCGGATGCTGTGCTGTTTGGGGTCCCAGTGAGTGACGACGAGAACTTGTCGGTGTTGTTTAATAAGCTATACTTAACCATCGGCTCCCGACTCCCGCCGCTTAAGAGCGTGTTTTGCGTTAAGAGCTACGAACGCAGAATGAGAATCGCTCCTATAGTCCTCAAGTTTTCTAGTTCATACGAGAGGGATACTGTTTTTCGATCTGCAGCTTTCTATAGGAAAAACAACCACAAAGATCTTGCTCTTAGTTATTCGGGACTCAATTCCCACTCGAATATCTACCTAAACGAGAGCTTAACTAAGCGCTGTCGTCAACTTCTACAGAGTGCGATTAAGTTCAGACGAAGTGAACAGCTGTTTTCCGCTAATGCTAGGAGAGGGCATACTATTGTTAGGAAACATGAATATGGTGAAAGCTTCTTAGTAAACTACTCTAACCAACTTGCTGCTATCGTCGAGGGTGAGCTGATAAACAACGATGAGAATAATAATACATAGTGCTATTTTAATTTATTTTCCTCTTATTATAGCTAAACTTCTTCTCTGCTTTCCTATTGATTTCTCTTTTACTCCTATTTATATATTGATTATTTTTTATATGAACTTATCTGTATTCCATAACTTTATTAACTATTTTTGTAAAGTAATCTGGTTATTAGTTTCAAGTATCAGTAATGAGTTTAATATTTTTAAATTTCATTTGTTTTTTGCGGAATGTTTAAAACTTCTGCGCTTTATTTATACTATTGTATAATGATTGGTCGTAACAATTTATGTAATGGTACTAATGAAACTTGTAAGGTTCTTGTGAATTTTCTTTGTAGGCAATTTTCCGGTCTTAAAATTGCTCACTTTAACGCTCGAAGTCTAAACTTTGGTAAAGTTGATTATTTAAAATATGTGTTTGAAGACTCGTCTATTGATGTGATTTGTGTATCTGAAACGTGGTTTTGTCCTGGAGTTAACGATTCTGCTTATGCGTTAAATAATTTTAACTTATTTAGGAATGATAGAAGAGACAAAAGAGGGGGTGGAGTAGCGATTTACTGCCACAAAAGCTTGAGTGCGAAAGTGATTAAAAAATCTTCTAATACTCCTGTTGAATATTTGAATCTTTATGTAACTGATAATCATGTTAAAATTTGTCTATCTTGTGTTAACAACCCTAGTAAATTAAATAATCTGTACTCTTATTTTTCAGAACTTTCTGATTTATCAATTGATTTTTATTACTTTGTTATTTGTGGTGACTTTAATATTAATTTATTGTGTCATAATAATTCAACCAAATCTATCTTTGACAATGTTTCCTCTGTCAATTGTAAATGAAACTATGCCCACACGATTTTCTCATAATGATACTCCAAGCCTTCTTGATTATTTTATTGTCTATGATGGATCGTCTGTTCTATTGTTTGATCAAATTTATTTTCTTTCAGATCATAATTTAATTTTTTGTACATTTGATATATCGCTATCTCGGCCTGCTACGTCCAAAACCATTACCTATAAAGACTTTTAATGTATTGATCTTCCGGCTTTAAGCAATGATGCCTGTTCTATTCCATGGAATGATATCTGGTTCTTTTCAAATGTAAGTGACAAAGTAGATGCCTTAACTCAACATATTATTCATTTCTTTGAAACCCATGTTCCGATGCGTACTGTTGTAATAAAAAATGTGTCTTGTCCATGGTACACTTCCAGTGTGCAGAATGCGATAAGAAACCGTAATAAAATGCATAAGCGGTGGAAAAGAAACTCATCGTCGGTAAATTGGGAAGAGTACAGAGTGGCAAGAAATGCTTCAATTCTTATTTGCAGGCAATCCAAGTTAAAGTTTTATTCTTATAAACTGAAAACATCGCTTCCTTCTACATAGCTATGGAAAAATCTAAGGAACATTGGAATTGGCAACAAGCCAACAGTTGGCTACTGTGTGAAAGCATAACCCCGATGTTATGAATGATTTTTTCATAAATAATAATGTTAGCCATGGTAATCTTGAAGAGTGAGCAGATGTCCTTGTTGAACCCAACTTTCAGTTTGCTGGTGTTAGTGAAAATGAGGTTTTTAAATGTATAATGAAAATTAAATCGAATGCGGTTGGTGAGGATAGAATTCCGATTAAATTTATAAAACTCATTTTACCTTTCATAGTTAGCCCACTAACGCATATAATCAATCATTTTTCGCTTCCTCCTCTTTTCCTTATTCCTGGAAAGTTGCAAAGGTCATACCGGTAGCCAAAAAATCCCAAGCAAGTGAGCAAAGTGATTTCAGGCCTATTAGCATTTTGTCCTGCTAGTCAAAGGTGTGTGAAGTTATTATGGCTGATCAAATGTCGAATTTTCTCTTACAAAGCAATTTTTTGTCCCCATTTCAATCTCGATTTCGTTGTGGCCACAGTTGTGCAACTGCCACTCTTAAGGTACTGGACGATATTCGATCGCCTTATGATGAAGGCCTTCTCACCCTACTCTGCTTAATTGATTTCTCTAAGGCATTTGACACTGTAAATCATTCCTTACTTTGTCAAAAACTAAAAAATTATTATGGGTTTTGTGCTAATGCTGTTAATCTTGTAAGTAGCTACTTATCGAACAGAGTTCAGAGAGTAAATGTTGCAAATAATTGCTCTCAATGCAAGTATGTTTGCAGTAGAGTGCCTCAAGGATCTGTGCTTGGGCCTCTTTTGTTTTTAATATTTATAAATGATATCTTTTCCATATGTAAACATTCCTCTATGCATGCCTATGATGCCGGATGATGTTCATGCATGCCGGATGATGTTCAGCTTCATCTTTCCCGCAGAACGGGTCTTTTAGAAGATTTAAGTTACAGGTTGAACGAAGATCTCGATAGTATCCATAAATGGGCTATTAGAAATGGTCTTCAACTTAATGCACTGAAAACATATGTGTTACCTATTGCCAAAAATAAAATCTGCGTAGATGACATTCCGGACTTGTATACAGGGACAGGAAGGTCAAAATAGTAAGCAACGTGAAGAGTCTTGGTTTTCATATTAATTCGTCATTAACTTGTAAATATCATAGCAATAGTGTAGTCAGAAACATTTATTATACCCTGCGAAATTTAAGAATGTCGGCGCAGTTTACACATGTTGATACCAAGCGAAAATTGGTATTACAAATGATAATCCCTTTAATAACTTATTCTGAAATTATTTATAGTAATCTAGATTCACGTTCTGAGCACAAACTGTGAGTTGCGTTTAATCATGCGACGCGATACGTCTATAATATTCATAGGTTTGATCACATACCTCACCTCAAGAAAAGCATACTTGGTTGTGACATTATAAGCTATCTTAATGCTCGTAATTGCATATTCCTTCATAAATTGATTCACTTTAAAGTGCCATTGTATCTTTTTGAAAAATTACAATTTTGTCAGTCAAACAGAAGTTATATGACTCTACCAGACTATTTTTCGTTAGTGCCATTAGATTATGGAATGCATTCCCCAGTCACCTTAAATCTATTAGAAATGAAAGAAGGTTTAGGGAAGCCATTTTAAATCATTTTGCTTGATTGCAATTATCTTTATATAAAATAAAATAACCAGATTTATATTTCAAGCTCAGTATTAACATTTGACGATCTATTTCTTACTATGATTCTTACTATATTTCTTGCTATTTCTTACTATCTTCTTATTATACTGATATTGATATTATTAAATAATAATTTTTTCTAAATTTTTTTAACTATGCCGCGGGGCACTCCCTTATGGAGTGTCGGGTATGACGATCCCGCGGATCCTAAGTCATTGCTCTTGTTAAGTATAAGATTAAGTATAAATAATAAATAATAATAAGTATAATAAATCCATTAATAAAATTTATTGACTATGTTATAATGTCATAATCTTTGAATCTGAATATAAAATTATTTTTAGGCTACTACCTTTGTATTTAAAAAGAACATGTTCTTATAATACTAATATTGAATATCAAATAAATAAATAAATAAATAAATATTTAAATCTACTACCTGTCAGAATGACAATTTTAAAAAATATTGTAAGCCATCATAAAAGAAATTTAAATTATTGTATTTTATTATAAATAAAAATTGCCAAAATAAACTTTGAAAATAAGGCCGGAGAACCCAACTACAGCGCAAATACTTTGAAATAAATTTAGTTTTACTTATATGTATTTTGTTTTATATTCCAAATAAATCAGAGGAAACCTTTTTAAAATGCATTACTTTTTCCGTTAATGAACAAGCATTCTTTCAAGTCTTCACTAAGCAATAATTATTTCATTAGCCGAATCAGAATTCCGTCTATCTATTCGGCTAAAAAATTATTCTTGTGTATCCAAAGTATCAACCAAAATATTGCTACAAGGAAAATGTCCAGCTAGAACAAATCAAATTCGGCAACTACAAGAAGATCGAAGAAAAAAACACACATATCAGCTAATGAAATATCTAAAAATCTTTCTCTGCAGCAGCAACCAAAATATAGCTACAACAAAATCACATCAAACATGTCCAACTGAAAACAAAATAAATTCGGCAACCATGTACATTCATATAAGAAGCTGTAAAGTTTTGTCATATATTCGAATAGGAAGAAACAGTCGTGGACATTAAAAAAATACCGATCTTTTTGCTCCCTTGAGCACGCAGCCGAAATGATGAGAAATATAGAAAACAAAATGTAAACAAACTTGCACTCTTGAAGGGTAAACAATAAATGTCCCACAAAATAACCTGTTCTGTGGATGGATGGCTAATATCAGCGAGTAAAAGCGAACGATCGACGAGTGAAACTTCTTACAATATATACTCGTTGATTGAAGTAGAATGTATATGTTCTCTAGTTATTTTTAAATTTCGAATCGATATATTGTTTTTGACAACAATAGCTGTTCCACCCGAACCGCGCCTGACATCCCCACGTAAAGTATTTGTAGCGGAACCTTCAGTGACGCTATCCCTCACTCTGCAGCTCTTCAAGCTACCCAGCGACACTCTGCCACTATTTAATATAAACTACACATAGTTGCCCACACTATGAATAACTTTGCTTGGCTTATCACACAAGCCAAGTAAGCCAAGTAAAATATTCGTCACATATTAATCTGCCGCTGCACTTATATTTCAGCAGGCATTCGATCTGTTTATTTTAGTTCAAACGTGTTAACTTTCTCGCCCTCTGACGCTTTGTCATAATCGACAAATCGTCAAGTATAGCGATAACCTTGTCGCTGAGTAACGGCTCACTGGGGCGGTCATATTACAGTTTATTTATTTATTTATTTATTTATTTATTTATTTATTTATTTATTCGTTAAGCTTAATACAAGCTGATTAACTAAGAACTAATCTTATTCTAACAGGGTCTTAACTTATTCTAACAGGGTTTGTTTATTTATTTTTTTTTTCTCTCCTTCCCTTGTTTTAGTGTTCGAAAGATATCCAATTCGTGGTGGGCGTAATCCGCCCACCAGAAAAACGTAATTATAAGAACACGTCAAAAGGGAAATACGGAGAGAAAAGTAATAAAGGGAACTTACAATAATTAACAGGGAATATGTATCATATCTTAATTGTAAGAAAAAAATTATAGAGGGGGAAAAATGGCGTTGGAGTTAAGAAGAAGTGGCGTTGGAGTTTAGAAGGGCATTTCGGAGTCGAGATCTGCTCAGATGAAAATCAAAGTCGCTGATCAAATTGTTAGTTACACGAAGCATCCTGGTTACAGGTTCACTGCAACCATAGTCGGTACGATGGAAGTTGAGGTGGAAGAGAGGAATAGACCTAAGGTTACGTCTGTTGGTATTAAAGGATATTAATTGGAGTAGTGCAGGGCAGTTAATGGTACCGCATACAAGTTGATGAATGAAGAGTACATCTGCAACTTCTCTTCGTTTTGCAAGAGATTGCATGTTAATCAACTTCAGGCGGTCTGCATAAGGAGGTAAGTTGAAACTGTCAGAACCGGGAAGACCGCGTAGTGCGAACCTAATGAATCTTCGTTGAACGGCTTCGATTCGCACAGAATGGATGTTGTAGATAGGAGACCAAACCTGGCTGGCATATTCGAGGATGGGTCTAACAAAGGTAAGGTAGAGAGATTTAGTAACGTAAGGGTTGGAGAATTCTCTGGACCAGTGTTTTACAAAACCCAGTGCAGAATTGGCTCTACTAATGATATTATCAATATGAGACCTAAAATTAAGTTCCTTGTCACATATTACACCTAAATCCCTTAAAAAGCTTACAGGAGGAACTGGCTTGCCGAGTAAGTAATATATTCTTGGGGGAAGCTGGAGACGCTTGCGTGAATATGTAATAGCTTGACATTTACTAACGTTGAGCTCTAGAAGATTTTTTGACACCAAGTGGAAAAACTAACTAGATCTTCCTGAAGATAGTGAGAATCGTCGTTAGTTTGTATGCGCCGATAGATTTTCATGTCATCAGCATACACAGAGAGATTGGATTCTTTGATGATGCCATCTACATCAGAGATTGTTAAGACAAACAACAAAGGACCAAGGTGACTACCTTGTGGGACACCAGAGGTAGCTGAAAAAGAATCTGAATTGGAAAATCTAAAGATGACATTATAACGGCGTTCTTCGAGATATGATTTAATCCAAGATATAAAGAGTGATGGAAAACCAAAGGCTTTAAGCTTAAGAAGAATGATAGTGTGTGAGATTTTGTCGAACGCTTTACTAAAGTCGGTAGACACTACATCAACTTCGTACCCACTTTCCAACGAGCATAGAGCGTTTGAAACAAATTCTGCAAGGTTAGTGGTAGTCGATCTTCCTTTGAGGAAGCCGTGTTGGCTGGGAGGAAAAATAGGTTTGCAATGGAAAAAGAGAATGTCATAAATAATGCTTTCAAACATTTTTGGAGTACATGAAAGTTTTGCAATAGGTCTGTAATTGGAAATATCGTTTCTTGGTCCTTTCTTATGCAGAGGTATTATGTATGAGCTCTTCCACAACTTAGGAAAAACGGAATTAGAAATAGAAAGTTGAAAAAGAGCCAATAGGGGATGAGCCAACACGTCCGCGAATTTTTTTATAACATTGTTGTACGCTTAGCGATCGTTGCCTGCCTGTTGGACTAGCTACCTAACACGCAGGCCATCGAGTCGCCAGCAAATAGCCGGTATGCGCAGCGTCAGCGTTTCCTTATCGCTCCGTCAGTCACATCATTAGCGCTGATGACGAGTCAGACGTTTATAAATGCCACCGTCGTTTACCGCTGGCGTTTAGTAATATTTTCATATTAAATAGAAGCAATGAATAACATAACTATAGTGGTGATTTCTCTGTGTGTGTTTGCGACGCTGTACATAGAGTTGCAGCGCATTTTTAATGCGCTATGGTGGCATGGGCTATGGTCCATGCTGCCATAAAATAAGTATTCAGAATAACTTTGTACTCGCTCGGTCTCGGCGGCATTACTGCCGCATATACATTCGTGTTTATTTTTAACAGCATTCTTGTAAATAGTGTAAATAAAGTAGCATTAAAACTAACTTTTTTGTGTGCTTTACTTGATAACCACATATTAAACCCAGGCATATTTAATTTATTAAGCGAATCAATTCGGGTTTTTGTAGCATGCAAATATCTGCGTCAGAATTTTGAGTGAAATGTCGCAGTAAAGAAACTCTATTTGCATGCGCAACGGAACATACATTTAAGGATACGACTGAAACAAATATTTAAAGTAGCTCTTCAATCAGGCCGCAAATTTGTTGAAAAAATTTGCGCTATTTAGCTTTTTTGAATTTTCAATGCCAGAAAAAGAAGAATTGCCATAAGACTTACCCGATTTATTGTTTGAATATTATAAGCGTTTGTATTCTTAGAGTTTTTTTCCACCCATATAGGGATTATTGGCTGGGGTATGGATGTCCTCCAAAGTGCTGATGACGAGTCAGACGTTTATAAATGGCACCGTCGTTTACCGCTGGCGTTTAGTAATATTTTCATATTAAATAGAAGCAATGAATAACATAACTATAGTGGTGATTTCTATGTGTGTGTTTGCGACGCTGTACATAGAGTTGCAGCGCATTTTTAATGCGCTATGGTGGCATGGGCTATGGTCCATGCTGCCATAAAATAAGTATTCAGAATATCTTTGTACTCGCTCGGTCTCGGCGGCATTACTGCCGCATATACATTCGTGTTTATTTTTAACAGCATTCTTGTAAATAGTGTAAATAAAGTAGCATTAAAACTAACTTTTTTGTGTGCTTTACTTGATAACCACATATTAAACCCAGGCATATTTAATTTATTAAGCGAATCAATTCGGGTTTCTTGTAGCATGCAAATATCTGCGTCAGAATTTTGAGTGAAATGTCGCAGTAAAGAAACTCTATTTGCATGCGCAACGGAACATACATTTAAGGATACGACTGAAACAAATATTTAAAGTAGCTCTTCAATCAGGCCGCAAATTTGTTGAAAAAATTTGCGCTATTTAGCTTTTTTGAATTTTCAATGCCAGAAAAAGAAGAATTGCCATAAGACTTACCCGATTTATTGTTTGAATATTATAAGCGTTTGTATTCTTAGAGTTTTTTTCCACCCATATAGGGATTATTGGCTGGGGTATGGATGTCCTCCAAAGTGCTTTGCTTAAAATTTCCAGAAGAAGTTGTTGATCTCCGAGGATTTGTTGTTGATGTCGAGGCGAGAACAAGTTTATGTTGTTTTAAGTTGGAATTTTAAGTCACTCCTCCTCTGCAGTCAAACCTCGCTGATTTTTTACATTTTTGTAGAATTCACAATGTGGAAGGTCATTTGCAGTATGGCCTATATGTGGAAGACCAGCAGCCTTGCAGTTTATGCAGCCAATTGGAATTTTTTTGTTTGCAGCGATAATTGAATGAGCGCGATGAAGCAGTGTGAGAGAAACGCTGACAAAGACGACATTGAACCACTTTTGTGTTGTTCATGCTCTCAAACTTGAAAGAGTTGATGGATTTGATTAAAGCTAACTGGGCGACAACCACACTACTGTCAAACACCAGCTGGTAAAGTGTCGTAGAATTTGTGCTCCTATTCATGGTTGGCGTTTCAAACTGTGAAATGCTTAACACACCCTCGATGTGGTACTCATTTAGAGCATTTTCAATATGCTTAATGTTGTCATCGCACCTTCCATGAATTAGAACGCGGATGATGAAGGCCGTTCAACTGCAGCAATTCGTATCCAGTAGCGCTGAATTTGTTCTTCAGATTTGTAAGAATGGAGTTGTAGTCACCGTCTTCATTAATATCCAGTTGGATTGCGGCAACTTTGCTGGCGATATTTAAATTTTCATTATTTGAATCTACATTATAAGTGACAATGTCAGCCCTAATGCGTTGCGGACCTTGAGAACCAGCGCCCAGAGAAGGCATTTGCATAAGAGCAGCACTGTTTGAGGTATGCAGGCTCTCATAAGTGAAATTTGACTGACAAGTCGCATCCTCACCATCTTGAAGATCGGACTCGCACATGGTGATGTTACCATCAGCAGCAACTGCTGCTGATCCAGAAAACTCTACGGTCTTGATGTTGTTGGTTTTTGAAAACTTAGAACTTGTTTTTCCTTCGTCAACAGGACAGCGACTCTTTGCCATTACACGGATTTTATTAGTGCTGGAGGAAGCCATATTTAAATTTTCAGCATGCTTGTTTAAAGCCATAGTGAGGGACTCCATGTTCTGGTTTAGAGCAAAAATGTTTTATTTAAGTTATCTACATATTTGCATAGATTTAATCTCAATTTGACGTTGTAGCTCCAAAATCAGGCGATCTTTTTCAGCAATTTGGTTATAATGATCTTTCCTTTTTCTTTAGCTTTTTTTATGCTCCTCCATTGCAACGAAACAGAGCACGTCCACCGCGCTTTTTTTAATTTTTTATTTTTTCAGCTGGGAGCAAAAATTCAGCTTTAAATCACTTAAACACAAAGTTTTAAGCAAAACTTAAATTGGAACTGAATAGACAGTATTTATATTGTTTTTTAATGAGAAAAACTTTAATTTTCGCTTTTTAAGCTTAATTCCCAAAAGAATTTTTTCGCGCAGGAAATTCTCCAACTTTCACAGCAAAATGGCGAATTAGAGCGCTTTAAGTTCTAATACAACTTTCCGTTACTTTACGCAGCACTTGGGCGCCTTAGAATCAATGAATTTTTGACACACATTGCTTGCGGCAAAGTATCAAGTCTAGCTACTTCTCGCATCTATCAGTGCATGGGGAAGTAAGCAGACTTACTACTTTATCGATGTAACAATGTGCTGAAAAGTATCAATCCAAGCTACAAAACCATTCAGTTAGTATTAAGAAATATAAGTAAACCTAATTACTATATCAATGCAACTGTGTACGCAAAAACATCGATCCGAACTACAACTGAATAAAAACTGAATGAAACTTAAAAAACTGTTATTTGGAAGTTAAAAAATAACTATAATACATGCAAGAAAATTATTTAAAAAACAGTAACTTTTCACTATTTCACTGCAAACGCACCACGCAAATGTCAGATTAAAACTGATTCAATGTGATACATTTCGCATAAAAGCAACGGTCAAAGAAAACGTAAACAAGAACAGCATGCACAAAGAAGAAAAAAATGCAGAGAAAATAACGGAATGATACTTTTTTTTATTGCTTCTTTTTTCACATTCAAAGTGTGCGAGAAAGTAGTCAAATGAACCTTTGTGCTCTGATTCAGCATACATCGAATATCAAGCAGTAGATTGCTGCATGTACTTCTGTTTTCGTACACAAAAGAAGTGCTACGGAAGTAATGTACGAAACCATGTAAGAGATTACACAGTATTTGGGAAATTTCCTTCTGGGCTTAATCGGGATTCACTGACCACCTTCAGCAAGTTTTGAAAGTTTTTTTATATGAAGTTTTGAAAATTTTCTCCACACTCAATGAGAGAGTAACAAAAACTTGATTAACTTCCCAGTAGAAAAAGTGTAAGATGCAATTGCAGAAGCACTTCTTAGAGAGGTAGAGGACCTTACCAACTGGATTCTTTTCTTAATTATTTTTATATGAAACGAGCAAACATGCAAGGCACTCTCCCTTCTCCAAAAAGAGCTTATATAAAGACTTCAGGAATGCCTTTACAAGAACAATTCCCATAAAGCGTTGCAAGGAACAGCGTTCAAATGTGGTTATATTCAAGCACTTCTAAAGCAAGTTACATAGAAGTACTTACTTAAGAGGTTATATGGAATCTATTAAAAAACATAACTAAGTGCGATAAGCATTTGAATGCGCATCGCATTTCATTTTCGCAACGCATTGATTTGTATGTTCTAGTTAAATAGGGAGCTATTTTTTTTTTTGGCTAAACACGTAGTTTGTGGACCTTATTCTTCGCAATCTAAAAACTTTTTTTAATTCTATTATAGAATTTCCTTTAGTAACGTATATGTCTTGAGAAGTAAGTTAAAGTAAGAATTAGAACACTTTTATATAAATGTTATTGGTATAAACTTGCTATAAAAAATATTTTTAATAGCATTAAATAATTTAAATGCCTTTTTTTTCGGATGCCATCGTAATTATAATTTTGAAAATATCTGATGCAATCAAATTATGGATATTTTCGGCTATACCGCCCCTATTACATTTTTTTGTACCACGCTCAACTAAAAGGAAAAAGATTTTGTATTGAAAATGAAAAAGAAGGTTTTGTTAATAATGTACCAAATCTTGCTCATTGTAGTAGTTTATTTCAGCTTCCAAACGCTACAATTCTTGAGTGAAGACCATACGCAACTCAAGAAGACCATTGAGACTTTTCGGTACAGTCAACCCTTCTGATTGCATTACCTTTAACAATGCTTGTGCAGTTGCTCTTGGTTGATTGTAATCATACCATTTCTTTAGTTTTTTTTTTTAAATTCAATTCGTCCCCAAAACACATTTCACACGCATTCGTCGCAATTATGTTATTTGTATCCAAAACGTCATTTAAATTTTCATTGCATGCCTGTGCTGGGTTTTCAGACACAACACTCTCACTTATAATTTTAGTTTTCTTATGAACACACTCTTTTAATTTCTTCTGTAGTTCTTTTTTTCTTTTAATATTTTTTTATTAATAGCGCTTTTACTAATTCCTTTTCTGCTCATATTTTATTTAGAATTTTTGTTTGTTGCGCTGTTTCTTTGTCTGTTGCTTGTAGATATGCAAGCAATGCATTCTACCCATTCTCTTCTCACTTCTTTTTTTCAGTTTAGATGGAGTTTCACTTTTATCATTGCTTCTGATAAAAGGGCATGACAATTTTACTGGGTTAATTTCAATTTTCTTGCGGAACCTTTTTGCGCGGTGTTGCCAGAATGTGGTTTCTTGAGTTGAAATTGGTATATTTTATTTTTGAAGCTTCAAAATAAAGTAGCATTGTGTCTGGCAATATTGAATATGTCAAAGAAAAACAGAAAACTTGCTAGAAGTTTTACCTTTTTCACACAGTAACATAAATTAAATACCACTAAAATTCCCATGGCAAAGTTAAAAAAAATTTCAACTGCAATTAGAAAATACCAAAAGAAAACCCGCGATCATTAAAAATTACCACGAAAATACCACTCGTTTTAAAAATACCACCAAAAATCCAATATGCATTAAAAAATCCCACAAAAAATCCCATATACATTAAACAATACCACAATAAATCCCACAAGCATAAAAAATTTAAAAAAAAATTAGAAATACCACAAAGAAATAATAATGGTATTCAATGAATGGCACATTTGTGTTGTTAATAGCGTAATAGCTATATATTAACTGAAGCGTATTATGCAACAGAAAAAAATGTAAGGGATTTTACATACACAGCTTACGACAATGCGGTGCAAGTAGAGCGTATAATGGCAACTTTGATTTCATTTTAAAGGATAATTGAAAACCAATGGATTCAATAAGTAAACTTGCAAATATTTTTTATTATTGTTTTGGTAGTAATTATAATTAATTTGGTAGTAATTGTTTTTCTTATTTTTGGCATTTTAAAATCATTTTTGTTAACTTTACGCTAGCAAAAAATCAAAAATTCAGGATAATATTGCCATATGTCAAAAAATGTCTACTTAGTTTTCATGAAGGTAACTTGGTCTTAAAACAAATATACAATTTAATCGTTCTTATAAAGAGTAGGTTCGATAAAATGTACAGCGTAAGCCTATAAGTTTATATACGTCGTTCATTGAATACCATTATTAAATTTTTGCTTAATAAAAGTGAAAATATACGTCGTTCATCGAATACCATTATTAAATTTTTGCTTAATAAAAGTGAAAAATAAATTTTTAAGACGAAAATTCCCGTATTCCCATGAAATTAAAAAATACCATGCTGAACTCCCACGTCAATTAAAAATACCACGCTGGATTAAAAAATACCATGGGAATTCCCAAAAAAAAATCCCAACACCAATTAAAATTACCACGAATGGGAATTTCCCCACATTACTGGCAACCTTGCCTGCGGCACATTCTTATGCAGAGAATAAAAAAGCTGTCACAAAAAACTTGCTGAAGGTGATCAGCAGGCATGCCAACCGGTGGTGAATTTCCCGATTTGAGAGGAGTTTCAAGTCGATTGGGGAATGAGCTCAAATATGCGGGGAATTTCATTTTTCATCTTATTTTAATGATTATTTAAGGGAAATTTCATATTTTATCTAATATTTGCGGCGAATTTGATTTTAATATAAATTGTATGATACGATGTTTTCCTTACATAAAAATTTTTTAAAAATACCAAAAAAAAAAACGCTTATTGCCAAACTAGTTTTTTATTAGTACATTTTTGTTAAATTTTTAATATATTATCGTTTATAACCTAGGAAAGTATTGCACATTGAAGAAAAAAATTGACAAGGATTTTCATTTCAATTACATCCATCATATGTGTGCTAAGTCAGTCAATTTAGCATACTTTAGAATCGGACCATCGAGTTATTAGGTCTGAACGTTAGGTCTGTTCCCGTACTCGATTCAAGTCAGAAAGCAAAAGTTTCTTGAAAGCGTTATTTTACAAATTTTTTAGGCCAGAGAGTAAAGAATAACATGCAAAATGTCACTCTTTATTCTATTATAATTACTCAAATCGACTGTAGCTTCCAAATTTGAAATCGCGACTCAACAAAATATTAAGGAGTTAGGGGCAGTCAGAGGTATAAAAACACAAGTATTTTTAATAATTTTTTTCCTCAATAATTAAATTTATTTTATAGAACCAACAATATTAAATTAAAATATGTTTTTTTTTTGGACACACACAGCTGTTCTACAAAACGTTAAAATAATAGAAAGAGAAAAAAACTCCAACATAAGAACAACATTAGAAAGTCTACTTATCTAAAAAAAAAAACATAAAACAACCCAGTACTTCTTGAAACTTAGACCTGCTACTTGGTTTGAGAATTCGCATACCCCCAGTGGTAGGGGCATGCCCTCGCCTCTTATCTTGTACGTCCTTTTTACACATCAATGTCATTGGCAGGGTCGAACATGGTGCATTACCATGGTCTTTACAATTCTCCTGTCCGATTGGGCCATACCTGCAAAGGTTTGAGAAATGGCATATCCAAAGGGATATGCTGCCACCAGCCGAACTACTGAGAAACGATGAACAAAAAAGTAGACGTTCACAACATAAGCTCGATATAACACATTCTATTAATATAGCATCAAAAATCTTACCAATATTACAAAAATTCGAATAACATTTTAATTGTATTTGTCGTTTAAATATTAGTTTTGTCGTTTGAAAAATTTTGTTGTTCTTCTCTATGTTCATTGGTGCTAGTTAAGAAAATGTATTGTATGTTAATTTTAAGAAAAATCAAACTTTAGTTAGCAAAGAAAAGTGCCCTGAGTAAAAAAAAACTCCGAAACGTTGGCAAAAACTAAAAATGAATATAAAAAAGCTTAAAGGTTCCAAAAAATTTAATTTTTATATATTTCAAAGGGTCGCTAAAAATTAGCCTTTTTTAAAATAAAATAACACAAATGAAAAGTAACCTTTAAAAATTAAATTATATAAAAAACGAATTTATTTAAAATATTATGTTTTGACTTGGTTTAGCCCAAATTTGAAAAAAAAAACAGAAATTATATATGAAGTTACGTGTTTTTATCGAAATTATGTTTTTAAAGTTTGTGACCACTGTAATTCCAAAACCGGTCTTTGGATTTGAATAAAATTTATGCATCTATTTGAAAGCATAAAAAACTAGTATTTGATGAAATATTATTTTTTAAAAACCTTAATTTTTATAAAAAACTTATTGTTGCATTTTTCTTTGAAAATCCGGAAGTAAATTATCGGAGGCCGCTATTTTGTTTATTTAAAAAAACAAAAATGAAGCTTTGATCCGGCACTAGATTATCAAAATAATAATTTTGTTTATTTGAATGATTTTAGATAATCCTGTAAGAAGTTATAATGGTCACCGCAAAGCACCACTTATGAAACAGGGTACAACAAATATGGCGATAACTTCATATATAAATTATATTTGGGTCAAATCAAGTTAAAACATAATATTTTAATTAAGTATTGTTGGTTTTTTAAAATAAATTAAATTACTTACAAGAAATACTACTTAAAATAATTGTTTTTTCGTACCTCTGACTTCCCATAACCACTCAAAAAAATCTATAAATAATTTGATGAAAAGTTTTTACTTTGAGGGGAATTTGATAATTTTCCACGCGAAATCAGAAAATGAAGGGTTGGTTTTTAAGATAGAGCTCAAGAACATTTTGAAAATTTTTAAAGCAAATTTGTGTTTATTAACCGTCAATATTCATGTGCTGTCTTAAAATGAAAACTCCCTTTTCGGATTCCTGGCGAAAATTTGTTCATGATAAGGCTCCATTTTTTCTCATGGCGACCATTCAAAAGTTAGCTTAAAACTGATTAAATTTGATACATTTCGTAACCAGCATAAAAGCAGTGGTATTTCCACGAACTGTATTCAGTCTAATAATAAAAATGTTTAACAAAAAAAAAAAAACAACTTCAAAACCACTACGAAGTAAAAAATAATTTTAAATTACTTTTCACATTAATTCTTGGTAAAATTTGATAATTTATTTATATATATTATCAAATTGGAGTTCTTATTATTATAGTTTGTTTCTATTTTGTATTATTATCATAAATATATTAATTTCTTTATGAATATAAAACCTTTAAAGCCAGAGCGTTAATTTTAACAAAGTCTAATTATATAAGCGCCGAATGTAAAGGTTTTATATTCATGGAGAAATTAATATATTTATGATAATAATATAAAATAGAAAAAAAATTTATTAACAAGATTTCCAATTTAATAATAAATATAAATAAATTATCAAATTTGACCAAGAATTAATGTGAAAAGTAATTTAAAATTATTTTTTACTTAGTAGTGGTTTTGAAATTGGTTTTTTTTTTTTTGTTAAAAAGTTTTTATTTCTTCCTTTTTAGAGATTGACAGCAATTTTGCCCATTCTTGTAACGAATTTCGGTACCCTAATGTCAATATTCCAGATACAGTGTTTTTCTTATAGTGACACGACCTTTCAAAAATTCCGCCTTCTTTCTTGATTGTGTTTTGTTATAATTCTACCTATTCTTGTACAGAATTTTCGTGCCCTAGTGCTAATATTATGTAGCATGCAACGGTTTAAATGCTTTTTTAAAGATTTTGAATTTGCTGACAGGAAGCGGATGCACGCATTATATCCGGCTAGGGATCGTCGGCTTGTGGGGTGGAGTTCTTGCACCCTATCAGACAATGCTTTACCTTGCTACGTAAAAATTATTTTAATTTGCGTGCGGAGTATGTAACTTAAATACATATATAGAATCGGACAAGATGTGTAGAAGAGATAACTTAGACAGGAAACGGAAGTGACCTAATTTCGGACGGACATATTAGAAAAGAACTTGTTAGCAAACAACCTTCTGCTGCAAGACATATATGGAAGATATTATGTTGCTTGATGATGTTAGTGCAACATATATATACCCTCCCAGCCATGATCTTAATTTTAACACCAAAAATTAAAAAAAAAAACAAACTAAATAGGATCCCTATCTTTCATCACAAACCAACTACCTTATGCTGAAATCAAAAGAAAATATTTAACTTTCCATGATAACAAAATTTTTATTTCATATAAAAGAGATAAACATTATTGTTAAATAAAACTAAATTATATGTTAATTTTATTAACATTTAAATCCTATAGAAATATTTATATTAGGTACTTAGACCAGAAAACGAGAAATAAAAAAGTTCTACCAAAATAGTTATGGAGAAAAAGAATAAGAATACAAAAGAATTAAACCGGGGTCAACAAACTTTAGCTATTGCTTATATACTAAGTGTTGTTTTTGTTTTTCGTATAAAATAATACAGAATGGCAAGTGTTACCATTTGAAAATTGTGTGTTCCAATAATTTTAATGACTGTGACATTGTTTGGGTAAATTTGTCCGAATAAAAATCGAGAGATTGTTTATATTTAATTCATTTAATTTTAGATTATTTAATACATATTACAGATTTTTTACTTGTACAAATTCCGCGTGTTCTAGATGCTCAATAAAAGGAGAAAAAACTAAAAACTAACTCAAGAGCACAAACTGTATGTAAGGAAAAAACAAAACGAAAAAACCTTAGAATAGAGATAATTGAAAGAATTATAAAACAGGGCTGCCAGACATATTTTGTTAGATAATCTTTAACATTTCCGCCCACCTCGTCCAGCATCTGCGGCGACACATTAGTCCGATTACCGCCCACCTTATGCAAATAGGTTACCTGATTGAGGCTCGATTGGTAGCAATGATACCTTGGAAATTGGCCGCTTGAGAACGGTATCCTTGGTCTTGATAGTAACGACCCTGATTTGTCCGTCTTCTCCTGGATATGTCTCGACGATTCGACCAAGGGCCCATTGAGTTGGGGGCAAACGTTCATCACGGAGCAGAACCAGTTGACCAATGGCAATGTTTTTTTTCTGTTGTTGCCATTTAGGTCGGGTATGCAGCTGATGTAAATAGTCGAGCGACCATCTGCGCCAAAAGTCTTGCTGCATTTGTGTAAGTTGCTTCCATCGGCTCAGAGAGTGAAGCTTCAGATCTAAGCTGCAAGGCTCGGGAAGTGATGTGAGAGCTCGACCCACAAGAAAGTGGCCAGGGGTTAAAGCCGTGATATCGGTGGGATCATCAGTTAGAGCTGATAACGGCCGTGAGTTAAGGCAGGCCTCTATTTTCTTCAGCACCGTGTAAAATTCTTCAAACGTAAGCGTGGTTGCACCAACTACTCGTTTCAGGTGATATTTCATGCTTTTTACCCCGGCTTCCCAGAGCCCTCCAAAGTTAGGGGCAGCTGGGGGTATGAAGTGCCAGTTAACGCCAAGCTTAGAAGCATGTAGTGCAGCTGCGCTTTGTTGGGTATGAAAAGCTTGTTTTTCTTCTTTTAGAAAGGTGTTTGCGCCGATAAAGTTAGTTCCGCGATCACTGTAGACATCTGAGCAGATCCCTCGCACTGAAACTAATCTGCTGAATGCGGCGATGAAGGCTTCTGTTGTCAAATCGCTCACTAACTCCAAGTGGATCGCTTTGGTTGACAGGCAGACAAAGAGTGCGACGTAACCTTTGTAGCTTCGGTGACCACGACCCTTGGAGGCGCGAACGCTAAAGGGCCCGGCATAGTCGACACCGGTGTGCATGAACGGCAAGGATGGATTGCAGCGCTCAGGTGGCAAGCTTCCCATGATTTGTGTGAGCGGTGAACATGATTGCCGAAAGCATAGAACACAGCTTCGAATGATTCTTTTAACCACAGTGCGGCCGTTGATAATCCACCATCTTCTGCGAAGGAATTGCAACGTTGCTTGTGTGCTTCCATGAAGCACTCGTTGATGTGCATCTTTGATCAATAATGAAGTCAACAGGTTAATTTTGGGTAAAATTATAGGATAGCATTCACTGAAAGGAATGTGCGCGTTGTTTAATCTTCCACCTAAGCGCAGGATGCCTTCAGCATCTAACGTTGGATTCAGTTTAACAATTTGGCTGCTTACAGGAAGTGGCTGGTCACGTTGAAGACAGTGAATTTCTCTTTGGAAAACATCGTGTTGAACTCGCTTCACCCAAAAAATCAATGCTGCGCTGCGCTCCGACCATGTGCAGAAAGACTCAGTCACATGTGGTTTTTTGCGGACGGCATTGATAAACCGCTGAACCCAAGCTGTCGTGGCGAGAAGTTTCTCGAGTGTGGAGTAATTTTCCAGTAGAAACGTTGACGCAGATTCGGCTTGAGCTACGCAAGCTTGAACCTTTTTCAGTTCGTGCAACTCGTCAGGAATTTTTGGCTTTTGTTGTGGCCAGTGTGTTTCAGCTAGCTTCAACCACGAAGGACCAGACCACCAAAGCGGATTGTCAATCAGCTCACTTGTTGTTATGCCACGGCTGGCACAATCAGCCGGGTTAAACTTTGTTGGCACGTAATTCCAAAGCCATGCTGATGAAATGTCCTGGATTTGTATAACTCGGTTAGCAACAAAGTCTTTAAGCTTACCAGGACTTGTTCGTATCCAATAAAGTGTTGTTATGGAGTCCGACCAGAGATAAGTTTTGGTCTGATGGACGTCGAAATGAAAAGTGTTGTGTACCTTTCGAGCGAGCTTGGCTGCGAGAAGAGCTGCACACAGCTCAAGCCGCGGTATAGTGACACGCTTCAAGGGAGCAACCTTCGTTTTTGCCGTCAGCAAGTGCACGGTTATGTTGCCCAATGAAATTACCTTTAGATATGCTGCTGCTGCATAAGCGTGGGTAGATGCATCTGCAAAGGTATGCAGCTCATACGATGAACTCTGCAACGACATGTGTATCCAGCGTGGGATTTTTACCTTAGCAAGGTTCTTCAAGTCGTTTCGGAACTCGATCCAGTCTTTCTGAAATTCGTTTGGCAGCTCGTCATCCCAGTTGAGGCCGGTAAGCCACAGGCGTTGAAAGAAAATTTTGCCACGAATAACAACTGGGGCGAGGAATCCAAGGGGGTCGAAAAGCTTGGACACGTCCGAGAGCAGCTGTCGCTTTGTAAAAACCTCGATTGTATAGTCCAGGCTGACTCTGTAGCTGAACTCGTCCGTCTGGGTGTACCACATCATGCCAAGAGCCGTAGTTCCTTCGTCGAATGGTACTTCTAGCTCATTCGAAGGTTTGTCATCGTTCGGTGCGATTGCCTCCAACAACGACGAAGAGTTTGAATTCCACTTTCTTAATAGGAATCCACCTGCTTGTAATAGTGCCTTGAGCTGCTTGGTGTCCATGATTGCAGTAGCTACGTCATCAGCACCAGACAACACATCATCGACATAAAAGTTGTTTAAAAGTGTTTTCGACGCGTTAGGATAGCGTAATTTTTCATCGCTGGCAAGCGTTCGAAGGACGTTGATTGCAAGGTACGGCGCGCAGTTCGTGCCATAAGTGACGGTTAAGAGCCGAAAAGATTTCGGCGCATCTCGTGGACTGTTTCGCCACAAAATTCTTTGGAGATCAGCATCTCTCTTGTCGATCCAGATCTGGCGATACATTTTTTCTATATCACCAGTGAAGGCTATTTGATATCGACGCCAGTTAAGAACGATTGTTGATAGGTCGTTTTGCGTCTTCGGACCAATATGCAAGCAGTCATTTAGCGACACGCCTGAGTCGCTCTTTTGCGAGGCGTTAAAAACCACTCTGAGTTTAGTGGTTGAGCTTGAGTCTTTTACCACGCCATGGTGAGGTAAGTAGCAGACATCGTTCGTTGTTGAGTGATTTGGAATTTGCTCCATATGGCCAAGCATCAGGTACTCGTCCATGAAATTTTTGTAATTTTGCTGATTTGCTGCATCGCGAAGAAGTCGGCGTTCCATGCACTTCAAGAGGTTTATGGATGCATGATGTGTTGACGCAAGCTGTGTCACGTCGGCGCCGTCCTTTACAGGCAATCTGACAACGTAGCGGCCGTTTTCTAGACGCCTGGTAGTTTTCTCGAAAAATTCTTGGCAAGTGCGTTCATCCTTTGTGAGTGCAGGACTCAAATGAACTTCTTCCAACTCCCAAAATCTACGCAGCGATTCATCTAGGTCAACGATTGTGAAGTTACAATTGTACGCTTGTTCACTTGCTGCAAGCTTATGTTTTGAGGTGAGACCACCGAACACAACCCAGCCTAGATGAGTATTTTGAGCAATGGTGTTGTTAATTTTACTCCGCTTAAAATCATTCTTAAGCATCACGGCATAGTCTGCAGCGCTCAAGATGAGGTCAATGCCTCCAGGAACATTTAGATTGGGGTCTGCCAAATTAAGCTCTTGATAATCGATGAGTTGACTAGTTGGAACTCTGAATGTTGGAGTAAGATTACCAACACGAGGAAGAACTAGTGCTACGCATGTGGCCTCAAATGATGCTGTCTTAAGAGATTTGATCTTGAACTCAACGATACCTCGAGCGAGTGCAATTTTACTACCACTGGCTCCATTCACTGGGATATGAGCGGCTACACGTGTTAATTTCAATTGTTTCGTAGCAAATTCACTTATAAATGAAGCCTCAGCTCCACTATCGAGTAATGCCCTGAGCGTGAGCTTGTGCCCACTGTTGGAGACTATTGAGACTAATGCTGTTCCTAATAGCACCGGTGAAAGCTCAGGAATGGATTTTGCTGACGAGTCGTTCTTAATCATAGCGTTATTTGCATTTAAGTTTGCCGTTTTAGCAAGCGTGTGCATTGATGGGCTCGTGCTGACACTAGCGTTGAAGTTTAAATTTGGTTTAAAGTATTCATGCAGCATGGAGTGATGCATTTTATTGCAATGCTGACAGCGCCGATTTGATGAACATGCTGACTGTTGATGACCAGGTCTCAAACAGTTGAGACACATGTTGCACTTTTCGATGAAATTGTAGCGCTCCTGAGGAGACTTCCTTCTAAAATCTTCGCAAAACATAATGATGTGTTTGCCGGCACAACCAGGACAGCGTCCAGGGGCGGCATGATGGGTTTTAACTCCATGTTGGTGTTTATTTTTTGATAAAACTGTGTCTTTGAAGGCAGGCTTCGAATCCAGAGAGCTCTGGAAAATTTCTAGAGATTGAGTACGATTCTCTAGAAACTCTTTAAGTTGGTCGAAAGTGGGTATTTCGTTACCAGAAGTGAAGGAAAGCTCCCAAGCTTTTCGTGTGACTGGGTCCAATTTGTGGACAATAGTGAAAACTAACCAATCATCCCAGTGTTCAACAGGGCGATTCAGTTGCTCTAGAGCGCGAACAGCTGAAATGACGCCATCGAGTAACTTTCTTAAATTAGATGCGCTCTCATTTTGAGCAGCTGGTAGTTGGGTAAGTCCAGCTAAGTGCGCGTTAATGATGACGCGTTTATTCTCGTACTTGCTTCTTAGCAACTCCCAAGCAACAGAAAAGTTGCCATCCGTCATTGTTATGTTCTCGAGTGCGTGCGCTGCTGCGCCTGTAAGGCAATCTTTCAGATACTGCAGCCGCTGAATGTTTACGAGAGATGTGTTTTTTATAACCACAGACGTGAAGAGATCCTTGAATGAATACCAGTTTAAGAAGGATCCGTCGAATAGAGGAATCTTCAGACGAGGTAGACTCTGAGCTGGGCTATGGTGAACGACATATGATGATTGTTGCTGCGTATCATCCGCGGAGCTCGCTGGTGGTGTGGTCAATTCATCTAATAACTCATGTAGATCACCCATAGCCTCAGCATAAGTGCATTCAACGACATCATATTCGACTAGATGAACTTCAGCAGATTTTTCTTTGAAGTCAGCTTCTGAACTCATTTCGTTGTGGATCGCCACATACTTTGACCAATATTGCTCCAAAAGTTGTCTGCGTGCAGTAAAAAACCCTTTGGTTTGTTTGGCTTTCGCAGTTTTCCGCGTATTTGCAGCAAATTTGGTGATAGCAGCTTCACTTGCTTTTAGCTGCTTTAACTTGTCCATTTTTTCTTTTATAAAATACAGAAGGTTCGAAAAAATAAAGCTATTTAAATTGTTTGTACAGATATTATTGCAAGTCGTCGACTTTATTTGTTAGCAAATGCCGCAAGCAAAGCAAAACATAAAATGTAAACAATGTAAATGTCAACCTCTTGCACGTTTTACACTTTACTTTGTTCGTTGGTTTCTTTTCCTTTTTGTTTTAGCTAAACTTGTTTTTGGGGTTTTTTTCCTTTTTTAATGTGCGAAAGAGATAGGTGTAGCAACGTGTTTGATTGACACTTGCCACTGAGATTCGACGTTGCTGCGACGCGCTATAAGGTGACTGCGCTGCACGTAGACACTTTCACAAATAATAAATTTCGCAAGTTTGAGGTTAGGGCTTTTGTGACACGAGGGAAAGTTGTCTCACAATGTCACTGTAACTGGTTAGCTTTGGAACACATGCACTGAGATCACCTTTTTTCGACTAGATCGAACCCGCGCGTGTAAGACAAACTGGAGCACGTTGTGGAAGTAGATTCCTTTTTTTTTTTTTCTTTTCTTAAAGCTTGGAAGTAGATTCCGTTCACTTTTGTGTTTTACAAAGGGAGCGGTTCCCCGCAAGGGATGCCAATGTTTGGGTAAATTTGTCCGAATAAAAATCGAGAGATTGTTTATATTTAATTCATTTAATTTTAGATTATTTAATACATATTACAGATTTTTTACTTGTACAAATTCCGCGTGTTCTAGATGCTCAATAAAAGGAGAAAAAACTAAAAACTAACTCAAGAGCACAAACTGTATGTAAGGAAAAAACAAAACGAAAAAACCTTAGAATAGAGATAATTGAAAGAATTATAAAACAGGGCTGCCAGACATATTTTGTTAGATAATCTTTAACAGACATTTATGCACTATTATACATAAAACAACCATTTAATGGCTAAAAAAAATTATAAACAGGAAATTTTTCTTTTTTTTTTTCTTTTAGCTTTAAATTATTAGATTTAAATTATTCATTATTTAATTTAAATGAAGAAAATAAAATTTGAGTAGCTAAGTGCGAACAAAACAACATCTTCGTTTGCAATGCTAATAAAAGAGTAATTCTCATGCATTCTTTACAATAAAAAGCTTGATTTCAACTCACTTCTTTTAACGCCGCTGCTCCCACGATGAAAGATCTTTCAGCGTTGTGCTGCGAGAGAGCATTTGATGATCTGGAAAATTATTTAAGAGAATTTTTCTCTTTCATTGCAAAGCACGACATATACACATTTGTAACACACATTCAATAAAAAAATCATTAAATGTTCAGCTTAACTCACCACTATGGCAATTAACTTCGTTAGCATTATTGTTAACATATATATAAAAAAAATAAAAAACCTACATTCATGTAATTACCTTTTAATTTTTGAGAATGTTAATCTGTATTTTTTCCATCAAATTTTCATTTTTTTTAATTATTCACAACATTAATTTTTTTTCATCACTTTTTACTTAAGTAGTTAATAAGTTTCTTTTCTTTAACTTTAAGTGTGTATATAATAGAAATTGTTGTTGGTTACATGAATGTATGTTGTTTTTTTTCACTTATATTAGTTCATGATGTTTTAATTATGCAAATTAGGTCTTTATTTAATATTTTTAATGATTTTAGATTTTATGAATGTATGTTAGGTATTAATGTTAGCAGTATATATAGGTTTTCTTCACTATTTTCTAATTTTTAAGTATTTTTAATTCAATTTTTAGATTTAAGCAGTATGTATGTAAAAAAATTATTTTTAAAGTGTTTCTTCTTTAATTTTTGTAAATTACTAAATTGTTATTGATTTTATTTAACCATTGTTAAAAGTTATTACTTTTCACTTTTTTGTATGTTTAGTCTGGTCAAATATTTCTAACTTTTATTATAAACCACATGTTTAAGTTTCTACCGCTTACGACTGCCGACTGAAGCCAAACTCACGAAGCCAATTTTGCCTAGATTTCTGGTTCGGCATAAAAACTCGTTCTCAGCATATACAGAAATGTTGATATAAATCGAAAATCCACTTTGGGATTTTTAATAAGGCGCCAATCTAGTTAATAATTTTTAATTAGATTTTGATATAAAATTATGCAAAAATTTTACCCGGTTTGGAATTGACGCCAGGAAAAGTTAATTTTTCAATCCTGTAGGACAGGTGTCATCAAATCTTAACTTTTCAAAGGTTATAAGATAATTTTAGTTCAATAAGCTTAGATGACAGTAGATTATTTCTACAATTAAATAAATTTATTTAATTAATAAAGAATGATTATAATTTTATCTCTTTTTCTCTATTATTTTTATTTAATAAAAAAATGTAACTTACTTCTTTTCCAATTTATTTGCATTTACTACTTTAAATTAAAGTGGCAAAATTAAGTAAATAAAACTTGTTTCCAAAATGTGATTGGTTTTAAAATTTTAAAAAAACACCTTGAAATTATGATAATTTTTCGACTTTTAAATAAGCACTTGTTTCCTCGTTGGCTTCTGGATAGAAAAAGGTCGAATCACTGTACCGGAAATTACTCGTTTGGTAATAAAAACAATCTTAAAAGCATGTTTAAGAAAATTTCGAGATAGATAATAATATTTATTCAATTTCCGGTACAGTGGTTCGTATACAAATTCAATTATTTGACCAATAGATGGCATTAAATTCATGGCTAAAAATTTATGAATTCTCAGTAAGATTTATTTAGAATCAAAAATAAAAATTTCTAAAAATATTAGAGAAATTGAGCTCCAAGTCCCCTACGTTTTCTCCCCAACCAAAATCAGACTTTGGGGTCGAAACGCACACCAAAGCTGATCACACTTGGAGCGAAAACAAATGAATAAAAAAAAAGATTATTGCCGTATGTCTTTGGCATGGTAAGTGCTAATAAACTGTCCTAGTGGATCCTCCAGCTCGTAATAGCAATTACCCAATTTCTTTCTTACACGAGCTTTCACAAAAGTTTTGCCCAATTTGGCATTATAGCCTTGCTCGAAATTGCTTTGTTTAAAATTGCGTCTGTACACTTCTTGACCCACATCGTAAGACACTATTTTTTATCTTACGTTGTATGCTCTTTCATTACGTTCCTGTTGTTTTCTCATCGTAACACCAGCCCTATTTCGCACAATCTCCAAAGTATCCTCTCGATTAAAGTTCACAGTTCTGTCCTCTAACATTTTCAGCTTCCTAAGCAATGCATATGTAGAGCCGTTCGTCACCATATTTTGGCCAAAAGCCATGAAGTATGGTGAGGTACCAACTGAGGAATGTACCGCTGAGCGCAAAGCACAGCAAATGTTGCTAAGGTACTTGTCCCAATCCTTCTGCTCAGGTTTCACATACACTTTTATAGCCGAGATGACAGAGCGATTAACACGTTCCGATGCGTTTGCTTGAGGAGAATGAAAAGCTGTATAAATATGGCTTATACCATATTTTTGCAATAAATTATTAAATTTGTTGGATTTAAACTGCGTCCCGTTGTCGGAAATTATACTTTCAGGTACTCCAAAAGTATGAAAAAGTTCGTTCTCAAGATAAGTATCAACTACGTCGGCCGTAAACTTTTTAACTGGTTTGAGGAAAGGAAATTTAGAGAAATGATCAAGTACAATAAATATGCCTATATGGTCAGAGCTAGAGCGAGGATATGGCCCAAGAAAATCCACATATAGACGCTGGAAAAATCGGTGCGTCTCTGCGGTCTTACCCATTGGTGGACGCAGCACGTGATTTGGGTGTTTTTTGCACTTGCAGATTTCACACGAATTTATGTAGGATTTTACATCGGTAACCATACCAGGCCAGAAATAGTACCGACGAATTCGTTCGAGGGTCTTATTTATACCATTATGGGATGACAACAGGTCATAATGGGCTTTTCGTAGCACATCATCAACCAAACATCTCGGTATCCATAATTTCCAACACAAGTCATCGTACAGCTGTTCTCCAGTTGCATGTTCCGTTCTTCGGTAAAGAAAGTTATCAACCACCCTCAAATCTGGAAACTGACTCTCATTATCCTTGACCTTTTGGATAAGGTCTTTATATTCATCAGACTGAAACATGGATGAACTCAAGTCAACGAAAATACCGCTGTCATTTTCTAAAGCGGACAAGTCTTCGGTATTGACTCTAGACAGAGCATCCGGAACTACATTCCGACTACCGCGCCTATGTTGAATGTTAAAACAGAAACCTTGTAATTTTAAAGCCCACCGAGCTAATCGTGAGCTCAAATCAGTTTGAGCCATTAGCCACTTGAGCGATGCATGATCAGTAATAATCGTGAATTCGTGACCTTCTACATACGGCCGGAATTTTTTTACACTGAGCACGGCAGCTAAACATTCTTGCTCTGTGACGGAGTAGTTGCGTTGGGCGTGGTTTAATTTTTTTGACATGAATGCAATGGGGAATTCATCACCCTCTCTATTGACTTGAACCAAAACGCCGCCAACACCTGTTTTACTCGCATCACAGTGTATGCAAAAAGGCTCAGAAAAATTCGGACTATGCAGCACGGGAGCGCTGCTCAAAACTGACTTAAGCTCTTTAAAAGCTACTTCGGCTTCGTCCGTCCAATTAAAACTTTTTGTTTTTCAACAAATCTGTTAGTGGTGCGGTAATCGAAGCATAGCTCCGAATGAATTTTCTATACCACCCAGACATTCCAAGGATTCGTCGAAGCTGCTTTATCGAACGCGGCGAAGAAAAATCAGATATAGCCGATACTTTTTCAGGGTCAGTTCGAATAATACCGTTTCCTACTATATGGCCCAAATACCGTACCTCTTTTAAACAAAATTTGCTTTTCTGCACATTAATCGTCAAACCAGCTATCTTAAGATGCTCAGCGAGTACCTTAACGACTTCCAAATGTTTCGAAAAGCTCTCGGAAATGATCAACAAATCATCCAGGTATACAAAAACTTCAGACCGAAGATGACAGGGAACCACCTTGTCCATGAGACGTGACATGGTCTGCGGCGCATTGCATAGCCCAAATGGCATCACTTTGTACTGGTACAAAGGTCTACCTGGCACTGTGAACGCTGTTTTGTCTCTGGAATTCGGATGTAGAGGTATCTGCCAAAAAGCATCTTTTAGATCTAAACTAGAAATAAATTCTGCTTTTGGTAGCCTACTTAAGATACCATCTATGCTTGGCAAGGGGTATGCGTCCTTTACGGTGACCGCGTTGACCTTCCTGCTATCCAGACATAAACGAACCTTTCCGGGCTTTTGCACCAAAACTATTGGCGAGGACCACGCGCTGTCGGATTCTTCAATGACTCCTAAATCCAACATGCGATCAACCTCAGCGTAGATCAACTTTTCAATAGCCGGAGAAACCGGGAAGTGGCGTTGCTTACTAGGCTTAGCATCACCAACATCAATCACGTGTGATATCACCTTAGTTCTGCCGAGACCTACTTTCGCAAATGATGGAAATTTGTTAATAATATTTTTCAATTCTTGTGACTGGGTTTCTGTTAATAAGTGTAGGTCTGAATGATTTAAAAATTCCATCTCATTGACTTCATGTAAAAGTTCTTTGGGTAAAAGATAAAGAACGACTTCCAAAAATCTATCCCCAGATACAAGTTTTGTGCCACACTCGGAATAATAAAAATTGATATGGGTTTGGAAGCTCCCCGAAAAGTTATGACAGTATCAACTTGCCCAATAACTGTTTGGGTCTTCCCATCGGCCGTACGTACATACGACTTAAACTTTTTGAAATTAAAACTTTTATTATTTACAAATTTGCGAGCAATCTCTGCACCAATGCAGCTGATTGACGCCCCTGGATCCAACAAACCGACAATAGACTTTCCGAACAAATTTACCTCAGATAAGGTCGAATATCATTTGGTTTGTCTACTATGGCGCTCAATAACCGTTTCCGGTTTAATTTTATTTTATTCCAAAAGTCTCTTTTTCGTTTGCTAGAACGGGTCTTGGTTTTTGACAAAGCACCATCTTGGAAAATTCGTCTACGGGCCTCGTTATACTCTTTTAGACGAACATGGAAAGGTTTAAAAAATTTTAAAGAAGAAAAAACTGAAGAATTGTTATACTGAAACTGTAGAATCTCTTATATCATGTAGAATAATGCCTCTTATTTAATAAAGTTATTCTGTGCTCGTCGATTGGTGTTTCAGTAACTTTGCTACAATCGGTTTGCGTGCACCTCTCTGTGCACTCAACATTGAGTTTTTTGACTCTGCACAACGTCTGCAATTGGGCTTTTACACGTTAGGTGTACCGCAACCATAGCAAAATACTTTTCGTTCGGCTAAACAATTTTGGTAGGGGTGACCAGTCGTACCACAATTCCAGCAAACTAAAGATACTGCTGAAATTTCTTCAGAATCTGCATCAAAATCATCATTGACCAAATAAAAATCTTCGATCAATTCTGCAACATGCTTACGATTAGGAAATTGCTTGAAAAAGTTATTATTCCTTTTGATATCTTGTAGGAAAAACTCTCTTTTCCTGTAAATATCTCGCAAATGTGAAACAGAAAAAATTTGTATGTTTAAAAGTTCATGATGAATTTCTGGTAAGAGATTTCTTCTCAGGATTTCAACCAGCGAATTTTCAGGCAATTGTTGGTCTAAACGGTCAGTTAGCTCAACGATTGACCCGTAGAAGGAATCAAAACTTTCATTGTTTTTGCTTTCTATCACGTAACATCTCCCTGTAATCGACGTCTGTTCGTGTATGTTTGTACTGACGCCTAAGTGCCAAGCATAAATCATTCCATCGAAATTCACGGGTCGATTTATGAAACCTCCAAAACCAGTCGCTAGCTTTGGAGTCGAAGAGAGCACTTGCGTAGCGACAAAGTAGGTCAAAGTTTCCACCTAGTGTCTGATTGGTAAGAGCTTCAACACGATATATGAAATTGTCTGCTGACAATCCATCAGAACCACCAGTGAAGCGAATCTTCCAATTGTATATTATGTGGCCTACTTTGTCGGAAAGTACTGATAATTCAGTGTTAGGATGTGCACCCTGAGAAACAGGAGAATTCTGTCTAAAAACTGCAGTTCCATGGATGTTATTCCCAGATGGAACATGTAGCAAGCCAAGTAGTTGGTCAAGAGACTGTTGCTCAACCCGAGGTAACGATTGCAAAGAAGGGTTCCCTTGAACAGATTGGACATAAATATTTGGAGGTTGAGACGGAGCTTTATTTTGAAGGCTCAAACGTCGAAATCCTTCCTCAATGTTAGATTCAATCAACCTGGTCAACTGCTGACTAAGGGTAGCAAGCATTTCAGCCTGCTGTGATCCAACAACTGCTGTAACCAAGTTACGAATATTGTCTCTTTGTTCGGTAGAAGATTGTTGAGATAAATTCTGAGTATGAGACAAGGCAGCTTCTGTTAAACTACCATCAAGTGGAGTCTGCTTCTTAGTTTGTGATCGAGTATTAGGACCATGCTCTGTCGACTTGGAAGGGATTTGAGGATTAGACATTTGCGTAACACATCGAACTCCACATACTGGGCATGAACTTTTACTTGTTAGGTGTTTGGATAAACAAGATTTGTGAAAACTGTGGTTACATGTAGTCTTGAGCAAATGACCTAAGACTGAAATTTGATTGTTGCAAATATTGCAGGTATGACCGCTTATTTCAGCGACACTCAGATTCTCATTACTATGTCTCATAGCCATTATGGTTTAAGCAAATCAAAAACAAAAATAGAAAAACAATTAAGAAAATGCTCAACTCAGAACAAGTTATATATAAAGAACTTCGCGATTCAAATAGTATCTTCAATTCAAAACGTAAAAAAAATTAAGATATTATTAAAATTTAAATATCGAAGATAATATAAGAAAATATGTGTATAGTAAGTTATTTATTGATTTCATTGCATATCAGTAAATTGGTTGTGATAAAAAGATAAATAAACTTCCACGATAATAATGCAACAGAAAAGTAGCTAACTAGAATACATAGAAAAAAAAAGATGAAAGATTTAGAAAGATTAAAATTTTTAAACGCTGGCTAATAGTCTTCAGGGTCCTTAAAGATTATTATAATTCCAAGCATTATTGAATAGTTGTTTTATAAAACAAAATACATTCTAATTGCTGCAGTCAGATGTCGACTACTATATTTGGTCAAAAAATCTGCAGTTCTAGACAGCAAAAAAAATACATTTTCAAATAAATGTAGTTTAAGGGAAGTTGTTAAATTATGCCGGCTATATATTTAAATTTTAAAAATATATATAGTTCCAATGCACAATAGTAACAGCATTCAAAAGACAAAAAAAAAAGAAAATGAAAGGTATTAAGTTAAACAAGCCAATAATGTTATTGGGAACCAACACAAAATGTGATGCTTAAATACTTGCACCAAACTTAGATTGTCATATGCAACATCAAAGAAAGCCAAGATTTTGTTAGCCAATAAGTCTTGATGACCATATTGGACGTTACCAAATGTGTCGGCCCCACGTTGGGCGCCAAAAATAATATTATTTAACTGTAGCATGCAACGGTTTAAATGCTTTTTTAAAGATTTTGAATTTGCTGACAGGAAGCGGATGCACGCATTATATCCGGCTAGGGATCGTCGGCTTGTGGGGTGGAGTTCTTGCACCCTATCAGACAATGCTTTACCTTGCTACGTAAAAATTATTTTAATTTGCGTGCGGAGTATGTAACTTAAATACATATATAGAATCGGACAAGATGTGTAGAAGAGATAACTTAGACAGGAAACGGAAGTGACCTAATTTCGGACGGACATATTAGAAAAGAACTTGTTAGCAAACAACCTTCTGCTGCAAGACATATATGGAAGATATTATGTTGCTTGATGATGTTAGTGCAACATATATATACCCTCCCAGCCATGATCTTAATTTTAACACCAAAAATTAAAAAAAAAAACAAACTAAATAGGATCCCTATCTTTCATCACAAACCAACTACCTTATGCTGAAATCAAAAGAAAATATTTAACTTTCCATGATAACAAAATTTTTATTTCATATAAAAGAGATAAACATTATTGTTAAATAAAACTAAATTATATGTTAATTTTATTAACATTTAAATCCTATAGAAATATTCATGTTAGGTACTTAGACCAGAAAACGAGAAATAAAAAAGTTCTACCAAAATAGTTATGGAGAAAAAGAATAAGAATACAAAAGAATTAAACCGGGGTCAACAAACTTTAGCTATTGCTTATATACTAAGTGTTGTTTTTGTTTTTCGTATAAAATAATACAGAATGGCAAGTGTTACCATTTGAAAATTGTGTGTTCAAATAATTTTAATGACTGTGACATTTATGCACTATTATACATAAAACAACCATTTAATGGCTAAAAAAAATTATAAACAGGAATTTTTTTTTTTTTCTTTTAGCTTTAAATTATTCATTATTTAATTTAAATGAAGAAAATAAAATTTGAGTAGCTAAGTGCGAACAAAACAACATCTTCGTTTGCAATGCTAATAAAAGAGTAATTCTCATGCATTCTTTACAATAAAAAACTTGATTTCAACTCACTTCTTTTAACGCCGCTGCTCCCACGATGAAAGATCTTTCAGCGTTGTGCTGCGAGAGAGCATTTGATGATCTGGAAAATTATTTAAGAGAATTTTTCTCTTTCATTGCAAAGCACGACATGTACACAATTGTAACACACATTCAATAAAAAAAATCATTAAATGTTCAGCTTAACTCACCACTATGGCAATTAACTTTGTTAGCATTATTGTTAACATATATATAAAAAAAAAATAAAAAACCTACATTCATGTAATTACCTTTTAATTTTTGAGAATGTTAATCTGTATTTTTTCCATCAAATTTTCATTTTTTTTAATTATTCACAACATTAATTTTTTTTCATCACTTTTTACTTAAGTAGTTAATAAGTTTCTTTTCTTTAACTTTAAGTGTGTATATAATAGAAATTGTTGTTGGTTACATGAATGTATGTTGTTTTTTTTCACTTATATTAGTTCATGATGTTTTAATTATGCAAATTAGGTCTTTATTTAATATTTTTAATGATTTTAGATTTTATGAATGTATGTTAGGTATTAATGTTAGCAGTATATATAGGTTTTCTTCACTATTTTCTAATTTTTAAGTATTTTTAATTCAATTTTTAGATTTAAGCAGTATGTATGTAAAAAAATTATTTTTAAAGTGTTTCTTCTTTAATTTTTGTAAATTACTAAATTGTTATTGATTTTATTTAACCATTGTTAAAAGTTATTACTTTTCACTTTTTTGTATGTTTAGTCTGGTCAAATATTTCTAACTTTTATTATAAACCACATGTTTAAGTTTCTACCGCTTACGACTGCCGACTGAAGCCAAACTCACGAAGCCAATTTTGCCTAGATTTCTGGTTCGGCATAAAAACTCGTTCTCAGCATATACAGAAATGTTGATATAAATCGAAAAGAAATGACGAATAGAAAATCCACTTTGGGATTTTTAATAAGGCGCCAATCTAGTTAACAATTTTTAATTAGATTTTGATATAAAATTATGCAAAAATTTTACCCGGTTTGGAATTGACGCCAGGAAAAGTTAATTTTTCAATCCTGTAGGAAAGGTGTCATCAAATCTTAACTTTTCAAAGGTTATAAGATAATTTTAGTTCAATAAGCTTAGATGACAGTAGATTATTTCTACAATTAAATAAATTTATTTAATTAATAAAGAATGATTATAATTTTATCTCTTTTTCTCTATTATTTTAATTTAATAAAAAAATGTAACTTACTTCTTTTCCAATTTATTTGCATTTACTACTTTAAATTAAAGTGGCAAAATTTTAAAAAAACACCTTGAAATTTTGATAATTTTTTTGACTTTTAAATAAGCACTTGTTTCCTCGTTGGCTTCTGGATAGAAAAGGGTCGAATCACTGTACCGGAAATTAATCGTTTGGTAATAAAAACAATCTTAAAAGCATGTTTAAGAAAATTTCGAGATAGATAATAATATTTATTCAATTTCCGGTACAGTGGTTCGTATACAAATTCAATTATTTGACCAATAGATGGCATTAAATTCATGGCTAAAAATTTATGAATTCTCAGTAAGATTTATTTAGAATCAAAACTAAAAATTTCTAAAAATATAAGAGAAATTGAGCTCCAAGTCCCCTACAATTATTCGAGTTACAGTGTTTATCTAAGATTTGCACACCCTTTTTTAATAACGCCTACTTTTTTGACCATAATTTGTAATAATTTGTAATAAACCCGTGTACTAAATTTCAGTACCCTAGTGTCAATATTAACTGAGATACAGTGTTGTTATTTTATTGCCACGCCCTAGACGGGCATCTCCGCGTCCAATATTTCTATCTTTTGGCAAAAAATTGCGGCAATCGCACCATTACTTAAGGAGTTATCGATGTACATACATTTAAAAAATAAAAAAAGAAACCAACCAACTTGAGAACCTCCTCCTTTTTGAAGTCGGTTAAAAATTAAACAAGAGCAGCACCATGCAAATAAAATAACTAAATGATGCTCTTTTCTATTACATCGTTTCAAATCAATAGGGGTATTCACGATTCAGTGCACTTGCCTGTGCAGTTGAGGACTTGAGGACTTGTGCACTTTACAAAAACAAAATGTACGTACGTCAAAAATCTGCACATGTGCTTTTCTACTATTACCTTCAACTTGAGGACTTGAGGACTTGAGCAGTTGTGCACTTATGTGCATTGAAGAATGCTGACAGATTTAAAATGGTGATGGTGGTGTGTTCACGAAAACCTAACTGCAAAACTGCACAAGTCCTCAAGTCCTCAACTGCACAGGCAAGTGCACTGAATCGTGAATACCCCTAATATTCAATGCGATATTCAATCTCATAAAAATCATTTGACTAAAATCATTACTACATACTTTATCTAAATGTTTATGTTTTTCGAGATAAGACTCACAGTTTTGTTTATAGTTGTTTGTGTGATGCCTTATTATTTCATCTACATCGAAGCCAACTGCTGTGTTAGTAGATTCCAAAATCGGTTTATCATTGTAATTATTATCATTGTTGTTGTTGTTATTATTTTTCCAATATGGCTTGTACTCAAAACGATTATCAAATGAAATTTTCGGTATTTCAATTTTATTTAATGGCTGCGAAAAAGAATTTTTTAATCCATGTGTCAGATCGAAGCTAAGTTTACTGTTGCTTTGATCCTTTGGGTTAAAATGTAGATTATTTTCAATATACTTGTTTTTTAAATTCTCTTTTCTTGAGTCACTTATTAGTTTATTGCTAAGTATGGTTTTTTGATAGTCCTTGTTAACACTATTCAACACGTTTTTGTTGTTTGGGTAGGAGCTCACAGCTTCAAAACCGTCAAGTAGTTTCTTAGATGACTTCAAATTACTTTGACTTTCTTCTCCCTTCTGACCACCCTTTTGAAGAAGGTTGTGAACATTTTTATTTCTGTAAAAGATATCAAAACATAAAAAAGATAAAATTGTTAAAATTGTTAAATTGTGAAAAATTGACAATTTATTCATTTGTTCATTAAACTGTACTACCCTCCTAAGGAATAAACTCATATCTCCATTTGAGTAGTTTTGAGATTTTTAGCTTCTACGTTTTTTATCTTTCTAAGAAACACACTAGAAGTGACCACTTTACTTAAAATTTTCATCATTTGGAGTCATTTGGAGTTGAAAATGGGTAATCTTAGCTAACCACAAAAATCAGAAACTTATTCACGGTTCCGAATCTGCCTTTTTTCTACATTTTTTAATTTTGGCATTAGTGACTTTCTTTCTTAGGACGGCAGTATAGTATGCATGCACGATCATACATTGTGGCGAATAGATAGGTTCACAATAAGGTTTATTTTAAAATTTGTAAATAAATGAGAAACATAACAAAATAAACAGAAGTTTAAATTAATCCGTGTAAAATTCCACTGTTAGTATCTTTGATATTTTTTGTCTTTTCTACAAGGAAAAAAATCTGAGTGAAGTTTTCTCCGGAATTGTACTACTATAGTACACAAAGAAAATATTCTTCTAATCTAATAGGATCTGATAGTTTTTGGTACCAACTAGACATCTGCACGAATGCATTTGAACGGCACTTCAAGGCATTTGCTGAAAATGCAAATACTTATTCTCTTTCATCCTCAGCTACCAAGTATTTACAACTAAGCAAAGGAGAAAATAAAAGCACAACATTAACGTAACTGTACTCATATCAGAAGTGCATTTAAAATTAAATTTGCTCGCATATGTTGTGTTGTTGTTGATAAACACCAAGTATTTATATACATTAAGGCGCTTCAAGCTCCATAGAAAAAAATAAATATGTTCGGCACAAGTACTCAAAATAATCCTTGGCTATGTTATGATGATTCCCCAAATATTTCGACTCTAGCAATAGCCATCCGTGAGCTGGAGTAGTTTGAAATCACCTCTAAAAATTGATTTTTTTTTTGTAAAAATATGGTTTGGTGTAATAGTTATAAAAAAATTAACTGTCTGAAATTATAGGCCGGAAAAAGCTCTTCCCATTTGCATCAATTTAAGTTAATTTCGTACCATATTGTTGCGTGTAAAAACTAGGCAAATTTTTCAAAAGCTGTGTATAATTAAAAAAGAAATATTAAAATCGGTCAATTAGTTTGTTTGCAGGAGTGTTTCTTGTTTAGCAAAAGAATTTTTCGAGATAAACGCATTTAAAGCTAGTGAAAAAAGCTTAAAATTATATATAATTCGATTGCAAAAATTTTAAATTTTTTGATGCTGTTTGGAACGACTTTTTCCGTACTGTTATTTCTGACAGTTTTTTTTTAACAATCACATCAGCCAAAATTTTTACGAAAAACATAATTTTTGGAGGTTATTTCAAAATGGTTTAGATCTCTGGCGGCTATCGTGACAGCCAGAATATTTTGGTAATCGTCTTAAAAAAGACCAAGACTCACTTTAAGTCGGTGACAGTGGCAACTTTTTTTATTGAGGCATCTTCAATTAAATCAATTAAAATAAAATTGAATTTTCAAAAATTGTTTGCTTAAAACCTCTCTTAAAGCATTATCTATAAATTTATATTATTTTCCTTTGTCCCATTATTTTAACTTTTCTTTTTGTTTGAGTAAACAGAACCAGGGATCGTTATTATGATAAGCGATATCCAAAAACTCAAAGATTAATTATTATTTTTAGATTTTTATTTTATTGCTCAACAATAAAAATTATGTAACGATTTTTATTTTTCTTTTATCAAAAATAAAAGTTATTTTTTATTTGTATTTTTCTGTTTTCCCCAATTTTTTTTTTTTTTTTTTTTGATTAGAAATCAAAGTTTTTTCTCAATTTTTAGTTTACGCTTATAAAAAAGAATTATTTATTAAGTTTTTTTTTTTGCTCAAAAATAAAAACAATTTTCGCGTTTTGTTTATTTTTCCTCAAGCATAAAACTCAAAACACCACAGAGCTTTGTTGTTGCTGGCGCATGCTCACATTTCAATTCAATGGATTGCAATTTCACACAAAATTTGAATTTCAGTGGATTGGAATGGGATAATATCAACCAGATTTTACCTTAACACTCATTAATTGGTCCACTGAATTTGGTGGAATACAAATAAATTCTGACAACTGACAGTTCTGACAATTTCTGGAACAATTTTTATTCTTGAGCAAAATAATAAAACTCACAAATAAATATTATTCTTGAACAGAAAAATAAAAATCAAAAAATGGCTTTTATTTTTGATGAATAATATAAAAATCAGTATTTAATAATTAAATTAAATTTTTATTGGCTAAGTTCACAAAATAAAAATAATTTCTTATTTCGAGAGAACATGCATTACACAATGTCTACACTTACAGCCCTATTCTGGCAATTTTTGTGTATTTTGAATATTTCAATGTGTTTATTGTAATTTTTTGATTTTAAAATAAAATTTGAAGCTCAAAAATAATAAATTTTGATAAAAATTGTCAACTGCTTTTCAGTTATTGACAATTTCATTCAAAAATTTTGTTTTTTGTGCTTCAAATTTTGTTTTGAAAACAACAAACATATAGAAATATAAAAAATACTGCTTTACAATTGTTAATTTGCCAGAATAGGACTGTTACAATATTTTAATGCACGCGAACTGTCAAATTGAATTTCATGATATCCAGATATCAGGCTATAATATTGAGGTGGGCACTTCATCTCATGAAATTTCATTTTGGAATTGTTTGTAAAAGTTTATTAAATTAATAATTTCTTCCATTCGCTATTATTTCAGTGCTTTTGCAGTATTTTTTGCTTGAAAAGTTCTTAAAAATGCACACACTTACATATTTTACTGAAAAGTGACAGCCCATTTCATAAAATATATCTCAAGAAATATTTCAAGTGATAAATTTCATGATATGAACAAAATCATGATATGAGTGGTCTACACTTGAGATATATATCATGAAATTCAATTTGACAGTTCGCATGCAATCAAATATTGTAAGTGAAGACACTGTGTTAAGCAGCATACTGAAGTAGTCCAAAATTTTTTGTTTGATTTGGTTTTTGCAAATAGTCGTTATTTTCTGTCCCTGAACAGAACAAATATATACAGCCGTGAATAAAGAGATCAAACAAATGAGGTACAGCAGAAATACTTTGTGTATTTTAAACAGGCATTAAGTAGTCTGCAGAAAATCAGCTTAAAAAATAATGCAACCGATCAGCAAATTATGTACACACTCTGTTAAGATCCAACAGAAAATTGCACAGTGCTCGCTTCAGATTTTGTTTCAATTGAAATTACTGTACTCATGCTTGAAAAATACCCAGATGAAAAACAAAGCAGGCCAGCCGGTGCACAGTGTGTTTTTCAATTTTAGCGAGCCAAGACTCATATCTCAAAAAGTTGTATAGCTAAAGACATGAAATTTGGTAATTTTGTTTTCAAGACCAAAAAATAACTGTCACTAAAAATGGGCGTGATCCGTCAACTGCTACGCGTACCACCCATACAACTGGAAAAGTGTTATTGGTATAAGTTTGGATGCATACATCCAAATAATAAATAGCTATAATAAAATTTGGTATTTAAGTTTATCTTGTAACTTGAAACCTTTTGGCGAAAAATGGGCGTGATCAACTGGCACGCCTACCTCGACTGTATGTTAGCATGCTTCCTATATATATATATGTATATCTATATATGTATATATATATGTATTAGGCCGGGTCAATTTGTATGGACGAATTTTTTGGAGGTCTGGCTCAGCGAAATTCGTAAAATACATGTAATTTCAAGACTTTTTCTCCACTACAGCATATACAAATTCTGAAAAAAAGCTGTGCGGACTTTCGCAAATAGATTTTGTTCTCAATTATAAAATATGAATGTATGAATGTATGTGTATGAATCTATTTACGAAAGTCCGCACAGCTTTTTTTCAGAATTTGTATATGCTGTAGTGGAGAAAAAGTCTTGAAATTACATGTATTTTACGAATTTCGCTGAGCCAGAATTTGACCCGCCCTAATATGTATATATATATATATATGTATATCACAAAAAATTCATTAAATGTAAATAAAAAATTTTGAGCTTTATTTTTGACCTTTATTATTCTGAATCGGAATCAGAAGTAGCTTTAATAAATTCTGGAGCCTTTAGTAGTTTTATTACATCTACTGTTAAATTAGACCGTTTATATTTGGGTGGTTGTAGCAAAGAGTTAATAAACGGATCAGAAGAAATTAAAAATCTGTGTAGTAAATCTTCATTTGTGTCGATTCTTGAAATTTTTCTGGGTAAGCTTTCTCTAAAGCGTCTGCTATTTTTGTTTCTGGCTTCCTGAGCTTCTTCAGAGAGCTGGACCATTGGAAGTATGCATGAACCAAATTTTAAATGAACTTCACGGAAATATTCTGTCACTCTTTCAAATGAAACTTAATTAGTTGCAGTTTAAACTTAAGGCGTATTTCCCAAACTTTTTTCTTCCTCATATTTCCCACTTTACTTTCATAAATCCAAGTTTATCGGCAACTTTTGAAACAAACATGATTTATTCAATTATTCTAAATTAACAAATAATTGTTACATAATTCATTAAATAACATCCTTGTTTATAACAATGATATAATCCTTTTAGAATAAAATCTAAAAAGCGTTAAAAAAGTGATGTTGCGGCTAACATATTGGGAAACTCTGATGAACAAATTAAATTGCTAATTAATAATTATTCAAATTAAGTTGCTGACATTTAATTCAACACAAAAAAAAAAATAAAAAATAATATATTTTTAATGTAATGTGTTTTCATTATTAAAAAAATAGTTTGTTGGAAATGTGTGTATAAAGAGAAACAAAAAATTTTTTAATTTAGAATTGAAAATGTATATTATAGTAAGGGACATACTTTTGCCTACCTCCAATACATTAATATATTTTTATATATATAACATCACCAGCAGCTTAAAGTTATATATTATTTGGTCATACTTTGGCTTCTCAATGTCAGATAGATCCAACTATAGGTATTTGTACTAGATTGCTTGTTTACAATGCATTGTTTATAAATATATGTACGTTTTGTTGTTGCGCACGATTTTAGAAGCAAGCAAACTAAGCAAACATAAAATATGTCATTGCGTGAAAAGTCTTAAAAGTAGAACAATCAAATTTTAAGCTTAAATATATTAAACTATCATTATAAAGTATGCATAAAACTATTGATTTTGGCTTAGTAGTTTGCACTTGCGAGGCACAAGAGGTTTAAAACCACAGAATTGATATAAATCTGGTTCCTGAAAATTAATAATGTTGAAATTAATTTTATTTGTGCAATTTATTTGTAATATTAATCTAACAAAAAATTGACTCTATCCAGTTTTGTTTACACAAATTATCCTTATAGATGCAAAGTGTACTAAACAATGGAATGAAAAGATGTAGTTGCATATATGAAGATTTCTTTTATTCGAGTCAATTTGCGCAATGGTTTTTTTAAAAAACTTAAAGAAAAAACACTTCATATTTTGTAGTTATACTTTTCATCATAATTGCAGTGAAACATTTTAGATTTTTTTTACTAAAAATTACTTTAAGTATTATTTGATAATAAAAAAATTATTATTTTCTATAAATTTTTAAATATATTTTTTCATTTTTTAAAAAACTTGTTTTTATAAAATCACATCGGAATTTAACTATATACATATTTACAAAAATAAAAACTTATAGCAAAATCTTTTTCACCTCAAAAGTTATGTTTGGTTAAATTTGGCATAATTTTAGTGCGTTGATTCAATTTTTCTTCGTTTATTTAAAGTTCTTACTTTGAAAAATTTTCAAAAAATATGAAAAAGTTATTTTGACTTGTAGGTTTTATTTTCAAATAACGTAAATATATTTCTATTGAGAAAGTAAATCTTTTTGTATAAATTCTACATTTTTTCAGGGACTTATGGCACGCTGAAATTTAAAAAGACACATTGTGCGGTGGAAGGAATGTGTAAGTTTATAATTTTAATGCTAAGTTTTGAAGTCTACTTTTCAAAATTTTAAAAACTTCCTCTTAATGCTAAGTCAGATGCATAAGCAAAAGTATTATGTTTGCTAAAAGTACCCCTACACTATATGTTTCATACATATGACATGTCACATTTTACAGATGGCTTTGACTTACATATAGTGTGGAACATAAGGAATTCAAGTTTTGACAAGTCGTTTGTATGTCCATCTGTACAAATTCGAACTAGAACTGTTTCTAATTTGATATGCTTTTATTATGTAAAGTTTGAAGTTTGAAAAATAAAAAAAAAATCTCATACAATTCAAAATGGAAGAAAAGGTAAATTTCTTATTTTTTAATAAAATATATCTTTTTAGCATTTGTTTAGATTGATTGGACAAAAGAAATATTTCTGCAACTCATTGAGCACTTAAAAACAAATTCTACCACAACAAGCACGCAAGGTTCGACTCTGTGAACCAAATTGCCGGAAAACTCAAAACCTTTTTCAAAGCAATTTATGCAAATGATGTAAAAGTAAGCACATTTCAATACAAATGTTTAGAACTTTTTTCATAATATTGTTATCTACGTGGTCAATACAGTCGCGAACTTGCAAAGCAAAACCAATACAAACGTGGATCTGGTGCTGACGATTTGTATGAGTCAACCGTTTACTGGTTTAAAGAGCTAAGTTTTTTGAATTACCTTGTAAAAGTTCGCAAAGGAACAAGTAATTTTTCATTTGTGAGTATTAGTGCCTTAGATTAAAAGCTTGCTTACGAGTTCAAGTCCCATACTTACACAATCTCTTAACTTTTGATTTCCTTCTATATAGCTACAATCCCAGTTGTTTTCCGATTTTTCAAATTTACTAGATTGTGACACATTGTAGGAAACACGCAACATTATAATCCAACTCCAAATAAAAGGAGACATTTAAATGAAGAGGCGCCAACGTCAAGCAAAACTGTATGTTCTCAAAAAGACAGTGTACTTAATGCAGCTGTAGCTGCTTTAGAATCAATGGCAAGTACAGCTCAAAAGAGAAATCATCCTGATGATGAAGCATTCGCAAGTTATATAAAGGAAGAGATGATTTTCATAACAAAAGCAGACTTAAAAGATGATTTACGCTCACGAATTTCACTTCTTGTTTTAGAATTTAAAAAAATAGAGAAGCTTATCAATAGTTTTACCTTGAATCATTGCAATTTTAATATCTTCTGCCGTCATATGACAAAATGTTGTACCTTTAACTACTAAACGATTAATAAAGAACATTTCTAAAATTATTAAAAATTTATTTAAACAAATTTTTATTCATAGAAGGGACATTAAAAATTAAATTTTTTAACAGCTTCCCATTGCCAGGGTACAAAACCAATAGTATTGAAATACTGCGTACAATTATTTCTAACTATAATTCCTTCACCTCCTGACCAATTCCCACGTGGTTTCTGAAGGCCAGTCAATACAACATTCGACCGCCAGGAGCCACTCGTCAAGTTAAGCGATGTCGTGTTTTCAGAATCCAATTTTCCTTTTTTCTAATCCAGCTCTCTTTCGAATGAAATTGTGCAGAGAACAAGCTGCTAAAGTTACAATTTCAACTTTATCGACAGGTAAATCAATATCCCTTTGAAAGACTTGAAACTTATTAGCTAATATGCCAAAAGCGTTTTCAGCCACACGACGCGCTCTGCTAAGTCGGTAGTTGAATATTTTTCGTAATCACTGTTTCTTTGCCCATGTGGCTTAAACATTCTCGATGTTAGCCTAAAAGCGTCGTCTGCAACTATAACGTACGGAACTTTTTGGTCAAAACCTGGCAACTCCTTATCCTTCGGAAAATCCAAAATATTTTGATTTAAGCCTCTACAAAGGGATGACTCGTTAAAAGCCGGAACATCATTGGCTCTGCCATTAGTCCCTACGTCCACGTAGATAAACATATAGTTTGCGTCCACTACTGCCATTAAAATTACACTATTGAACCCTTTGTAGTTGTAATAATAAGACCCATATTCTTTCTTGCTTTAAATGGCAATATGCTTTCCATCTAAAATACAAATATAAAAAACTTAAGAACAAATAAAAACCATGTTGATGTACCAATTGCAACAAGGCATTGCGGAAAATTCCATTTTCTTTCGAAATTCAGTGCTATTTCCTTCCACTGGCTTGAGCTTTGGGGAGCCTTTAACAAAATAAAAAAAATATAGGCACTTATATTTGAACAGTAAGAGTAACACACTGTTAAAAATTCACCTTTTAAAACACTGTTTATTGCATGAAGCGATTCCGGCACAAACACACCGATTGCTTGGGAAGACGTCCTAAAGCAATATGCTTACTCAGTGTATCTTGCTCCAGTGGCTAAAAACCGTAGAGTCACTAAAAATCTGCAAGAAAAAAATAAGCTCTTTGGTAGTTAAAAAAAATATTTAAGGAAAATAACATTAAACCGTCAATCACTTCTTAATATATAATTTAAGGAATCACTCAACATCATCTATGTATTGTGACTATGAACTTACCTTGTAGCAGGAGAAATAGCCTGTCGTAGTACTTTATCTTCTTTCTTTATATATGGAGTAATTTTATCAAGCAACTCCAAAAATTTTGCTATGGACATATGGGTCCGTAAGCCTTTTGGGTCTTCAATCTTTAATTCATTCAGGACAAAGGATGTCAAGTCTTGGCCGGAATATCGACGAAAAAAGCCAGTTTCTTGGCCATAAAGATCTCTTCCTTTGTTTTTTTAATGGTTTTCGCTTTCTTTTTTTTATTGCACTTATTAGCGACACTATAGCTTTAATCGTTTTAAGGTTATCTTCTGGTTTCGTTTTTATTAAGTATTTTTCAAAATTTTAACGTTTAACTTTCTCAAATATCGAGTCAGATAGTCTGGATATGTAAAAATAAAGAATCTGTCTGAAAAAAATTCAAAATTGACATACAGATGAAATTCCATACGAAATTTTGTTGACATGTCATTTGTATTTAACACATAGTGTGGGGGCACTTTAATTAATTCCGGTTAATATTAAGGGACAACAATTTCAATATTTTCATGATTGTGTTGTATCCTCTTTGAGAGGATACGCCTTGTCCTAGCAGTCGCAGAGCGACACCCTACGCCGTGTCCTAGCAGTCGCCGAGCGACACCCTACCTAGTTGTGGTTGCCGGCGCTTAAGAGCGCCACTGGCATCTAAATGAAAAAACCTCTGTGTCGCCACCCGAAGGTGCATTCAGGCGCTGAGAGTGAGGTTATACTTAAGAAGTACTGGTTCGTCCAAGGAAGCTCTTGCTTGCTTGCTGCTGGAAAAATGGAATTGACCTTAGCAAATGTAGACAACTGACTGCTTGATTATTGACTGCATAAGAACTGAACCTTTATTTTAGCGGAGACCAAATATTTGTAACCTATCTGGCCTCGATTCTTCTTCTTAATTTTACATACATACTTAAATCTACTAATTGATAAATTCGCTGTACTTAGCGTTTGTGCAAGATTTCCTTTCGCATCTTGCACAATTATTTGGCTTAGTTTAACTTCATTATTAAGTTCTTAATTTAGTTTTGCATTAGTAGCTTACAATTAGTTCTTATTTTAAAACAAACATATACATACTTATCAAATAATGCCAACTTGAGCAACAAGTTGTTGCGGTAGATCAGTGTTTCTTTTATTGTGTTGTTTACTTTACTTATGGCGTTTTCTTTTCTCCAAAAAATTCTGCATTTCTGCCTTCTTTGAGAATTCTGAACTTTTTTGTGTTCTTCTCTCAAAAAAATGTTGACTTCTAAAAATAAATCGTGTTCTTTTTTCGAAAATTTTGACGTTAAAAGTATAAAAAATGCAGAATTTTTGCACTGAAGAAACAACAAAGTGACATTTTTAGAAAATATTGAACATTTTTTTGACATTTTATTAAAGAGTGAGCTTCTTCTCTACAAAAATTTATTATAAGTAAACATAAAATGGCTGATATTAACGAAATAACCACATCAGTGGTCTGTTTTATTAAAAATGAATTGCTATTTCACGGAAGATTTCTGCAATTTATTTGATGTTTCTCGATATAGCAGGACAGCCAATACAACATTGAAATAGAAGTTGCATTTTTATGTTCTTTTCTCGACTAAGAAAGAACAGGTCAACATATTTTGAGTTCAGGTCAAAATTTAAAAAATTCTGCGCTCTCAGAGGGCCGAATTTTTTGGCGAGAAAAGAAAACGCCATTAGTTTTTAAATTAACTGGCATTAGCATTGAATTTATATTAAAACTAGCTGAAACTCGGCGCGTTGCTGCCACTCTCCCTTGTCAAACGCCCATAAAATGTTATCAGTTAAACAGCATGTCTAAATTGAGGTCGAATACTGAATTCCGAGACTGCGAACTATATCTACAAAGCTATTCGATATAACAAATTTGGGTTGAATGGGAAGTGCCACGCCCTCTTGATCACAGCTCATAGAATGTAATCAATTAAACTGTATGTGTACATGGAGGTCTATTACCGAATTCCAAAACTGTGCGACATATAACTCCAAAACTGTTCGATAGCACAAATTAGGGTTGTATCGGAGGTGGCACTTCCCTTTTACCTACGCCCATAAAATTTTACCAATGAAACTGCATGTGTAAATTGAGGTCGAATACTGAATTCCGAGGCTGAGTTACCTATGACTCCAAAGCTATTCGATATCGCAAATTTGGGTTAAGTTGGTGGTGTCACGCCCCCCCGACAAACTTAAAAAATTTTATCAGTAAATCTGCATGCGTAAATTTTGGTCGAATACTGAATTCCGACGCTGTGCGACCATGAACTCCATATCTATTCAACATCTCAAATTTTCGTTGTATGGGAGGTGCCACTCCCCCCTTGATCAACGCTCATAAAATGCAATCAATAAAACTGCATGTGTACATTGAGGTCCAATACTGAATTCAAAAACTGTGCGACCTATAACCCCAAAGCTATTTGATATCTCTAATTTGGGTTAAATAGGAGGTTTCACGTCCCCTTGTCATAAGCCCATAAAATGTAATTAATGAAACTGCATGTATAAATTGAGGTCGAGTACTGAATTCTGACGCTTTGCGACCTATAAATTTAATGATATTCGATATCGCAAATGTACTTTAAATGGGCGGTGCCACGCCCCTCCTACCAATGAACATAAAATTAAATCAATGAAACTGCATGTGTAAATTGAGGTCTAATACTGAATTCCGGCGTTGTGCGACCTATAACATCAAAACTATTTCATAGCACAAAGTTGGGTTGTATGGGAAGTGCCACTCCCCTTTGCCCTACGCCGACAAAATGTAAGTATTGAAAGTGCATGTATAAATTTAGGTCGAATACCGAATTCTTACGCTGTCAACCTATAACTTCAAAGCAATACGATATCGAAAATTTGGGTTGTAAGGGAGATGTCAGCCCCCCTGTCCAAAGCCTATAAAATAAAATCATTGAAAATGCAGGTGTAAATTGAGGTCAAAAACTGAATTCCAAAGCTGTGCGGCCTATAACTTCAAAGCTATTCGATATCGCAAATTTGGGTTGTATGGGAGGTGCCCCTCCCCCTTGTCCAACTCCCATAAAATTTCATCACTGAAACGGTACGTCTAAATTGTGGTCGAATACCGAATTTCTAAGCTGTGCGAACCATAACTTTAAAGCTAGTCGATAACACAAATTTTTAATATATTTGTGGGAGGTAAAAGGGGGTGTGGCATTTCTTCTTAAACTGGACCAATAGTTTCGAAGTATTTTGATATTTTCTTAAAAGTAGGCGTAGATGAAGTGTAACACTCCCGTTTTTATTGAAGTTAATGACGGTTATCATACGAACTTATTTACCAAATTTTAACTTAATACGACTAAAACCGTCTAAAATATAGCATTTTTATTGATTTGTGGGTGCAGTTACGAACAAACAGGTAGAAGGAACTATCCAATTTGGTCCAGTCGTTTTCAAGTTTTAAGCATCAGAACAAATCACGATTCTTTTTTATGTGTACAGATATTGATTTGTGGGCGGTACAAGTGGGCGTAAAAACATTCATGTATCGTGACTGCCTCTTGGAGAACCTACACAGCAAGTTTCACAATAAAAATGTGTAGAACTCAGGAATTGCCATGATTTCGAAAATTGGGCGTATATATATTGCGACCATGCCCATTTTTTGTAAAGTTACGGACAGTTACCATCTGAACAAAATTACTAAATCTTAGTTTTTTACGATTGAAACCGTTTGATATATATCCTTTATTTGGTTTGTGGTCGATAGCGCAAATTTGGCTTGTATGGGAGGTACCACGCCCCCTCGTCCAAACGTTACCAAACCTCACAGGATCACTCACTCTCCTCGGCAGACGTTGTTCTGCCACAGACCGCCTTACTGCCATATACGAAAATGTCAAAAAATGCCAAATATATTCACCATTTTCAGCATAGCTGCCCTTGAGCCATCTCGTAATCGAAACAAATGGGCTGCCCAAATTTCAGCCCAATTTGGGTTAAGCCTGGCGCACTTTACTTCATTCGACGCTAATTCCTCGAAAAGTGAGTTTAACTTAAGTGGGACTGGCCTATTTTTAGTGCACTTGCCGAGAGTAACCATATGAACTGAATTACAAAATTTTTGTCTAATACGACCCAAACCGTTGAAATAAAACGTTTTTATTGGTTTGTGGGCGGTAAAAGGGGGGCGTGGATACAAATTTTTAGTACAGTTGCCGACAGTAACCGTAAAAACTAAGTTAACATTTTAGCTCAATCGAGCCAGTAGTCAATTTTAATGATTTCTCAAAAAGTGGGTGTGGCTATATAGCGATGATGCCTTTTGTAGTACAGTTGCCGACAGTAACCATACAAACTTAGGTATCACATGTTAGTCTCATACGGCCAAAACTGCTTGAAATATGGCATTTTCACTGATTTTTGAGCGCAAAAATGGGGCGTGGAAACCAAATTTTCGTACAGTTACTGTCAGTAACTAAACTAACCAAAGTACCAAATTTAAGTCTTATACGACCAAAACCGTCTGAAATAAACAATTTTAATTTATTTTTGGGCGGTAAAAGGGGGCGTGGAAACAGTTGTTGACAGTAACATTGCATACTTAATTACAAAATTTTAGCCTTATACGACTCAAACCGACTGAAATATAACATTTTTATTGATTTAGGGGCGGTAAAAGGGGGTGTGGCAAAATTTTTTCCTCAACCATCTCGTACCTGAAACAAATCGACTGCCAAAATTTCAGGTCAATCGGTTCAGTAGTTTTAGAGTCTATAGATATCACACAGCCAGACACACATCGTTTTGCTTTTTATATATATAGTAGGGCGGGTCGATTTGTAGGGAGTGAAAAAATTCACCAATTTCCCTATGATTTCCGTATTCTATGGGTTATTCCATGAAAATTTGCCGAAGGAACCATACCTCTCTCGTTAAAATCGAGTCCCCTACTTTTTGTTGGTAAAAAGTTTAAAAGTTACGGGCATTTTTGTCCAAATTTTGGACCATTTTTCCATTTTTTTCATGATTTTGTCCAAGAATATTACTTTCATGGCCATTTTTTTGGTTCAATCCATTATTTAATTCAATTTACAATTCAAAACGAAGAGTTTAAGCCCAAAATTATCGAATTCGGTTGATTAATTCATGCGATATTGCTAAAACAAAATAACACATAAAACCAACTTTTTGATTTTTTTTCCCTTTTTATTTTTTTTCTACAAAAATTCGAATTAAGAGATAATAAAGTATCTATCAACCTATTATCAAAAAAAAAAACTAGCATACACTGGAATATTATAAACAAACAAAAATAAAGAAGTCTATAAAGAAACTAAAAACAAAAAGAAATAAACAAACATAACACAGGGTGTGCACCCTGTGAAAAAATACGACAATAATGTAAAGCGCAAATCAGTCCAGTCGTAACGTAAGGTTCGTAAGCTTCGTAAGTCAAAAAAATTGAGTCAAAAAAATGGCCATGAAAGTAATATTCTTGGACAAAATCATGAAAAAAATGGAAAAATGCTCTAAAATTTGAACAAAAATGCCCGTAACTTTTGAACCGTTGGACCAATGGTGGAGATTTAAATTGATCAAAATGAGCTCACCTATTCAACGCGCCTACTGGCGATTAAACCCGATCGATAGTTTTTGAGTTATGGATGTGAACGTGTAGGTAATATTTCATACAAACGTCAATTTGGGAAAAAATCTACCAACAAAAAGTAGGGGACTCAATTTTAACGATAGAGGTATGGTTCCTTTGGCAAATTTTCATGGAATAACCCATAAAATACGGAAATCATAGGGAAATTGTCGAAAAATAAATCGACCCGCCCTAATATATAGATATTGATATTTGGGCGGTAAAAGTGGGCGTGAAAACATTTATATATAGTGACCGCCTCTTGGAGCACCTACACAATAAGTTTTACTGTAAAAATGTGTTGAACTCCGGAATTGCCACGATTTCGATAAAGTGGGCGTATTTATATTACGACCTCGCCCACTTTTTGTACAGTTACCGAAAGTAACCATCTGAACAAAATTACTAAATCTTAGTTTTTTACGATTGAAACCGTCAGATATATATCCTTTTTTTTTTGGTTTATGATCGATAGCGCAAATTTGGCTTGTATGGGAGGTAGCACGCCCCCTTGTTCAATCGTTACCAAACCTCACAGGAACACTCTCAAGATGTGGCTTCAGTTTCCCTGAAAATTTCATAAAGATCGGTTCAGCGGTTTTGGAGTCTATACGTGATATAGCCACCCAGCGGAAAAATAAAAAGCGCTTGTAGAAGCATCGCATTTTGTGCGCAGTTTTGGTACGCTTTAAGGACGCGCTCTTCAGAATTCAGAGTTTTTGAGCGCATATTTTTATCTAAATTTTTTTCATACGAAATCAAGCAAGAAAATAGCACAGTGTTAAGACATTCAACTCTAAGCTACGCAGTCCGAGTTCAATCCCAGACTATGCAAAGCAGTTTTTTTATTTATCTTTAATGTTGTTTTCGAATTTAACTGCATCCTCAAAGCTTACCAAAGATGCAGTAAAATCAGTGATGTGCGGCGTAGAGAACATGATGTCGACAATACTATTGTCGACGGTGTCGACAATGTCGTGTAGACAATTGCTTTTAACGACGTGTAGATAATTAATGTAAAAGGCTGCATGTTTATTGTAATATTTAATTAAATTGAGTCCAAGTTCGAAGTATTCCTTATTGTTACGCCTTCTGGGCATGGCTTTTGTTTGTTTAATTGTAAAATTTGTTACTTTGTGTTAATTAAACGACTTTTCAAAACGTTTTAAGAATCAGCATAATCTAAATGGAACTTGCATTTTTGCAGTGTTGCATTTTGTTGACATTGTTTACATAATTCTCGACATTGTCTACATTGTCGACACATTCTGCATTGTCGACACCAAAACGTCGACAATTAAAGACGACGCGTCGAGGAACATCACTGAGTAAAATGCGCCTACTTTTGCGGACACGTAGAACAAAAAAGGAAAGTAAGCTTCATCAAAAAAGATGCGCCGCTTGCTTAAAAAACAGCGCATCATCATTAGTGTTTCAGCGCTACTTTTACCCGCTGGGCACATACCCACATACATACATCCATTTTTATATATATAGATGCCGCAATGCACTGACCGTTGATCACCCGCTTTGTTGTTGCGGTGGATCAACTTTCATTGCCAGCACTTGGCATATATTCTGGGAATACCACGTTGTGAGTCCCAACAATTGTTGTAATTCGACAAAACTCTGTGTTTTCACCGAGGCACTTTTGAAAGTAACAATGTTCCTTTGTATATTATTTCAACAACATCATAACAGTGCAAATAGCTCACTTGGCTAGGGCATTCGTTTTTATTCTCACTTTTTTGGAATCTTGAGTAGTGGGTTCAAATCACAACACAGACAAAAAATTTTTTTAATGTAATTAGTTTGGTTTTTGTATTTTTTTAGTTTGTCATGTTTTTTTTAATGATTTAGTTTTTTTTTTTTGCATTAATCTATATATATAAAAATGAATGTACGTATGTTGGTTTGTTTTGTTTGTTTGTATGTCCTGAATACATTTCTACACCGCGATGAAACTTTCATCCGATCGCCATGTAACTTTCCAAATTGGTTGTTCGAATTCATGCGCATGTTTTAGTCGTAGTACAGACAACGTTGGAAAACGGGCGTGGCACCTCCCATACAACCCAAATTTGCGATATCGAATAGCTTTTGAGTTATAGTTCGCACATCCATGAAATTTGGTGTTCGACCACAATTTACACCTTTATTCCGAACCACGCCCCCGTTCGGGGCGTATTTTACACTTTAATCTTCATGTGTAAATATGTAAAAACACGTGTTAATTGCCGTCGAATACTGAATTCCGAGGCTGTGTTAATTATAACGCAAAAGCTATTCAAAATCTTAAATTTGGATTTTATTGTAGTTACCACGCCCCTTTTCTCAACGCCCATAAAATGTTATCTGTAAAGCGGCACGTGTAAATTGTGGTCGAATACCAAATTCCATGGCTCTGCGAACTATAACTCAAAAGCTATTCGATATCTCAAATTTGGGTTGTATGGGAGGTGCCACGCCCCTTGTCCAACGCTGTCTGTACTACAACCAAAACCTGCGCATGAATTCAAGCAACCGATTAGGAAAGTTTCATCGCGATAGGATGAACGGTGTAGAAATGTATTCAGGTCACACAAACAAACAAACAAACCAACAAACGTGCATTCATTTTTATATATATAGATTGTCCAAGGCGTACTGTCGTTGCCACACTCATCCACTTGAGTAGAGCGAATATTTTCTATTCGAAACCTTATTAAAACAAAGTGTTGCAATAAGTTTAATTTGGATATTGCTGTGCTCTTGTTCAATCTAAAAGTTTGTTGAAATCAAAATAATGCAGTTTTTTTATGCTAATATATCTTCATTCAGTAAAGAAAGTCTGCCAATATTGGATCTGGAAGATGATGAATTACTTGAATTATATTGCAATTGTCTTTTTTTCAATTTCGTTAGTGACTAGCGGGACATAGGGTCTTCACTTGTTAATTATAGTTTCATACTTTTATTAAGATTTGGTCATTGAATCATCTGCATTCACTTTAAATATTTATTTTCTAGTTTTCGAGATTTTCTATTCTAGATTCTAGTTTTCGACTAAAACGCCAATTTTCTGACTATGACTACTCTTCGTTTCACTAAATACGCCACGTTTTGGAGAAATATGTTGGACTTATTTTTACGGAAATAATTAATGAAGTAATGCCAAAATATGAACTGCGTACGGTATTATATAAAACTGAATTACTCTTTTGAGCATTTTTATTCTTGTGTTCCTTATCTAATTAAAAACCATAACCTTAACAAAAAATTATTTAATGAATAGTATTAATTTTGTTTATTTATTTATGTCGGTTCAAAAATAAGATTCCATATGTATTAAATACATTTGATTATTTAAAAAAAACATAATTTGAATTTATATAATTTTAACTATTTTTAATTATTACTATTTTTCTTAAAAATATATCTTTTAAAAAAATACATTTATAATTAAAATTCAACTTTTGTTTCAGGGGTTATAGTTTTTTAAATACGTTACCTAAGATACGTGGTCGAAAAATGGTTGGGAATCGCTAATCTTATTGATTTAGTTTTGCAATGTTCATATAAAAATTATACGAAAATACACAAAACATTTTATTATTTTTAAAATTAAAAAAGCACTGATCTCATTTTTATTTATTTATTTACCAAAAACCGGGTTATTAACTTTACAGATTACATATTTATCTTAAAATAAGTAAAAACTACATCATTAAAGTTATTTATTTACTATATACAAACTTACGGTAGTATTCATTACATTTGTTATGCACTCGTTAAAAACATTTTTAGTTACACTTCATCAGCTGACAGCTTGACGGAAGAACTTGATGAAAAACAGACATTTTCGCCGTATAGCTGATTTTGACAAGTAATGTTAGGTATTAAAAAAGCAAAAAAAGTTAAATGAAAAATAAACAAAAATTTAAAAACAATGGACATGATTAATATTTTGGTAGAAGAAGGAGATTCTGTTCCAAAGTATAGACAAGGATAGATATGGAACAAGGAAACCCCTTTAAGCAATACAATGACGAGGAAAAAAACAGATTCAGCCAAGACAATATGCGACTCCAAGATCTTTGCACTGATCAACTCTTGAAGAACTGCTACTATAGTCGTAAACGTAGTCATAATCCATAATGAGGTTTCTGCGAGAGAACGATAATACTTTGCAATTTGAGAAGTTAAGAGCAAGCTGGCTTATGCCCCGCCAGTGGAGAAGGGAGTTTATTTCCATTTTTCCATAATTTGACATTATTAGTATTTCAATTAAATATTATTAGTATTAGTTAAATTAGTATTTCAATGTTCATATATGAATGTATCGCTCATTTCGTGCAAGATCCATGTAAGACTCAAAATTTGAAATTTTTCTGGAGACTGTTTTGAACTTTTGAACTTACTCTAGCTTCTACAGAGTAAATAAAGTGTTCGTTAAACCGTTATTTGAACGCAAATAAGATAATCTTGAAGAATAAACTGAAATTTTTGTAGCGATACTTTCTGTGTACTTATCTTAAAAATGCCTTATCTTGAGCGTGGGAGAATAACCAGGTAAGGCCGATTCGCTTTGTGCCCTCACGCGTCAACGAAGAGTGAAATATGCAAAAGTTGTGTAGTCAAAATGACGAAGTTCGTTAAAACGTCAAATGAAATAAGAATATTATGTTTTCAAATTGTAAATAGTACGGACACGTGTGTTAAGTTTGTGTTAATTTGAGTGAAAATATTATAAAAACAGTGTAAATAAAACTATAAAATCCCGAGGAAGTCTTCAATTTGCAAAAAAAGCAAAAAAACCAGTTTAACCAATAATCAACTGCGAAATATGAACATTAAGAAGCTCGAGATGAAGAACTGATTTTGACAACTAGCTCGCTTTTCTCTGCTTTCTACTTCATTCCTCTCCGAGTCGGCCCTACCTGGGTATTCTGCCATTATTTTGAGTTGTCACAACTCGCAATGAGAACAAAATGTCAAAGTAAAATTTTGGATACAAAAAAAGACGTCACTATTTTCTTCAAAACTATTTTTTTCTCCAATTTGGCACAATCACAAAAGGTCCAATTCCATCCCTGCCACTTACTGTTTTATCGACTCCCGCCACCCGCGTAGCTAAAGTATTTTCTACACTATCCTGATTGCACGTATTGCAGCAGTAAATAGCCAAATTTATATATTAAATTTATTCTTCACATATTGAAGAAAAGAACGCAAGTTTAATAAATCGTCGCCTGAGTAAAATAAAGTCGTATGTTACATTTCACAGGTTTTGGGAAATCGCTGCCAAAGTTTAGAATTGAATTACTTAATAAGTTGACGGTCAATTTTATTCTAACTTGGAAATATTGGAAAAATTACAAACCACTACTAGTTTAGAAATATTTTACTGTACATTTTTAATTATTTAACAAAATACAGAGGGTTTCTTTAAATAAAATTTTGTCGTATGAGTCATTTACAAAAATGTTATGTGCTAAACTTTATATTTTGTATGACATACGACAAATAATTGTGCAAAAAATTTTCATTTTTAAAATGGTGAAATTTTACCTGTAGTAAATTTAAAAAATACCCTTATTATGACATCACAATTATCGCGATATCTAGAAAACTTTATATTTTCTCAGTACAACGTATTTTTGTATGAAAAGTTGTTAATTAGTAAAAATAACGGTAAGCGAAAGCTTTTCCGAAAATATTTTTTACGGATAGTGGAAGTCAAAAAAATTCCCGTTATTATGACATTAACATTTTTGCGATATCTTGCAAACTATAAATTATTCCTTCTGTAAAAGGCGCATATGAAACCAATTATACGGTAGAAGTAGGTTTGTATATTTGACCATAGTTGGCAATTTTTTTTTCTGTAAAAAACGCATATTAAAAAATGATTTGCCTTTATACTAAATGTTGTGGTCACCATTCCGTAGAGGGGCATCGAGTTTTTTTATAGTGTTTTTTACGATAAAATTGTTTGCCTTTGTACCGAAAGTTTTTATACTAAAAAAACTGCCCTTATACTAATGATAAGATCTCTAAGTCAGGTATTGTGGGGGGGGGGGGGGGGTGAAAAATCTCAAGCGTTAAATGGTCGTTTGACAGATATTAGTAGCGTGGGTTGGCGAACCAACCTTAATGAAAATGTCACTGTCATAACGCAATCTCTATTTTGACAGCTAAGTCGACAGTTGTTTCCATGCTCAGGCTTGAATTTGAATTCAAAATTCAAATCACCAGAGGAAACACTACGACTGATCAACCGGAAGAGTTTTTTTTTCTCATCGGCTCAACCGGTAAAACCGTTGTATTGTGCCCTCGTCTGGTCTGGAGTTTGAATTCAAATTCAAACCTGAGCTGGGATTTCAACTCTGAAGTTCTTAAATATAATTGATGGTTTTTGTTTTTTTCTGCTTGCCTTGGGTGTCGATGTCAGCCGTGGTTAATTAGTGCTTTTATTGTAACATCTTTCAAATTTGCCAGCTGACATGTTGGTGATGCTGACTTGATTGCTTGTTAAAGTCCTTTTGTTGTATACGTGGCCTGATTGATTGCAAACAACGCCAAAAAAGGGTTCAAACACAGTGTCTGACAGTTTGTGCAAACTCTCGTTTGCACCGACATTCGGTGTAAGCTGCTGTCAACGAAAAGAGCGATGGCTGGCGAACTTTCGGCCTTTGTTCTTTTTCGTTGATGTCTACCCAGGCACGTAATACATAAATTGTCAGGTAAGAAAGAGTCATTTTTAATTATGAATATATCTTAATTTGGATCTTTTAGCCACGTTTTCAGCAACGTACACCACAGCCAATGGGGGTTTTAATTTATTATTGCCAATCGCCATTACATATGGCTTGAATATGAGTAATTGATCTTTAGATCAAAGTCAAGTAAACTTTTACATCTGGTTGTTTCTACCCGCACTATTAGCGCTTCCACAACAGCAGCGACAGCAGGAACGGCATCCACAAGCGCCTCATGAACAGCCGCAGCGCACATAGAGCTAGCACTCTATTAACGAACGCCCCATATAGCGAGCGGTCATAGAGCTAGCACTCTATTAACTAACGCTCCATATAGCGAGCGGTCATAGAGCTAGCACTCTATTTACTAACGCTCCATATAGCGAGCGGTCATAGAGCTAGCACCACCTGTCAACACCAGCCACATTGGCTAGTGCTCCGGCGATCACATATAGGTCAGCAGCAATATCCCACCAGGCACGCTGTGGTACTAATAGCTACCAACGACAACAACAGCAGTGACAGCTACCCAAAAAGCGCACACCACTGGTTTCGAGCTACCTAAATCGTTGGTATCTACTGCAACGACAACAACAGCATCGACAGCTACCCAAAAAGCGCACACCATTGGTTTCGAGTTACCTAAATCGTTGGTATCTACTGCAACGACAACAACAGCAGCGACAGCTACCCAAAAAGCGCACACCATTGGTTTTGAGCTACCTAAATCGTTGGTATCTACTGCAACGAATCGTTGGTATCTACTGCAATGACAACACTAGCAGCGACAACTACCCAAAAAGCGCTAGCATCATCACAGAAGACGACAGCTACGGCAGCTGCAACCACCAACAACTGCACCAGCACAACAACATCGCCAACTGTGACACTGCACCAGCACCTCAGCTACGGCAGCTGCAACCACCACAGCTCCATCGGTATTACAGCAACCGCCCACACTCCAGGTACAATGGGGCCAAGGTCAGTACATCCGGACATGGACATATATTTATTTGTATATACATATATTATAAATCCGTGTAAAGATATGTGTATATGGATATAAATGTATCTCTTTGTTTGAGATTAATATTTCTATTGTTGAGAAAATTATTTTTACGTTTATTTTTCATAAAATTTAAAATGAGAATTTAAGAATTATTCGCTCAGCCCTATTTAAGAAATACACAATAAATAAAATAATCATTTGCCTAATCGAATTACCATAAATGTTATCAAACATGAGTTATTCTTAAAAATTTGAAAAATGGTAGCCATGAGAGAGCGATAATTTAAGTCAGTTAATTACCAAAAAGTGGTTTGAAGAACACTTCTTTTGGCCTCCGGATTTTTTTTCTTAATGCTGTTAAGCGGATCAATTAAATCTATAACTTGAATTTACTTATGATCTAAATAAGCCAAACTTAAAAGAATTGTTTTTCAGGTTATGAAAATTTTATACAAAAAAAAAAAAAAAACAAATACTCTAGTATATATTTGAGCTAAATTTACAGTAAGAGTTGGTATCCATGAACCCAAGACCGTCATTTTGAATAATTCATTTTTAAGATTAAATGAAACCTCTATAAAAATAAAAATAATAAGATATTAAAGCCAAAGCAACCAAAACGAAACAATGATGAAAATACCTCGTTTATATCTTTTTCTTTTTGCCAATAAGGTTTAAGTATTGTCTTAAAACCAATGTACATGTTCAATTACCGATACTAAATCAATCCAAAAACTAAAAACTAAGTAATTACTACAATTAGGCAAATGAATCATAAGCTAAATATATAAACTCGAATGATATGAAATTAAAAATAAACGGAACTAAAATAAACATAATATAAACGGAACAGAAATACGTATTGAAGATTTACGAAAAAAAGGGGGGGAAGAAAAAAAAACTTAGCTTAAACTAAATCAAAATTAAATTAAACATACACAAAAATAAAATGAAAGTAATATAAATGGAACCGAAACACAATTTGAATTATTACGGAACTAAATAAACTTAAGGTAAATTAATTCAAAATGAAACGAAACATAAAACAAACTAAAATGATCGGAATATAAACGAAACACGAATTGAATTATTATGGAACGAACTAAACTTAAGATAAATTAATTCATTATAAACAAATAAAATATAAACCAAACTAAAATATACGGAATATAAATAAAACATAAAGGCGATTCGACTGATTACGGATCTAAAGATAATCGATTTACACTGAGAAAATTTTATTCAAGTGTAACTTTTATAATTACCTTTAACTTGCCATGGCAATTTAATGCTTGTAAAATTAAATTGACTTTCGATATACACTGAGAAGATTTTCATCAAATGTAACCTTGTATACTTACCTTTAACTTGCACTAGTAATATAATGCCTCAAGAAAACATTGTTGTCAAAGCTCAATATACATTGAAAACTATAATCTACAGAATTAAAGTGTAATATACTTACATTTGAACTACGTACACTGAAAAAGAAATTACAATGAAAATTTAAAATACTTAACTTAGGAATACATTGAAATTGCAATGAAAATTTAAAATACTTAACTTAGAAATACATTGAAATTACAATGAAAATTTAAAATACTTAACTTAGAAAAACATTGAAATTACAAAGAAAATTTAAAATACTTAACTTAGAAATACATTCACGAAAAAAAATAAATTAAAAATATAAGCGTAATATACTTACATTTGAAAATACTTACACTAAAAAGGAAATAAGAATGAAAAATTAAATCATACACTGTAATGAAAACCACATTGTTGAACCATTGTAAATTTGTCTTAATCATTTCTAAATTTTTATCAATATATAAAAAAATCCCTTAAAATGGGTATTTTGTTAATCCACTAAATTGGTGTAAAATTCTTTGGATCGATGAAAGGTAAGGACATGGTAAGGGGCTGCTGCACTTAGGTGCACTATTCGGGTTAATGAAGTCATTTCTCCGTTCATTAACAGGCAGGGCGGGTATAGACGATGAGGGGAATTAACACCTTCCTCCTTCATGCTATATGATGCATAGAGGCTACGAGTCGGTTCGCGTTTTTTCTTTCGGGTTTTTTTTTTTGTCCTCTCTCCCATCCGTTTCCTGTTTCCGCCCATTTGAATTTTAATTCAAATGTTCCTTTTCCGTTTCCTTTTACCGTCTGCATACATCTAACATGTGCAGATCGCATCCCACGACTTCCTGACGAAGCAACCCCACGACCATTTTCCCTGAGCTAAGCTGAAGCATAGCTAGGTATGCAGACGCGCGCTAAGTCAGGAAGTGCCTCGTCATCCGGTAATCGGATGTCACGACGATACGAGGTGGATGTTTGGTTTTGTCACACAAAAGGCGCCCAACGTGGGGCCCGATGAAAATACTGTCCCATAACGTGGGGCCCACGAAAATATGGATAGCCTTACTCGTAAGGTCCTATTATTTATTAACTTCTGACCACCTGAAGTACTCAGTATTTTCGTTCTGCCTCAACTTAACTTCTAAAAATTTTTCCTTTTTAGATTTTTTTTTTATCTTGCCCACGAAAATATCGACTGACCTTATCGTAAGGTAAAACAAATTTTAAATTCCTAACACCTGAATTAATTGGTATTTTTGTCTCGCCTCAACATAACTTGTTTTTTTTTTCTTTTTCGCTTTTTTTTTAAAAATTTGCAAAGGGCATGTTCTGGATTTAGTTCCTGGATTTTTTGGGATCTTACCGAACCTCTGCCAACCAAGTATTTTGAATTGAGTTAAACTTTTTCTGGATAATTTCGATTTTTGCTATTGATAATCTTTTGGATCGTTTCATAATATTACTGTTGTGTTAACCAAAGGTTATTTGAATTTTAATTGGGAATTTATTAACAAATATATGCTTTTGAGATTTTTATCTTTGGATAATTTCGAAGATTTACTCAAGTATATGGAATATAATCTCTTTTCTCGTGGTTTTTGCAAATAAAATTTTTTCTTTTCATTCCTCTGCCGTTAACCGAACGTTTTCTCTATGCACCTGTGCCCTAAGTCTGTAGCGGTCCCGCTATGGCCTTGCTGAGTAATGTCCAAAGAATTTAATTATATCATTATACATTTATATATTATTTTTTCAAATTTTTTTTTCGAGAAATCATTGGGTTTCATTTATTCATCACAGCATAAACGGGTTTATGCTATTCACAGCCATTATCGATTAAGATCGGTAAATTTTTTTTATACATCGGCATTTTTCACGTGAAATACTTTAGATTTTATTTCTCCTTGACAGCATAATGTGGTTATGCGCTGCTGATAAGTTGATCAGTTGACATCGTTATTGTAAAAAAAACTTTTTTATGAAAACCTTTGGGCTTTCATTCCTTTCAACATCATAAAATTTTCAAGGCTTTACTATAAAATACTAATTGATTTCTTTCTATTTTTCATATTGATGCTCGCGTGACATCTGTTGGTTTCCTTTTCGATACCACAGGTTAAACTTGGGTATGGTTTAAGTACCAATTATTGATTGAATTTTTTTGTTTAATTCCTTTTTGAAATTTTTCTCGAAATCTTTCGGGATAACGTCTCTGTATAACAGCTTAAATTGCTTAGGCTCAACGTAGCAATTATTATTTGGTTTTTTTGATTATTTTTCCAACCATTCCTCTCGTTCCGCTAAATGCGTCGTTTCCACTCAGCTATAACAGCATAAAAATAACAGCATAAAGATATATATGCTATATTGGTTAATTGTTAATTGATTCTTTTTTTTTTGTTTTTTTTTTGCTGACTTGTGTTCACATTCCGCCAAATCGGTAGGTTTCTCTCGATTATAACAGCATAAAATTTATTTATGCTATAACTAATATTGATTGATTGTTTTTATATTTTTATTTTTTTTTTTGCGATGCCTGTAACGCGAAGTACAGAAGACCGGTTAGGGGTGGGTAATCCTCCCAACGATGCCATTTGTGCCGTGTTCAATGAAACCATTCAACCTACGGATGAAGTGGTTGAGACCTCGTGCAATCATTGCTTCCATGCTCTGTGCTTGCAGACTTGGCTAGAAACCAGAGCTGTAAAAGAATGCATTCATTTGTGATTTAAAATCATTTAATTCCCAATCAATGATTTAAAAATTTGATTTCATTCATTTTTTCAAATCATTGATTGTGATTAACAATTTAAAATCTCAATCAATGATTTGAAAAAATGATTGCATTCTTTTTTTCAAATCATTGATTGTGATTTGAAATTTCAAGTCAAGTTTCAATGCAATCACTTTTTCAAATCATTGATTGGGAATTAAATGATTTTAAATCGCAAATGAATGCATTCATTCACATAAATCATTTTTTAATTTTTTTTTTTAATATAAAATATTTTATTAGAAGTAACAAAATTCAAATTTTTAAAGCGTGGAAATTGTCACAACATTTTCGTCAGAGCAGTACTCTGTTCCGTTGCGTGAAATTATCGCAACATGTTTCTGAGCAACATTTTTTCACGACAATTTAATTGTACCGCCTGTTTATTACTACGTTGACCACTGGGCTATTGCGCTATACGAAACAAAAGAAATAACCATGCATATGAACCGAATAGCCTAATATTGAGTTTCACCATTGCAATATTTCTTTGGTTTAAATTTTAATACAGAAAAATTTTAGTTATGGGTTAGTATTTGTGAAAGTTTAAATTTTAAACCGCAAGATTAAAAAATATGCAATATAGTTTTAGCTGTACGAAAATTTATTCAAAGATTTTTAACCGTGTATAAGGAATTGAAATATTAAAAGAGTAAGCTAAACGTGTAAAGGAGCGCGAGAGCGAACCAAACAATAAATAACAAAATAATATTAAAAAGCTCTTCAAAAATTAATTTTGCTTGCAAGTAACAAAGATAAACTGTTAAACAAATAATATTAGTCTATGAATTTCCAATACTTGTTCAACAGAGAGAAGCATTGATCCAAACACACTGTTTAATAAAAAATATCGTACTTATTTCACACTGATATTTTAAAACATTATATTATTGAGATTACAGTGACTGTTTTCAATGATTTAATTAAATGAATGCAATATCGTGAACGCAGTCAATAATTTTCAACCAAAGATTTGAAAAAATGATTGCATTAATTTTTTTCAAATCATTGATTGGGACTTGAAATTTCAAATCACAATCAAAGATTTGGAAAAATGATTGCATTCATTTTGAATATAAATCACATGATTTAAAATCACAAATGATTGCATTCTTTTACAGCTCTGCTAGAAACCAACAAGGCATGTCCGGTTTGTCGGTTGGCTTTGGTTCCGGTAGTTGTATGTCCTTCTCCGGCGGCGAATCTTCTCGAAGTTGCTGGTAGTATTCCACAACCAAAACGGGGAAGAGGTGGTGGAGCACCACGGTATCGCCCCAACACGCGACAACAAGCAAACGTTAGATCAGACCATCGTGATACTACTATCACGTAGGCCTGAACCGCTGGACAATGCCATCTTGCCAAACCAACCGAACCAAGTGTCTGAAACCAAAGTTCACCAAATCGTTGCTGACTCATTGGGCCAACTCCGAATGGAGATAAGCTCAATCATTTCTACCGAGCTTCAAGCGATGCTGCGTAACTTGAACATTGGAGCTAACCCTCCCGCAATTGCGCCTAGTCTTCGACAACCAGAATGGCCACAAGTTCTGCCTGAAGAAGCTCAGAGGCCTGTACCTCCTTCATCGGCATGGCGTCGAGCGAATCCTCCTCTTCCCGCTAGCTATAGAGACCCTGGCTCTAAGGAGCGAATTTCGAACGTGGTGCGAAATCGGCACGTGAAATTCAAGGGCACGCCTGATGGCATTTCAGTCGATGAATTTATTTATAGAATTAATTCTTTACTTATCTTCACCTGAATGGAAATTTTTCTCTTCTTTGTGAGCACGTTCACTCTCTTTTCGAAGGCAAAGCTCACAGGTGGTTTTGGCGACATCTTCGCAATGCCGATGAGGTTGAATGGTTTGACCTCTGCGATGCTCTGCGGCGCCAGTTTAAAGATTATACCTCAGATTTTGATATTCAAGACGACATACGACGTCAAAAACAAAAGCATTCAGAAACTTTTGATGATTTTCTTGATGCAATTTTGTGCTTAAGTGACACACTCCAATGTGTGAATCTGAGTTGGTAGAAACAGTTATAAGAAATCTACGACCGGACTTACGTCATGAATTACTGCACCTTGACATTCGCAGCATTGCCATACTACGTCATGAGAATCGTAAACACGAAAAATTTTTCAAGGACGTTCGCCCTAATTATAGCTACCTCCCAGACATACTGTTTCTCGTCGGCAGTTATTTGAGTTATCTCATGATAATGATCCGAGTGTAATCGAAGTAGAAGTCGACCACGCTGAACAAGAAATCAATGCGCTAGAAATCAGTAAGTTGAAATGCTGGAATTGCGACGAAGTTGGGCATAGATATCAAGATTGCCTCAAAGCTAGGCGAATCTTTTGTTACGGCTCTGGAGCTGTTGACACTTACAAACCAAGTTGTCAAAAGTGTGCAGTGAAGGCAGAAAGCTTCAAACCGGATTTTTGTCGCGAGTCGAGCAGACCCCAAATAAATCGTCCTCGGATGTAATTCCAACTAAACTTTTGTTGAAATCCGATATTTCAACCTCCTTGTCTGCCTCGACAACCACTATGATAGACCTTTCGGTTGATTCTCAACCTCTACCTTCTACCATCAAACCGTATCATGTTCAACTTCTTGAATATCGCAAAATTTGCGATAGAATTTTTGGAACTTCCGATGTCAGGCGTCCTTCGGAACGTATTCGCTCATTTTGGAAACGAATAAAATCCTTACGCAAAGTTGTTGTCTCAGCCATAGTCTATCAAGGCTCCGATATTCGGCTTTATACTAACCTTCTTATGGGAAAAATAAATACCTTTCGCTTCTGGATAGTGGTGCTACGAAGAATTGCATTGGTGGAAGTCTTGCTCAAGTACTTCTCTCTGACTCTACGAAAAAAACTGGTTAAATTAAGAGGAAATGTTCGAACAGCGGACGGTCAACAACAACAGGTCGGGGGTTCAATTAGTCTTCCGATTACCTTCCATAACCATACAAAAAATTTAAATTTCTTGATTGTTCCTTCTATCGTCCAAGACGTGATTTGCGGAATGGATTTCTGAAATTTGTTTGAGCTAAAAATTCAGCTAGTTCCGACCGTGAACGAGCTTTCTGCTTTTGAAATAGATACAGATAGCGTTCAGTTAAATGCCCTCCAGCGTAGAATGCTTGATTCCACTATAGCAGCCTTTCCTTCTTCGGAAAGAGAAGGTCTTGGTACTACTTCTCTGGTAGAACACGTTATCGATACAGGTGTAGCATCTCCTATAAAACAGAGATACTATCCTATTTCACCAGCTATGGAAAAGCTTCTGTGTCGGGAAATTGACCAAATGCTCGAACTAGGTGTCATCGAAGAAGCAGAAAGTTCACCCTGGTCTTCTCCTGGTGTTTTAATTGTTAAGCCTGGAAAGGTTCGTTTTTGCATTGATTCAAGAAAACTCAATGAGGTGACGGTTAAGGATGCTTATCCTATTCCAATCATTGATGGTTTGCTTTCTCGTTTGCCTCCCGTGCATATCATTTCAAAAATCGACCTTAAAGATGCTTTCGGGCAAATCAAATTATCCAGAGATTCTTGTCCAAAAACAGCGTTTACGATACCCAATCGACCATTGTATCAGTTCACGCGCATGCCTTTTGGCTTGTGCAATGCACCGCAAATAATGTGTCGATTGATGGACAAGGTGATTCCTTATAATCTCAAATCTCGCGTCTTTGTGTATTTGGACGACCTGCTGGTCGTATCGCAGTCACTGAAAGAACACATAGTGCACTTGTCAGAAGTTTCTTCTTGCCTTAGAAAAGCCGGTTTGACAATTAATGTCAATAAAAGTCAGTTTTAACAAGGTCAAGGTCGACAGGGTCAACAAGGTCAAGTATCTTGGTTTTGTAGTGGGAAATGGTTCGCTTACTGTTGACCCCGACAAAATGAAAGCCATAACAGAATATCCCGTTCCTAGAACAGTTCGTCAAATTCGCCAATTCCTAGGAATGACTGGGTGGTACCGACGATTTGTATCCGATTATGCAGCTGTTACTTTTCACCTTACCGAACTCCATACGAAAAAGAAAACCTTCACGTGGAACCCTTCGGCTCAAGAAGCTTTTGACGCCATCATAGCTAAGTTGACGACAGCTCCTTTCCTCGTGCATCCTGACTACACTAGGCCGTTTATCGTGCAGTGCGACGCCCGCCAGTGCGGTGTTGGTGGTCTTTTAGCGCAAGTTGATGAGAATGGGGACGAAAGGCCCATTGCTTTTATGTCTCATAAACTCAACAAAGCGCAAAGAAACTATACCGTCACGGAGTTGGAATTTTTAGCCGTCATACTAGCGATAAAAAATTTCGCGCCTATATTGAAGGTCACGAGTTTAAGGTGGTAACCACGCAAGTCTGAAATGGCTAATGCGTCAAAAAGACTTAAGCGGAAAACTAGCTCGATGGGCGCTGAAAATCCAAGGTTTTAATTTTACAATTGAGCACCGAAAAGGTAGCGAGTATGTTGTGGCTGATGCTTTGTCTCGGTCTTTTGATCCTGGTGACCCTGAATCTGTCGTGGCTGCACTTGAGATAGAAAGTTTGCCTGAAATAGACCTTACGCTTCAATTCAGACGAATACCGAAAATTCAGAGAAAAGTTGGCTTTATCACTTTTGCCAGATTATAAAATCATTGATGATTATGTTTACCGTCGTTTGGAATTTGATTCTGATACAACCGATCCTTCACTCGCTTGGAAATTGCTTGTTACAGCCGAATTGCGAGAAAGTGTAATCTATGCCTCTCACGATACTCCATCTTCTGCTCATGGTGGCATAGCCAAGACGCTTGATCGCATCTGTCGTTACTTTAAATGGCCAGGTCTGGTTGTACAAATTATGTATGTACGTAAAAGTTATGTCCGAAAGTATGTATTGAGTTGTGAATTATGCAAAACTTCGAAGTCACCTACTCATATCCTTCGTCCACCTATGAGTCAAATGATAGAAATGGAACGGCCATTTCAAAGACTTTACGTCGATCTAATTGGACCATTCCCTCGTTCTAAGAGAGGTAACATTGGAATGTTGATAGTCTTAGACCAATTTTCGAAATTCACTTTTCTGAAACCCCTGAAGAAATTTACCTCGAAACTTATTATGGATTTTATGAAAGAAAATGTGTTCGACACCTTTGGTGTTCCCGAGTCAGTTGTGTCCAATAACGGAAGTCAGTTCAAGAGTAAAGACTTTGAACTTTTTCTTGCAAAGTATGGCATAAATCATGATTGCACCGCCGTTTACGCTCCCCAATCCAATGCGTCAGAGCGAGTCAATCGTTCGATCAACGAAGCGTTACGCTCATATATACGTAAAGATAAATGTTTGTGGGATGTGTATATAAGTAGCATTAACTGCTCGTTGCGCAAAAGTGTCCATCAGTCTGAGCAGATCAATTGGGTCTGTTCCGGTGAAGTTATGATTCACCAAAGAGCGCTGGCCTTTTGCTGCCAATCTTGGTAAGTCGAGCTATTTGCATATTACTTTTGGGCAATTTGTGCTCGGTTTATATGCAAACGGAGAAAATCAAAAAATAACAAAACACCAGTAATTAGTTGGCTTAGATTATATGTACAATATTTATTTCTTACGTTCGTTTGTTAGGCAAATCTTCATTTGTGAATATTAATAATGGCTGCTTCTTATTGCATGAAGTGCATATACATTAAAGTTAAATAAAACTAAATTTATGTTGCTGGCAATCAATAAGTGATTGCTTTCAATTAATCAATAAGTGATTATTTAATTCCAATTAGTGGAAATATTTAATTTAATATTGAATTCAACGCGGGTTTACAAAATGAAGCGTATTACTTTGAGAAATTAATTGGTGATAACAAGTAAAAAGCAAAACTCACTCGTCGGAGAAGCCGATCGAGCGACTCTTTCGTGTATCGAGAATCGATACTGGAACGAGTCGATAAGGTAGTAAATTAATTTATTACTTTCTTTAACCTTTAGGGTTGCGGCCTAAACATGCCGGCCCCCTTGCAGTATTACTGTAAGATAAATTAAAATATACTTAAAATATCGTAAAACTAGTAAAAAAGGTGTTGATTGATTCAAGGGTCTCAAAAAATTTATAATTAGTGCAGTGCTTTATATGTATATAAGTAAGGATAACCAAAGGCGAAGTGAAAAAGTCGGCATGGGATGCCGTGGGGAGGAGCGAAGTCACCTATCGCAGATATGGCAACGGTGATGGCGAGGGCAGGCGCTGAGCGCCACTATTCGAGCGGCGGTGAGTTTTTCGTGTCCATCCTTGACCACGATTGCGATGCCCATCTATAAATCTATCGTCGTCTTCTTCTCCAGATACCGAGTCCCTCTCAGCGCTCAATTTGACCTGCGGCAAAAAAGGCCGGGCAATACTCACCCCGGCACCCGTCCCTCCTTCACGTGAAGACACAGACAAACTAGGCCTGGCTACGTGCACAGGATCAGGCTTCGACTTTTTCATGCATTTATACGGTTCAAAATGCAGCCGAGTATGGATTCCTTTTACCGTACCGTACCGTGGCGGTTTATCCAAAAAAAGACGTGAACTGCGAAATTTTACTAAAACACGAAACGACAGAGGCGGACGGAGTATTTTGCGATGTTGTGGAAGTGGAGCCTGTTAATATCCAGCCAAAAATGGTTTCTTGTGCAATAAGTGACCCAAGAGCATTTCGACGGATACCATCGAGAAGAATTTGTGGGTATAAATCACCATCTAGTAGTATATCGACTTGATCGCTACAGTAAAAGCGCTTATCGGCTAGTACAAGCTCCGGAAAAGCTTGCTGCAACATCGGATCTATTGAGCAGGTAGGAAGATTTCTTGTAATTTTTGAAAGTATTAGCGCGTTTGTAGTCAACCGAATGGTTGGATCAATATGTGATAATATGACCAAAGTGCTAGCTTTTTGTACCTTGGCAGAAACGACATTGTTAAGTCCCGAGACTTCAGCGGAAACGCAATGAGTAGGTAGCTGAATAAGTCGCTGCAACCTCTCAGAAATGAACTAGCCTTCTTAGCCAGAATCAATAAGTGCTCTGGCTGTAAAACTAGATCCTCGGTAGCAAACATTTATCATCGCGGTGCCCAACAAAATACCTTTGCTGGTAGAGGCAAAGCACGTCTGATAATTTCCGCTAGCGCTCGCAGATGTCTGCGGTTGCGCTGCTCCTTGAAGAGTGGACTGTATAGTGAATGTGCCCGGATCTCCCACGTTTGGATAATGTCAGACACCGTTTCTAACGTCTGAAATCGACTTGTTAGAAATTTATCCAAGTCAGCCCATTTGGGGATTTCTGCCTTGTTCTCTATTGATTGCTACCATAAGGAGAGCGTCGTTTCAGGCAACTTTGATAAACACAAATATGTGAAGATTGCATCCCAGTTGCTGATGTCGACTTTATGCATCGTTAGTGCTGAAATTACGTTATTGATGTCTCTTTGTAATATTTTGATTTCACTTCCCGACTCATTTGAAACCGCCTGGAGATTGAATAAAACTTTTAATTGACTATTCACCAGAATGCGCTTATTTTCATAGCGGTCTGTCAAGTTTTGCCATGCTGTTGCAAACCCTTCATGCGTTAGAGGAGATTTTTGAACAATCTCTTTTGCCTCTCCGCGGGTTTTCTGGTTGAGGTGAAAAAGTTTCTCAACAGGTGTCAGCCGATTATTTGAGATGTAAATGGCTGAAAACAAATCTCTGAAGGAGGGCCATGTTAAAAAATCACTGTGAAATAATTCGGTATCACACGGCGGCAAATTGATATTATGGCCAGACATTGGCCACTCAACTCTCGAAACATCAACTTTACTGTGCTTTTTTGACGTGGATAACTTATCGCTAAGTTCGTTAATCTTTGCAAGACATCGAACATATGTCTGAAAACACGAGCGATATTTTATTTTCACGACGCTGCCATTATCATCATCGTCATTCGTTGCCGCTAGCTTTTGCAGGCATGACTCGTATGATGCCTTAACATTTGCCCACTGCGAATTTAATTCCTCTTCGTGAATTTTAAGAGCGAAAATATTATGCTCATTTTGAGGAATAGCATTAAAATCTGCTTCCAGCTCAAAAATGGTGTCAGTAGATCTCATAAAGGAGTTCATCTTCGCCATTATTTATTTGAGAAACAAAAATAAGTTTTGTTAATGAACAGATAAGAAGCTTAAATTGCTCCAAATATTTTTAATTGGTTTCTTGAAACCTTCAAATGTTAGGTAAATTTAAGCTAAAACTGTTTAAAATATTTTGTTTTACCTTGTTTCTAATACGTAGAAACTTTCAGATTACCAACAATTCAACTCAGACTGCTTCCAATTTTTTTTACCTTGGTTTCTAATAAGTAGAAACCCTTACTGGTCGGTAAAATCAAGCTTAATTTGCTTAAAATTTTTTTAATCAGTTTCTAATACGTAGAAACTTGCAAATGTTAAGTAATTGTCAGCTTAAGATAGCTTAAAATAATTTTATCTTTGTTTCTAATAAGTAAAAACTTCAAAAGTTAGGTAAAGTCAAGCTAAAACTGCTCGAAACCTTCAGTTGCAGGTAAATTGAAGCTACAATTGCTTAAAAATTTTCTCTTGCCCTAGTTTCTAATATGTAGAAACTTTCAGCTATAGGAAAAATTAAACTTAAATTGCTTGAAAATATTTTTTACCTTGGTTTCTAATGAGTAGAAACCCTCATTTGCCGGTAAAAATTAAGCTTAAATTGCTTAAACAAATTTTTTACCTAGTTTCTAATATGTAGAAACGTGCAAATATTAGATAAAAATAAGCTAGAATTAGTTAAAAAGAAATGGTTTTTTCTAGTTTCTAATACGTATAAACTTTCAACTGAAGGCAGAAATTAAGCTTAAATTGGTAGAAAGTATTTTTACCTAGTTTCTAATATGTAAAAACTTTACACGCACCGAAAATAAGTGATTTGTTTTAAAAATGGGAAAGTTGGAAAATGGTAAAAACCAAATAAATTATGTAAAATGATTTATTTTCCGTAACTTTTTTAATAACTTTTTTAATTATTGTGAAAATAATAACTAATATAATACAAAGAAATAATATAATAAGTTCTGATTAATCAAGAACAAAATCAAGTTAATAAAAGGTTGTGTTTTAATAAACAAAGCAAGCAAACGAAGTCGGCCAAATAAACCAGTGAGTGTGTGAATGTGTCTGTTTATTTTTCAGCAATTTGTTTTTCTGATGATTTTATTTTCATAAAATGAACAAGCTATTGAAAAAACTTGATTTTATTAATTGTATTTAATCAATTACTGATTGATGTAATGCAAATAAATTAGTGCACTTTTCGCGAGTTATCTAATATGTAGAAAACTACTTTCGCCGGACGGACAAAATCTTTGAAAACACAATAAAAAACAAACCTTCGCGAAACGAATTGTTCGCTTGTGTGTAAGTGTGTTTGTTATTTGTTTGTTAATTTATTTTATGCCAATAGTTAGTTTTTCATGCGAATAAAAACTATTGAATTAATTATTTTGTGCTCAATAAATTCCCAATTGGTGCACCGCAAAAAACTCCGTGCATTTATCCGCGAGTTTTCTAATAAGTAGAAAACTAATTTCGCCGGACGGACAAACAATATTTACGACACAAAACAAAGTATAAAAAAGTACTAAAATTTCGCGAAACGAAGTGGTTGTTTGTGCGTGAGTGTGTGTGTGCCGCGATGATTGTATGAAAAACAACCCTTATAATGAGAAAATTATATACTTTCGCAAAAATATTAGCGATTTTAATTGTTAAATTTATTCTTTAATTTGCACAATAACACTTTTATAACTTGATCCACTTGAAAAATAAACCAATCAACTAACCTTTTCTATCTGGTGGAATTGATGCAATTGGTACTTTGTATAAAAATTCTCCGCTCGAAAAAGGTTCGAAATTATCCAAGAAAGCTCCAGAAAGACCATCCGGCTCGAAGGACCATGAGCAGATCAATTGGGTCTGTTCCGGTGAAGTTATGATTCACCAAAGAGCGCTGGCCTTTCGCTGCCAATCTTGGTAAGTCGAGCTATTTGCATATAACTTTCGGGCAATTTGTGCTCGGTTTATATGCAAACGGAGAAAATCAAAAAAGAACAAAACACCAGTAATTAGTTGGCTTAGATTATATGTACAATATTTATTTCTTACGTTCATTTGTTAGGCAAATCTTCATTTGTGAATATTAATAATGGCTGCTTCTTATTGCATGAAGTGCATATACATTAAAGTTAAATAAAACTAAATTTATGTTGCTGGCAATCAATAAGTGATTGCTTTCAATTAATCAATAAGTGATTATTTAATTCCAATTAGTGGAAATATTTAATTTAATATTGAATTCAACGCGGGTTTACAAAATGAAGCGTATTACTTTGAGAAATCAATTTGTGATAACAAGTAAAAAGCAAAACTCACTCGTCGGAGAAGCCGATCGAGCGACTCTTTCGTGTATCGAGAATCGATACTGGAATGAGTCGATAAGGTAGTAAGTTAATTTATTACTTTCTTTAACCTTTAGGGTCGCGGCCTAAACAAGTCAATTGGACAAGCATCATATTATGTTGTATTTGGTCAGCACATGATGACTCACGGTAAAGATTATAAAATCCTGAAAAATCTTAAGTTGCTTTCAGAGGGTTCAGAGAGGTTAAAACGAGAAGACGAGTTTTCGATAATACGAAGTTTAATTCATAAAAGAATGAAAGATTCCTATGACCTTCATGCCCGATCTTTCTATCGTTTGCACCGAAATTCGGTGTAAGCAGTCATTAAACCATGTTGTATAACATAGTTTGTTGTATTGTCCGACTTGCCTATGTAAACGAAAATACAACCGGTGGCTGCTGTCAACGAAAAGATCGATGGCTGGCGAACTTCCGGCCTTTGTTCTTTTTCGTTGATGGCTACCCAGGCACGTAGTGCATAAATTGTCAGGTAAGAAAGAGTCATTTTTAATTATGAATATATCTTAATTTGGATCTTTTAGCCACGTTTTCAGCAACGTACACCACAGCCAATGGGGGTTTTAATTTATTATTGCCAATCGCCATTACATATGGCTTGAATATGTGTAATTGATCTTTCGATCAAAGTCAAATATACTTTTACATCTGGTTGTTTCTACCCGCACTATTAGCGCTTCCACAACAGCAGCGACAGCAGGAACGGCATCCACAAGCGCCTCATGAAGAGCCGCAGCGCACATAGAGCTAGCACTCTATTAACTAACGCCCCATATAGCGAGCGGTCATAGAGCTAGCCCTCTATTAACTAACGCTCCATATAGCGAGCGGTCATAGGCTAGCACCACCCGTCAACACCAGCCACATTGGCTAGTGCTCCGGCGATCACATATAGGCCAGCAGCAATATCCCACCAGGCACGATGTGGTACTTATAGCTACCAACGACAACAAAAGCAGTGACAGCTACCCAAAAAGCGCACACCATTGGTTTCGAGCTACCTAAATCGTTGGTATCTACTGCAACGACAACAACAGCAGTGACAGCTACCCAAAAAGCGCACACCATTGGTTTCTAGTTACCTAAATCGTTGTAATCTACTGCAACGAATCGTTGGTATCTACTGCAACGACAACAACAGCAGCGACAGCTACCCAAAAAGCGCACACCATTGGTTTTGAGCTACCTAAATCGTTGGTATCTACTGCAACGAATCGTTGGTATCTACTGCAATGACAACACTAGCAGCGACAACTACCCAAAAAACGCTAGCATCATCACAGAAGACGACAGCTACGGCAGCTGCAACCACCAACAACTGCACCAGCACAACAACATCGCCAGCTGTGACACTGCACCAGCACCTCAGCTACGGCAGCTGCAACCACCACAGCTCCATCGGTATTACAGCAACCGCCCACACTCCAGGTACAATGGGGCCAAGGTCAGTACATCCGGACATGGACATATATTTATTTGTATATACATATATTATAAATCCGTGTAAAGATATGTGTATATGGATATAAATGTATCTCTTTGTTTGAGATTAATATTTCTATTGTTGAGAAAATTATTTTTACGTTTATTTTTCATAAAATTTAAAATGAGAATTTAAGAATTATTTGCTCAGCCCTATTTAAGAAATACACAATAAATAAAATAATCATTTGCCTAATCGAATTACCATAAATGTTATCAAACATGAGTCATTCTTAAAAATTTGAAAAATGGTAGCCATGAGAGAGCGATAATTTAAGTCAGTTAATTACCAAAAAGTGGTTTGAAGAACACTTCTTTTGGCCTCCGGATTTTTTTTCTTAATGCTGTTAAGCGGATCAATTAAATCTATAACTTGAATTTACTTATGATCTAAATAAGCCAAACTTAAAAGAATTGTTTTTCAGGTTATGAAAATTTTATACAAAAAAAAAAAAAAAAACAAATACTCTAGTATATATTTGGGCTAAATTTATAGTAAGAGTTGGTATCCATGAACCCAAGACCGTCAGTTTGAATAATTCATTTTTAAGATTAAATGAAACCTCTATAAAAATAAAAATAATAAGATATTAAAGCCAAAGCAACCAAAACGAAACAATGCTGAAAATACCTCGTTTATATCTTTTTCGTTTTGCCAATAAGGTTTAAGTATTGTCTTAAAACCAATGTACATGTTCAATTACCGATACTAAATCAATCCAAAAACTAAAAACTAAGTAATTACTACAATTAGGCAAATGAATTATAAGCTAAATATATAAACTCGAATGATATGAAATTAAAAATAAACGGAACTAAAATAAACATAATATAAACGGAACAGAAATACGTATTGAAGATTTACGAAAAAAAGGGGGGGAAGAAAAAAAAACTTAGCTTAAACTAAATCAAAATTAAATTAAACATAAACAATAATAAAGTGAAAGTAATATAAATGGAACCGAAACACGATTTGAATTATTACGGAACTAAATAAACTTAAGGTAAATTAATTCAAAATGAAACGAAACATAAAACAAACTAAAATGATCGGAATATAAACGAAACACGAATTGAATTATTACGGAACGAACTAAACTTAAGATAAATTAATTCATTATAAACAAATTAAATATAAACCAAACTAAAATAAACGTAATATAAACAAAACATAAAGGCAATTCGAGTGATTACGGATCTAAAGATAATCAATATACACTGAGAAAATTTTATTCAAGTGTAACTTTTATACTTACCTTTAACTTGCACTAGTAATATAATGCCTCAAGAAAACATTGTTGTCAGAGTTCAATATACATTGAAAACTATAATCTACAGAATTAAAGTGTAATATACTTACATTTGAATTACGTAAAATACTTAACTTAGAAATACATTGAAATTACAATGAAAATTTAAAATACTTAACTTAGAAATACATTGAAATTACAATGAAAATTTAAAATACTTAACTTAGAAATACATTGAAATTACAAAGAAAATTTAAAATACTTAACTTAGAAATACATTCACGAAAAAAAATAAATTAAAAATATAAGCGTAATATACTTACATTTGAAAATACTTACACTAAAAAGGAAATAAGAATGAAAAATTAAATCATACACTGTAATGAAAACCACATTGTTGAACCATTGTAAATTTGTCTTAATCATTTCTAAATTTTTATCAATATATAAAAAAATCCCTTAAAATGGGTATTTTGTTAATCCACTAAATTGGTGTAAAATTCTTTGGATCGATGAAAGGTAAGGACATGGTAAGGGGCTGCTGCACTTAGGTGCACTATTCGGGTTAATGAAGTCATTTCTCCGTTCATTAACAGGCAGGGCGGGTATAGACGATGAGGGGAATTAACACCTTCCTCCTTCATGCTATATGATGCATAGAGGCTACGAGTCGGTTCGCGTTTTTTCTTTCGGGTTTTTTTTTTTGTCCTCTCTCCCATCCGTTTCCTGTTTCCGCCCATTTGAATTTTAATTCAAATGTTCCTTTTCCGTTTCCTTTTACCGTCTGCATACATCTAACTTGTGCAGATCGCATCCCACGACTTCCTGACGAAGCAACCCCACGACCATTTTCCCTGAGCTAAGCTGAAGCATAGCTAGGTATGCAGACGCGCGCTAAGTCAGGAAGTGCCTCGTCATCCGGTAATCGGATGTCACGACGCTACGAGGTGGATGTTTGGTTTTGTCACAATATCCAACCCGCCCGATATTCGGGGGGAAATCACTAGTCAATTTTAATTAGTACGCGAAACTTGAGGTCAAGTAAAGACACACTACGTATTCATTTTTTACTTATAACGTCAAGATTTTTGTGAAGGACTTTAAATATAATTTATCAACTCAAATATTGGTTGAAAGTATCCTTTTAAGCTTTAATCCTTGCATAGTCATCCTAACGAACTTCACTGAAAAATACTTGCTGGGGACTGAGGTGTGACTTAAAGTGTGATCACAGAAAGCATTTTACTTTGTCACAATTTTTTTACCTTATTTTTTTAATATGTCCATTTTTTTTACAAACAATTATAAAAAAGTTTCAATTGAAAAGTAATTTGATTAAATAAATATCAAAATAAATTTTATTTGAGTTCAGTTCAGTAAAAAAAATTATTAAGGAACAATTGAGATCATACAATGGGTATTATTAAAAGATAACAATTTTTTTAATTCAGTGATAAAAATTTTTAAAAATGATTATATGGTACAAACAAAAAAATAACACTCTTATGCCCTGTTTAGGTAAAACAAACGATGCGTTTATTTCACGAACGCATCGTCCAACAGGCGGCAATCAGCTGTTTCGGATCCATGCATGAAGAATGTCAGACACAAACGAACACAGCTGTCTCAGTAACGAACGAAGACGTATCCTCAGTGTAAGGTTGGGTCTTTGTAAGCAAAAAAATCCGAACGAGACGTCACAATTTGACGAAAGCAAAATTATTATCGTTCTGAAAATGGAAGTTGCTGCTAACAGTTTTTGGAGCTAGTAGAGCAAAAGTAGATAAAAAATGGAACGCTATCTGCTAAAGTAAGCTTCTACGGTCCACCAAAATAAAGTGCACACAATCTTTTTATAAACAGAAACTATCACAATCAATTTAAAAACAGTTTAATTTCTTCCAAAAGTCTACAATTCAATAACCAAACAGCTGATGCAAAAAGTATTGCCACCTACTAAAAAATGCTAGTAATAAGTATACAATTTTCAAGATTTTTGTCAGTTTTACGCTAAATGTCAGTCAGTTACGCTAGCTGTCAGTTCTTCTCAGACAGCGCTTGCACTCGGTTCGTTCGCACTCTCGCGTATTATTTTCATTTTACTAAAATGCTAAAGTCAAAGACTTGTTTCAGATGTAATCAAAGCGGTGAATTTGGCTCAATGGTTACGTGTTATTTCTGTACAAATATGTTTCATAAAAACTGCATTGACATAGTTGATAAAAACATCATAGAATATCTTTTTAAACATAAAAACATTGTTTTTAAATGTGCTAAATGCCTTGAGGCTGGTGATAACTTGCTCGCTCATATCGCGGCTCTGACTCATGATGTTAAAGAGCTTAAAGCATTGTTTGTTGAATTTTGCAACAATTCAAAAATAAATGAAGCAAACTCTGCTGCAGCGATTGCATCTTATAGCAAAAAAACAAAACCGGTTCCTACTAACTCTGACATACCTCCCATCCCTCTAACGATGGTCGATAAGGGTATATGCACTCGTGCTCGAGCACGCGCTCTCGCCTCGCCTGTTGCTGTTATTTCAAACTCTTCTTTGGCGTCTTCTTCTAATGCGGCTGTAACTGACCTCAGCGCTACTGTCTCAACAGCTGATCATACTAATACAACAAGCTATGCCGAAACTCTTAATTTGTCATCTTATAATGCTGCTGCAACTGGCCTCTGCGCTTCTGTCATGACTGCTGCAGTTCAAACTAATGCTCTAAACACAACAAGCTACGCATCAACTCTTAAATCTAATTCTGTTCACGATTCTCTTAAAGACTCAACTAATATCAATAATAACTTACATGCTACTTCGGCCTCATTAGTAGGTGCTAGTGAATCGACTGCTGCTCTGCGCCCTGCTTCGAACTCGGGATTCAATAATTTTGCTCAAGATCATACAAGTCATACGAAATCATCTCAAATCTTCGGAACAGACTTAAGTACTGATCTTAATGTTCTACCTCAACTGAAATGGATTCATATATCGAAATTCCGAGCTGATACGAACCCAGATAGTATTATAAATCATATATCTGCTAAACTAAACGTACCAGCAGTCCTTTTTAAATGCTTCAGGCTAGCTAAGAAAGATGCCGATATAAATAATCTAAGATTTATGAATTTCAAACTTGGTCTCCCAGCTTATTTAATGAATAGAGTAATGGATGCCTCTATTTGGCCGTATTTCGTACGAGTAAAGATGTTTCACCAAATTAATAACAATTCAAAAAACTTTATCAGCACTCCGTTATCGGAGATAGCATAACAAATTCTCTAAAAAGCTCGTCATCTTTATCATATGATTTTCAAATATGCTATCATAACGTTGGGGGTTCCAGAACTAAAGCTACGAATATTCTATTATTCTCATCTTCACTGCAATTTGATGTCATTGTGTTCACAGAAACTTGGCTGACCGTAAATCATCATAACTCTGAGTTCTTTCATCCCCAGTCGTACAACGTATTTCGTAAAGACCGTTGTGCTCATGTGTCAGGCCGTAGTAGAGGCGGCGGTGTACTGATTGCTGTCCGTGCAGCCCTATTATCTATGCAAATTCATCTACCTGCTTCTCAATCAACAGAGTCGAATGTTATGTTTGATTTAGATCAATTAATTGTTAAAATAAATATCGATAACGTTCATGAACTATTCTTAATTGTTAGTTACATTCCACCTGGTAGTCTTTTTGAATTGTATAAAATGCATATTAACAATTGTGAAAGTATTTTAAGTAATTTAAAAGATAACCAGTATGTAATCATAATGGGTGATTTTAACCTTCCCAATATTGATTGGAGCTATGATGATGATGAGCATTATTGGCTTCCATTTAATATCTCAAGTACCTGTGAGAGTATACTTGTGGATAGTCTCGCGGAATTTGATTTGCACCAAATGAATGGTATTTTTAACAACAACAATAGACTTTTAGATTTGATTTTCGTTGATAGCGAAATAAATGCTATCGTCGATTGCTTTAATTCATCATCATTACTTCATACGAACCATCATAAAGTACTGAGCCTTAGTTTTAAATTCTATAGCTATTTAAAACCTAATCAAAATAATAGTTTAAGTTTCGATTTTCCTAAATGCGATTTTATTAGTATGTCTCAATATTTATACAATATTGATTGGTTGTCAGTTTTGGGCAACGCTAATTTGTCAACGAATTTTAAATTTTTTTGTAGTAAGCTTAATGAAGCGATGAATTTATTCATTCCAAAAATATACTTAAAAACGTCATCAAAGCCCAAGTGGTTCAATAGTGAACTTATAAATTTAAATAATAAGAAAAATAAAGCTTATAAACTTTTTAAAAAAGACCCACACAATGTGGAGTTTTATGATAAATATCGTTATCTTCAAAAAAATTTCGAACATTTGAATAAATTTCTATACAAAAATTATATATTTCAGGAAGAATCTAAATTAAAAACAAATAATAGTAAAAGCTTTTGGCACTACATAAATAGTAAAAAAAAATCTGCTGGGATTCCAAATACAATTCGATACCTTGATACTGCTACATCAGATCTTCCCATGATCTGCAATCTTTTTGCTAAATTTTTTAAATCAGTATATGCATGTCCGGATTCTAATCCACCTGAATTGAACTTAGAATTAATTGATAATTCCATTAACATAGGTTATTTACAACTTAGTGTGCTCGAAGTCGTGGAAGGTTTGAGTCAATTAAACGCAGATAAACAGCCCGGAATTGATGGTTTTCCACCTATTCTCCTAAAAAATTGCGCTAATGCGCTAGCTCTTCCTCTTGTCACCATTTTTAATCAATCACTTAATAGTGGTGAATTTCTTCCTGAATGGAAAAAATCTTTTATAACTCCTATTCATAAATCTGGCTCCAAGAACGACGTTTCCAACTATAGACCAATTTGTAAAATTTCAGCAATTCCTAAGCTGTTTGAAAAATTGGTGTACAACAGGTTTACTTTTCTTGTAAAAGAGACTATATCACCTTTTCAACATGGTTTCGTGACTGGTAGGTCAACCGTTACTAATCTGACGATTTTTAGTAACTATATTTTAAATAACTTTGAAAAAGGATATCAGTGTGATGTAATTTTTACTGACTTTTCCAAAGCGTTTGATAGAGTTCAACATAATTTATTAATAAACAAACTTGAAAGAATCGGTTTTCATTCAATTATTTTGAGATGGCTCAAGTCATATCTCACCGGCCGGGCGCAATATGTCCGTATTAACAATGAGCTTTCAGATGTTATCTATGTTACTTCTGGCGTCCCTCAAGGAAGTCATTTAGGACCTCTACTGTTCTTATTATTTGTTAATGAAATACCTAAAATTCTAAAGTTTTCACAGTGTTTAATGTATGCTGATGACATAAAAATTTTTTCTCGTCTAAAATCAACTTCCGAATGCTCAGAACTTGAGTTGGATTTAAAAAGACTATCTACTTGGTGTCGTAATAATTTATTGCCACTTAATATTGCAAAATGTCAATGTTTAACTTTTCATAAAAATTTAAATCCATTACTGTACCCCTATAAGCTCGGCGAAGTAACATTATCAAGAGTAACTGAGATGAAAGACTTAGGTGTTTTTCTTGATCATAAGCTTAGTTTCTCTAAACATATTGATTATATGATCTCTAAAGCCAACTCCATGCTAGGTTTCATTACTAGAAACTCTAAAGAATTTAATGATCCGTTTTCTCTCATTTCGCTATATAATGCTTTTGTTAAATCAATATTAGAATATTGTTGTATTATATGGAATCCTTTTTACTCAGTGTCATCTGACCGAATTGAACGAGTTCAAAGACGCTTCACTAGAATAGCAATTGGGCGCCTAAATTGGAATATTGAAATGCCGGCATATAACGTTAGGTGTCTACTCCTTGGCATCCTCACTTTGAAAATGCGTCGTAAATATTTTGCTGTCATGTTCATCAGAGACATTATATATTGTAACATTAACTGTCCTGATTTGTTACTTAAGATAGGCTTTCATGTACCTTCGCGGGACCTCAGATCTCAGAATTTGTTTCATGTGCCATATTGTAGAGTAAATTATACTTGCAATGAACCGATAACGCGTTGTTTAAAACTGGCTAATACAGTCTGCATGAATGTTGATTTTAATTCAGGCTTAAGCAGAAATGCATTTAAAAATTGCTTGATTTCCTATTTTCATAGTATAAGTAATACTTCTAGCACCTAAGTATTCATACGTTAATCCATAAATTTAAAATTCAGAAATGTATTATTTTAATCAAGTAGTCAGTAAGGAAGTTTATATTCCGTTGATGAATAAATAAATAAATAAATAAATAAATAAATAAATAAATACAGAACTTTTACAATCTGGTAATAATGTTTTTGACAAGTACTGACATTGAGAGTATTTAAAAAACGTAAGCAACGTAATGTTGGACGACGACGCAAGAAAAAATTACAAAGACCCAATTTAGGACGATCACGTCGGAAAACGAACGAAGCTTGTCACGAAGGCTTCGTTTTACCTAAACAGGGCATTATTTAAACAGAAAATTTTTTCTTATTGCTCAAAGTTCTGCTTCCAAATCGGACTTTGGCGATTCGACTCGTGTGCGTTCGTCTGATCTTGCCAACATCTTCATTACTACTGAAACTTGAAATTTCACTCTGAATCTTTAAACACATACTACTATATTTAACACATAATGTAAAAATTTTTCGTACCTGCGTAACAATTGTCGTATGTGCCAGTTGTTCGCACATACGATAGTATTTTATTCAAACGATAACTAAGTGTCACATACGACCATCTTTTACTGAATATCTTGAAAACTAAAAGAGGTATAAGAAAATGGATGACGCTATTTGAAAGATCTTATTTTAAAATGTGGGACTACATCATTAACTTGAAACACCTCAATTTTCACATACGACCTTATTTTACTCAGGCGACGAAATGTTGCTAATATAATATAATTTAATTACTTCCTGGTGTTTTTGTTCTTGTTTTCCTTTTTCTCCGTTTGCATATAAAACCGAGAACAAACTGCACGAATGTTATATGCTAACACTAGCTCAACTTACCAAAGATTTGCAGCTCAAAGTCAACGCTCTTTTGTGAATGCAATATTCATAGGAAAAGACCCGTCTCATCTTTTTATGATCCTTCGAGCCAGATGGTACTTTTGGAGCCGTTTCTGGTAAATTTTTAATTCCGGAGAAGAAAAAGGAGAAATTGGAAACATCTTAAAGGTACATCAATAAGTACCAATTCTATCATAAGAATGTATAACATGCAATAACAATAGAGTTCAGCTACTACAGCTTTTTCGCACTTTCTCCGCATTAGATCATCTTAAGAACCAGTCCAAATAACATTAAAACATCTCAACAAGGCCATTCACAGTTCGAATACGCAGGTCTGCCATTTGTTCGATCTGCTATTTGTACGCCAAGTTACGAAAGCGTATTTTGCTTTGTTGTTGTTTTGCATACAAACGCAAATACGCAGGCACGCATAAATAAAAGCAGCCCTTGGACGTGTTTTTTGTACCTCGTATTTTTATGCTCTGTCTACAGCCGCATAATCACATACATCACACGGTTGCACAATTTTTTTATACGACAGTCACATGGCGAGGTGCTCACAGTTTGAACAATAACAAATGCTATAAATACGATTTGTCAAAAGTACGCTCAAACTGTGAATAGCCCTAATGATATCGATAAGAGTGGTCCAAAACAATCCAAAGTGAGAAAAATTTACCCACCATAATATGGGTTGGGCTCAGGGACAACACAAGACATAACAACTAACCATGCGTTTACATAGATCTAATCATACATTAGTTTTCAATCTACTTTTGAGTTGACCTTTCGATAAGTTAACATCAAAAAAGCTACAGTTGTTAACAAAGGTAATCATGCGATGTAAGGAGCAGTAGCCACATAATTTGTTCTACTAAAAGGTAAGTAAATTAAATTGTTAGCATTTCTACTGCTTCAACGGTTAGTGTTAAAATTTATAAGAGTTAGGAGTTCTGGTGAATCGAATACACCAGTTATGAGTTGGTGTAAATAGACGATATCTGCAGACTTCCTTCTCTCATTCAAAGATTGCATTTTTAATAGTTTTAAACGATCCTCATTAGGAGGAAGGTTTAAAGTGTCCGTTGCACTTAAGCCGCTTAGAGCAAACCGAACAAAACGTTTTTGGATTCTCTCTATACGTTCAACAGGTATATTGTAACTTGGGGACCAAACTTGACTGGCATACTCTAAGTGAGGTCGCACAATTGCGTAATACAGCGTTGTAGTTGCGATCATACTATTAAATTCTTTGGCCCAGCGTTTCATAAACGCGAGTATAGAAGATGCTTTTTTACAAATGTAATCAATGGCCGCATTCTAGCCGAAAAAGTGCTCAAGTAGCGAAGTAGCATAAAATATTTTCGCTATATAAATTGTGACATCTCAAGGAACATGTTCTGTGAGAGCATACCATTCAGCCCGAAAGTTGTGGAACAGTTCTTTCCGCTGAATGCAGGCAATATGAACGTTAAACGATAGCTTAGAATCCATGCATATACCAAGATCCTTGACAGCATCTACACGACTTAATGGAGTATCTTTTATCTTATAATCAAAAATTAAATTATTCCTTTTTCGCGAAAAGGTCATAGTTTGGCATTTATCTGGATTTAGAAACATATTATTTTTAGAACACCAAATTTCAAAGGATTTCAAATCAGACTGGAGCAGATCTGAATTGTCTTTAGCATTTATTGTTCTGTATATTTTCATGTCATCTGCATAGATAAGTAGATGAGAGTGTTTGATGATGTGGATTACATCATTAATGGCTAAAATAAACAGAAGTGGACCAAGGTGGCTACCTTGAGGAACACCTGATTCAGCAATAAATTCAGCTGACAATACGCCTCGAAATCGTATTTGATAAGATCGCTCTGTCAGATACGATTGAATCTAGCTTACAAAAAATTGTGGAAAACCCATTAACTTTAGTTTAAATAGAATTAAGTTGTGTGGCAGTTTATCAAATGCTTTACTAAAATCAGTGTAAATACAGTCGACCTGGTTACCTGAATAAAATGAATTTAAGCAAAATGTTGTAAAATCGAGGAGATTAGACACAGTGGATCTGCCAGTAACAAATCCATGCTGACGAGTTGTCATGACCTTCCCACAGCGAATCTTCACACGATCATACACGAGGCGCTCAAAAAGTTTTGGAATCGACGAGAGTTTCGCGATAGGCCTGTAGTTGTTTATATCGTTCTTACAACCTTTTTTATAGATAGGACCTATAAAAGATTTTTTCCAAAAAAGTGGAAAAATACTTTCGCTAATTGATTTATTGAATAACATGGACACTGGTTGACTTAGAACGGAACCACATCGTGTTAACACTGCGGCAGGAATTCCGTCAGGTCCAGCATTAAAATCCTCATCGGTCAATCCAATATTGAAATAAATGAAGAAGCAACTAGAACAGATGGCAACCCTTGATAGAGTTTATGGCGGTGATCTAAAATGGCCTCCTGCTTTGAAGTGTCATATGATTAGCAGCCATACAATTCATGAGAATGAATTAGAGGATCTGTACATTCATATGCTAGTTTAAACAGTGAGTTGATCACAGCTTAATCACTCAAAGACTACTGATGAGGAATATGTAGCGATTTCCGAAACAGACTGTCTAGTCAGCTAAGTGATTAACTCTATACAGAGTTGTTGTTGTTGTTGCCTTCTTGAAAACTCACTTGATCTAAAGCTCACAATCTTAATTCATGTAATTATTCAATAGATCATAAAAATTAATTAAATAATCCAATATACTTTAAAATATCCTCTGAAGTAAAGGATATAGAATCCAACGAAACCCTGAACAGCTTTCACCAGTTGAAAACGTTTAGTGGATTGCTTTTTTTTCAAGTGACTCAATTTATATTAGTGTTATTGTGTAAGTATATTTTTAAAGGCATAAAATTAAACAATTAAATTGGCAATTTTTTTTTGCTAAAATATATAATTTTATCTTTATAAGAGTTGTTTTTGGTACAATTATCGCGGCACACATACTTACACACTTACACACAAACAAAGAATTAGTTCCGAAGAGGTTTGTTCTTTTTTTTTAGATTTTTCCGTCTGGCGAAAGAGTTTTTCTACTTATTAGAAAACTCTTGAAAAAGTTCACTAATTTATTTGAGTTACATTAACCAGAAATTGATTGAGTTTAAATAATAAAATCAAATATTTCCAATAACTTGTTAATTTTATGCAAATTAACTCGGCATTAAATAAATTTATGCAAAATTAAAACACATGCACACACGCACACTTTTTTATTTGGCTAGCTTCGTTTGCTTGCCAATACTTTGTTCGTCGCGTTTTTATTAAAACACAACTTTTATCACTTTTGTTCTTTGATTATTCAGAACTTATTATAAGATTGCTTTGTGTTATATTGGTTATAATTTTCACAATATAAAAGAACCCTGCAGTGTAGTCAACTTAAAATACTAGTAAATGTACTAGGTCAAAAAATACTAGAACTAGTTTAGCTCAAATGCTTTTTACATTGCGCAAACTGTTTATTTTCCTGTGTTGATGTCATAGGAAAAGACAATTGTCCTTTTTTCGATGTGAATTGAGGTATTAATTTTACTGGCATAATTTGAAATTAGTAGCAATTTTTAAACCATTAAAATACTAGTATAATCAAAACTAGACTTTTTAACTAAAATACTAGTTAAATATTGACCAGTTTCATGTTAGTATTATTTTAGCCAGTTCAATTCTAGTAGTTTTCATAGTAGTTGTATGCTTGTATTCGTTTTGTTCTAGTCTTTTTGGAACCATGGGCGTCACCAAATGGAGGAGAAAGGGCAGCTGTCCCTAGAGATGAAATAAGAAAAATGCAAAGCAACCAAAGTTCTTAGTTCACTCACTTGACTTGATGCTTGACCGATAATTCCCGAACGTCGAAACTCGAGTGAATTCACTTATTCCATTTTAAGCAAAATGTGTTACTAAGTTCACATTCCTCAATTTGGATATTAACCTTGCATAAACTTTTAAATTCCTTAATGGCAACACTTCTTTTTAGTCAATGTCAAGTCGGACTGAAGAAGACATCACATCAATGCCGCGAATTGTTGAAAAACAACGAGATCGAAGAAATTGCCCATCAGAAAGCCCTTCAGAATTCTGGTAGAGGTCATTTACCATAATTAGACTCCATTAATACATCTCTTGAAGTACGTTTTACTAAAGAAAACACTAAATTTTTTCCTATTATCTAAATTATACCCTGCGCAAATGCAATCGATATCAGTCGCATATCTCGCAGAAACTTGCCAAACTTTCGCCCAATTTTATGATTTACCAAGTATTAAAAATGAAATCGAACTTTGGCAGCAATTGTGGCATAATAAACCCAACCTAACAAATCTAACTATTGTTGATGTCCTAAAAGAGGCCAAAACACTCTTTCCCGAAACGGGAAAACATTGAAAATTTTGAGTGCTCTACCGTTCACAACGTGTACAGTAGAATGATCGTTTAGCAGCTTCAGGCGATAAAAACCTTGTTTCGAAGCACCATGGGGTAAAATCGCCTCAATGGTCTGGCCATGATGAGTGTGTGCACAGAAAAGTTATTTATGAAAGCTTACAAGATAACTTTTTTTACAAGGTTTAGTTTTTGTACAGCCAAGAACTCTTCGTGGAGCTTTGCACATTGGACTTCTTACCATTTTTATTACAATCGCCGTCAGTAAAGGTCGTAAGACTTGCACTACAAATAAGTGTAAAGTGATCTTGACTCTGCCCATGGGCGTCCATTGCCCCCCTAGGCAATGAACATTTTTTATATATCTTCATATTTAATCAAAACAGCGCTAAGTTTATATTAAAAAATTTTAAGACAAAATCAAAAAACTTTCTAAATTGTAAATTGCACTTAAACTTAGGGCTTTGAGAACTTTGTTAATGAAAAAGTCGGTTTTAAGTGTAGAAGTGTAAAATTTTGCGAAACATGTATTTTGATAAGATTCATCACAATCAATTAAAAAGTCGATTTTGAATTTTTTGTAACTTATGGCTTTTTCGATTTCATATGACGATATGTGCATTATGTATTTAATATTTTTTGAAAAGAATACCAAAAAATACTTTTTTAGGTAAATTTATAAATAAAGCAGAGCTAAACCATTCATTTTCAAATAGTATGTTTTACCCGTTGCTGTAAGGCCGTGTTCATAATACGCGTTTTAGTCTCGATTGCTCTCACTTTTTTTTGCAAACGCTGCTGAAAAATACTGATTTTTGTATGTATTTAAATACATTTATTTATTTAATATTCAGTAATTTTCAGCCGTGTTTGCAAAAAAAAAAATTGAGAGCGATGTCGCAATCGCGACAATAAAGAGTAATATTAACACGGCCTAATAAGTTACGATACCATTTCATTTACCTTTGTTCAAAAAAACTTTTCAATACGTATTCTTAAATGGACGGAGTTTGGTACACATTTCAAATATTTTATTCGTATTCGTACAAAAACAAATTAATATTGTACTTTACATTTAAGAATGATCGTAATACCTAGTCACGAAAAAACCTTCTGTTCAGCTAGGGTTTGAACCGCGGTTATTTAGCGTATGGTGCACGTACTCTTCCAATAAGCTAAGGCCATCTTGCAATCACACATGTCCTTATATTCGGTAATTGTTCGACAAACCAGTCTGAACGATATCAGTTGAAAATTTTTTAAACTTAACTAAAACTTCATACTTTTTACGAATAATGCGTACGATCAACCTGCGAATGAATTTTTTATTAAATACTACGAATGTAATGAAATAAATTACGAAGTCATTCCTACGAGAAATTGACGAATGTTAAGGAATGATATCCCTTATTAGTCGAAAATCATTCTTCGTAGAAACAGAAAGCAAGGTGCATTTAATTCAATAACGGATATAAACTTTGACGATGAGCAAATTTATGTTTCAAACAAGCAGAAGATAAAGTAAATAAATTAAATAATAAATTAATGTTTTCCAAAAAGTCGGCTTATATTTCTATCATAAAGATGATCCAATAAAATGACAAACAATTCTACAGCATTTAAATTTCAAAAATTTTCAGCGATTTAGGCGAGAGCAAAGCTTCTTATTAAAAAGCAAAAGAAAAAAATTAGGAAATTTAATAAAGTAGGCCAATTTTGGATCAAGGACTAATTTATTAAAAAAACCTTATATCATATTAAGGGAAGGTTCTCCTGGATTTTTTTGAAAAAATCCATTTTTTTTTACATAAAATGAAAGTTACATATATGTAGAATGTTTGTGCCAAGGGATATTTCAATACGACGCGTATTTCTCGAGCTAGAGCGTGTCAAACGTACCCATGTCACGCGCGCGTACCAACTTTCTAAAAACTTTAAACGCGTTTTTCTCGGAACCATGTTTTCTAATCTAACGGACAGCACAGGGCTTGTTCTATTGATCCGATTTCCTTCATTCAAAGAATGTTTGAAAGTATATACTTTTTTGTACGCCTGGAACCTAACATTGGCATAAAAAATTGTTTATTTATAATTTTTAAACGAGATCTAAGTAAAAAAAAGCAAAAAATTTCAATTTTTTTTTTAAAAGTCCATAAAATTGGTTTTTTTTACCAAACTTAATTGAAGTTAGGTTCCAGGCATATGCATTGTTATCAATTTTAATAAATTTTATACATTTCTCATTTCAGTTCACTACCTGAGGCCCCACACTGTCCGCGGGAGGTCGATATTTTGCGCGCAGAGGTCGACGAGATCCGCCATTTTCAAGCCGCTATTTTGAATTTTTCAAATATCTTTTTTTTTTTACTCGTCAATAAACCATGAATCAAAGTTCAAAAGCATAAGTTCGTATGTCTTTTCATTTTCCCACAAACCATTCTCAAATTTTGCTTGTTTTTCGGCCAAATCCAAAAAAATCCAGGAGAACCCTCCCTTAAGCAAACGATTTTACATTAGAGTATGCTATAGTCAAAAGTTTTTTATGACATAAATAAATAGGAGACTCGATTTCAAACAACCATTTTATACTTCTTAAAATTCACGTTATTTAGCGGCGCCCACCCGTTTTAGAATTTTCTGTACTTTTTTCGCGTCACGTGCTTATATTAAACCAGGATTCAGAATCAAGCCAGAAAAGTTCTGGAATATGTTAAGAAAATGTATGAAACCCAAAACAAATCTAATATACAAGTACTTTATTTATTTATTTATTCATTCAGATAATATGTATGTTTCCGTACTCGATTGTAGGAACTTGCAAGCTGCTAAAACTGATACATGTTGGAAAAAGAAATAAGTAGATTGGTGTCAATGCGATGTAAGATCTGGTGAAAAATATCTCTCTTAGCATGCGGGGAACATTTCAAGAATAGCGACAACTCAAATCGTTATTTTTTGCGAAGGATATGGTGTTTACGTCAAACGTAAACACCGTGTGTATTAAACACGTCTGCTCAACTACTCGCTACAAGTCGCACGAGCGCTGACAGTTGTCGTTCGGCAACAGCAAGGTTGCGCCAGCGTCTTATGTGATTATTCGTTTTAATATACCGAAAGTGAAGAACATCGTTTTACCCACCCACCCAAATTGCAACGTATTAGCCACCCGAAGACAACATTAGAACACAAATTCACCATCGATTTACATTCAACATCAATTATATCGAATACACACGTTTATCTATTGGGGGTTGGAATTAGTTTTAAAGGTTTTCTAAGAGATGGCGTAACTATCAATAGATCGCATCGGGCACACCTGTGACTATATTCATTTCAAAGCACATTGTCTAAGCTTCATTTTTTAGTATGTGTCATTCCACTGAAGTGTAAACAGCATATATTTTTTTCTCTGTGAACATGTCGACTTTCGTTCCAACAAAACGCAATTTGCGGGAAGGTTTACTTTTGTGCTTCCATTTGAAGAAAAAAGCGGTTGAAGCACAACGCACGCTTACTGAGGCTTACGGGGACTATGCTCCATCGATTTCTACTTGTGAGTACTGGTTCCGTCGGTTTAAAAGTGGTTATTTTGATACGGAAGACAAAGAGCGTCCGGGCCAGCCGAAAAAGTTTGAAGATGAGGAATTGGAGGCTTTGCTCGATGAAGACCCGTGTCAAACCCTTCAAGAATTGTCAGAATCATTGGGAGTCGACTTATCAACGGTCGGCAAACGCTTGAAGGCCGTGGGAATGATTCAAAAGCAAGGAAATTGGGTGCCGTACCAGTTGAAGCCGAGAGACGTTGAACGGCAATTTTGCATGTGCGAACAACTGCTTCAACGGCATAAAAGGAAGAGTTTTTTGCATCGTATTGTCACTGGCGATGAAAAGTGGATCCAATACGATAATCCTAAGTGAAAAAAATCGTGGGACCACCCGGCCATGCATCAACATCGAGGGCCAAGCCGAATATTCATGGCGCCAAGCTTATGCTGTGTATTAGGTGGGATCAGAAGGGTGTCGTGCACTATGAGCTGCTAAAACCTAACGAAACCATCACTGGGGAACGCTACCAACAACAATTGATGCAATTGAGCCGAGCATTAAAGGTTAAACGGCCGGAATATGCCAAAAGACACGACAAAGTGATTTTTCAACATGACAACGCACGGCCACATGTTGCAATAACCGTCAAGGAAACGTTGGAGGCGCTGAATTGGGATGTGCTACCCCACCCGCCTTATAGCCCAGACATAGCCCCTTCCGACTACCACCTATTCAGATCGATGACGCATGGCTTGGCTGAGCAGCGCTTCACTTCTTACGAGGATACCAAAAAATGGGTCGATTCGTGGATTGCCTCAAAAGACGAATCGTTCTTCCGGCGCGGAATCCATATGCTGCCAGAAAGATGGGAAAATGTTGTAGCTAACGATGGACAATACTTTGAATAATATACATTGTACCGTTGTTTCTAAATAAATGCTCAAAAACCGAAAAAAACCTTTAAAATTAATTCCAACCCCAATATATATATAAAATGGAATGTGTGTTTGTTTATTTGTTTGTTTGTTTGTTTGTTTGTACCTTATAGGAGACCAAACCTCTGGACCGATCTTCCTGAAATTTTCACAGCATTTAACTGGGACTCTGGCATGATTAATAGGGTACTTTTCCACGCCCCCTTTCACGCCCCTTTCCACGCCAAATTTAAGTTTTAAACTTTTTGTTCTCTGTACAAATTTGTTCCTTCCTACGGATTATTTTTTATTTGGTAGTATATTGCTCTTAATACTGTTAACGTCGCCATATGACTATGAACCACGCCCACTTCACCGCCTCCTTTTTTTAATTCAGATACTTACTTATACCACTAACAATGTTTGCTATACAAAATACTTTTTTTGTAATATGTATTTACCTAAAGTTTTATATACTTTTTATCTACAGGTAAGGTAGCCATAGATTTTTTTATTACCAAATCCCCCTTTTTCGCCCCATTTTACTTTAATTATAATTAATCTGCTTTCAATCTATATATATAAAAATGAATGTCTGTCTGTCTGTTTGTTTGTTTGTTTGTGCTTTATAGGAGGCCAAACCCTTGGACCGATCTTCCTGAAACTTTGACAGCATTTTACTTGACTTTGGAAAGAATAATAGGCTATATGAAGTTTTTATTGGACAAAGGGGCGTGGCACTGCCCATATAACCCAAAAATTTAAATCGCCATATTTTGGACATTTTTTGACCTACGTTGATGCTATTTGGTACATATGGTATTGGCATAATTAAGAATACGTACCAGGAGAAAAGTGGGTGGGACCACGCCCCTTTGTAGAAAAATAAAAATCGCAATATAGTCTTAACTACTGGACCGATCGTCATTAAATTTTCACAATAGGATATTCTTACGAAATAATAAATTCTTGACTATATAAAGTTGTGAGTGGACGAAGCGGCGTGGCCTCGCCCATATAACCCAAAATTTAAAATCGTCATATCTTGGGCATTTTTTGACCAACGGCGGCAGTATTTGCTATATATGGCATTGGCATGAATAGAAATACGTACCAAAAGAAAAGTGGGCGGAGCACGCCCCTTTGTTTGCGATATATTGGAAGCTGGACCTGATAACCGATCTTAAATTTTCACAGCGTTCAGCTTTGACTCAGGAATACTTATTACATGGTAATATTTTTCGACCATGCACACTTCTGCACCTACTTTTACTACGTTTATTAACGGCTTTACCACAAATTTAAAATACATATTAATTAAAATATTAATTCCCCATTCTCTTTCTTCCACCACTGTCTTCAAAACAGCTGATTTTATAATACGTGTTAATTAAAATAGAGAGTGGGGTAACCCCATTCTCATTCTCCCACAACTGACTGCGAAACAGCTGATTGTGTAATTGCTGCTTTTTGATTGGTCTAAAAATAAAAAGGGGGAGCATGAAGAAAATTACATGCGATTCAGTGTTGAATTCTAATTGGTTTACAACAAAAAAAGAGGCGAAGCATTGCAATAATTAAATTAAATAAATAAATTTTTGTAAATATATAAATACTTTTAATTTTATTTTATACGAGGGGGGTAGCGAAGCACACCGGGTTCAGCTAGTATACAACATAGACGAAGTGGACATAAATAGCCAGCAGCAAATCCATCAGCAGCTTTGGGGATCAGCAGTACTGCAGCCCATCCACCTAGAAGACGAGGACCCATCAACATCAACTTCAACAGGACAACACAAAATAATATTGTTTGTAAAACCACCACAATTGTTGTACAAAAAGGTATAAATAAACCACAAATTGTTCCCAACCCAATCTAACCCATTTGTTCTCTTTTTCCGCCAATCTATCCACGATCGTTCGCTACCCGAACATAGGGCTTTTGACCTCCTAGGTCCATATCTGTAAAGTTTTAGTCCACTCGAAATTGGTTTAGGAGTTAAAGGCTTCCAAGGTTAAAAAATGGCCTAAAAATTTATTTTTTTCAGTTTTTTAACAAAAAAAAAATTGTTTAATATTAGGAAATTTTTGCATTCTAATTTTAAAAGTTGAAATATTGGGCCTCGATAGTAATTAATGCGATTTCATTTAAAGATATAGGCCTCACATTATTTAATTTATTAAACTATTTAAAATATTTGCTTCAGCAAAAAATTACTGAAATGTATTGACAAAAAAATTATTGGGGGTTGGAATTAGTTTTAAAGGTTTTCTAAGAGATGGCGTAACTATCAATAGATCGCATCGGGCACACCTGTGACTATATTCATTTCAAAGCACATTGTGTAAGCTTCATTTTTCAGTATGTGTCATTCCACTGAAGTGTAAACAACATATATTTTTTTTCTCTGTGAACATGTCGACTTTCGTTCCAACAAAACGCAATTTGCGGGAAGGTTTACTTTTGTGCTTCCATTTGAAGAAAAAAGCGGTTGAAGCACAACGCACGCTTACTGAGGCTTACGGGGACTATGCTCCATCGATTTCTACTTGTGAGTACTGGTTCCGTCGGTTTAAAAGTGGTTATTTTGATACGGAAGACAAAGAGCGTCCGGGCCAGCCGAAAAAGTTTGAAGATGAGGAATTGGAGGCTTTGCTCGATGAAGACCCGTGTCAAACCCTTCAAGAATTGTCAGAATCATTGGGAGTCGACTTATCAACGGTCGGAAAATGCTTGAAGGCCATGGGAATGATTCAAAAGCAAGGAAATTGGGTGCCGTACCAGTTGAAGCCGAGAGACGTTGAACGGCGATTTTGCATGTGCGAACAACTGCTTCAACGGCATAAAAGGAAGAGTTTTTTGCATCGTATTGTCACTGGCGATGAAAAGTGGATCCATTACGATAATCCTAAGCGAAAAAAATCGTGGGGACCACCCGGCCATGCATCAACATCGAGGGCCAAGCCGAATATTCATGGCGCCAAGCTTATGCTGTGTATTTGGTGGGATCAGAAGGGTGTCGTGTACTATAAGCTGCTAAAACCTAACGAAACCATCACTGGGGAACGCTACCAACAACAATTGATGCAATTGAGCCGAGCATTAAAGGTTAAACGGCCGGAATATGCCAAAAGACACGACAAAGTGGTTTTTCAACATGACAACGCACGGCCACATGTTGCAAGAACCGTCAAGGAAACGTTGGAGGCGCTGAATTGGGATGTGCTACCCCACCCGCCTTATAGCCCAGACATAGCCCCTTCCGACTACCACCTATTCAGATCGATGACGCATGGCTTGGCTGAGCAGCGCTTCACTTCTTACGAGGATACCAAAAAATGGGTCGATTCGTGGATTGCCTCAAAAGACGAATCGTTCTTCCGGCGCGGAATCCATATGCTGCCAGAAAGATGGGAAAATGTTGTAGCTAACGATGGACAATACTTTGAATAATATACATTGTACCGTTGTTTCTAAATAAATGCTCAAAAACCGAAAAAAACCTTTAAAATTAATTCCAACCCCCAATAAATAAAATTTTTAAATATTTCGGACATGATTCGAGAAAGATTTTTACACCGTCTTTAAAATTATATTAGATTTTCTAATGTGTACAGGCATGTTTCAACTGGTTTGCATATCATATTCACAAAATTAGTACCAATAATCGTTGTAAATAGCATTATATAGGTTGCATTTTGTTTATGTTCATTTTAGATTCAATTATGCCTGTGTGCCCCCCTAGAACAAATCCTGCGGACGCCCTTGACTCTACCTCTAATTCATACTTTTCCCATCCTCCACAGATCAATTTGCCTCCCCCATTGGATCATCGACTAGCGAAGCCCTTTGTTAATTAAAACCAAATCGTTTGACGGTTGAAACTTTTCTCATTTATTCAATTTTACTTATTTGCAATATTTACTAACTAACTCTATTTTACACACACACACACCGTGGCAAACAACCTTGGCACCGCACTGAACTCAGCTGAAGCTTTAGAAAGCCGACTCCGCTAGCTTGATCAACGCCAGCTGAAGCACGTATTTAAAAATTGCTGCTGTCGTTAGTGCAGTGACCTGGCCGCTCGTGCTCATAGCTTGTACAAACCGATGGCCCTGAACTCGGTTAGTTTCAATGACTGTGAAACTGTATCCGTTCCAGTGACCATGGGAGTATGCAGCAGGTTTGGAGTTTATTGAACGTAACAATTCCTTCCCCTTTTTCTAAAGAGAAATATTAACTTTCGAAAAAAAGGAATATTTCTCGATAGCTGCCGTTCAACAGCCCACGTGTGCGTGTGTGACCATATTTTTTTTATATATAAATTTAAATGTATACATATTTTTTACATAATTAGTTCTAAGTTTATTTGTTAAGTTTAATTTTGAAGTTTGCTATAAAATTTGGATATGGCAGTTAATGATTATAATTACTCGAGAAAAAAAAATTCGGAAAAATATGATATAAAGTTAAAAATAAAAATGTGTAAGAGATATAAAATTTGAGCTTAACTTGAAAAAATTTTCAAGCGAGTGTTTTTTTTTTTGATAATTTATTTGTTTTTTCTCAAATATTTTCAATTATAATTTTTTCTTGTACCATAACAAATATTATGTGTTTTTAATTTTAATTACGAATAATAATAATAATAATTAATGTTTTCTTGTACCATAACAAATATTTTGTGTTTTTAATTTTAATTACGAATAATAATAATAATAATTAATGTTTTCTTGTACCATAACAAATATTTTGTATCTTTAATCTATATATATAAAAATGGTGTAAAAAATGTATAGTAAAACATCAATTGAGAATGGCTGGGCCGATTTGTCTAAAATTTTTTTTCAGTTGTTTATAATTGCCAGGAGAAGGTTTTTACGAAGGAAAATTTTGGAAAAACCCTCCGGGAAAGTCCGATAGGTGGCGTTGGGGTGGACTTATATCGAAAATTTGAATTTATGGACCAATTTAACTGAAATTCAGAATGTATGATTGTTTAATCATAAGAAAATAATTTGTGTATAAATGGACCCGATAGGTGGCGCTGGGGTGGACTTATATCGAAAATTTGAATTTATGGACCAATTTAACTGAAATTCAGAATGTATGTTTGTTTAATCATAAGAAAATAATTTGTGTATAAATGGACCCGATAGGTGGCGCTGGGGTGGACTTATATCGAAAATTTGAATTTATGGACCAATTTAACTGAAATTCAGAATGTATGTTTGTTTAATCATAAGAAAATAATTTGTGTATAAATGGACCCGATAGGTGGCGCTGGGGTGGACTTATATCGAAAATTTGAATTTATGGACCAATTTAACTGAAATTCAGAATGTATGTTTGTTTAATCATAAGAAAATAATTTGTGTATAAATGGACACGGTAGGTGGCGCTGGGGTGGACTTATTTCGAAAATTCAATGGCGTGAAAAGTGATTTTGGTATTGCCACAATTTTGCCCTCGCAATCCTGGTACGAGGGGGGTAGCGAAGCACACCGGGTTCAGCTAGTTTTAATTACGAATAATAATAATAATCATTAATGTTTTCTTGTACCATAACAGATATTTTGTGTTTTTAATTTTAATTACGAATAATAATAATTAATGTTTTCTTGTACCATAGCAAATATTTTGTGTTTTTCTTGATTTTCACTAATGTGTTTTTGTCCTTTCACAATTTTTTTAATCGGATATTCTACGGATTTAATGTTTACCTTTTTTTTTTTTTTAATTTTGGTGCGAAAGCAAATTGTAATTATAAAAGGTATCGTATCCATTTTTGTCTTGCCGATTTTTGTGTTTTTTTTTTTATGAACTTAAAGTACAAATACAATTGCATGTTTCTTTCAATATACACTCAATACGTATGGGAGCTTAAACGGTGCTGAACTGGGTACAACACCAAAGATTGTAACGATTTTTCACATTTAATGCATAAATTGTTTTCTAATGTTAATTGTTTTATAACTTTTTATTTTTTATTTTTATAAGGTTTCGCTCACTAATTGGAACGACGTTTTTGGCGTAAATGTCAGAGACCTTGCTAATGGCTTCCTTGGTTTAGGTGTAATTTTGGGATTACTGTCCGTGGGAACTTCAACCTCCTGGAGCTGAATACCTACTACAGGTGTTTTTTTTTTATTTGTAGTTTCCCTTTTAATAAATTAATGATTTTGTACGCAATGTACATGGTCAGCAATAGCATTAGTAAGCTTGAAAAAGAGATTGAAGTAAGTGCAATCTTATGCTGGTGTGAAGCGGTTTTTTCTCTCTCTAATTGAACTAACTTTTTGTGTACGTCCTCTAATGTTTTTGTCCCTTTATTTATAAATTCGTTTGTGTCTTTGCCCATAAAGATTTGTATGGATCGGTTACTTTTTATTTGAGTTGGAAATTTGGAATTGGTTATTTCTGATTGTTCTAAAGGAGAAAAATTGGGTTGTTTTATTCTGAGTGGGTGTCTGTTGTGTCCTTGAAACTTAATGGTATACCTCTTCTTCGTTAGCGTGATCCATTGTGCCAAACAAATAATGCAATGCGCTCCCTATACCGTCGAATATAGATCGTTTCTGACGTGGCGTACTTATTAGTTCCCGAATGGTTTGTGTCCTAGCCTTAATTTGAGCGATTACAGCCTGAATGTGTCGTTCCTGTGGTTCGCAAGTGCCTCCCTTTGATTTATATTGATTGCATAGGCGGGAACTGAGATAGTCTGCATATTCGGCTACTGTAGTTTGATTGTCCAATTCGGAGAGGTCGATTTCCGTGAATACGCTTCAAGAACTTTGGTATAACCATAGTTCGCCCATTTCTTCGAAAACAACCCCTGTGGCATTTAGCTGGGTTACGTTTAGGGGTTGCTCCATGGGAGTTCCCTGGGTTAGGCTTACCGCCAGTAAAATCAAACACCACTCCATTTTGAACTGTGGAAAAGACGTAGATATGATGGACATCATTAAATTGGGTTATTTAAGTTTTGGGTTTTTTTTTTATATAAATTTATTTATTTTTTTTTTTTTTTGTTATTTGTAATATGGTTTTAATCTGTTGTTGTGTATAACTACCCGTTTGTTTCCTACTTTAACCTGTGTGTTAACAGGTCCTATTACAGCAATCACACGGTAAGGTCCTCGCCATATAGGAGCTAATTTACCTTTTCTATTTTCATTTTTTACTAGGACCTGATCTCCCACGTGAAAATTCTGAGGGCGCATTGAATGATCATAATAAGTCTTGGATTGTTGTTTGCTCTTTAAAAGATTACGTCTAGCAATAGCATATGACTTCTGGATTTTGTGTTTTAGTATATGATAGTAACTTTCGTGGTTGTAAATGGGTTCTGGCTCACGCTTTAAATTAGATGGGATATCAGACGTGAACCCATATAGACACTCCATAGGTGTGAGTTTAGTACTATCATTGAAAGTGTTGTTATATACAAATGTTGCTGATCGTAAATATTGATCCCAGGATTGTGGGTTTTCATCACAAATGGTTCGTAGGTATTCAACTATTGGTCTATGAGCTCGTTCAAGAGCACCTTTGGACTGCGGGTGGTAGGCTGAGGTTTGCAGTTTTTTAATTTTAAGTAATTTACAAAGGTCTTTAAAGAGGTCGCTCAAGAAGTTTGTACCCTGGTCGGTTACTATTTGTTTTGTAATACCATAGCGCGTAATGATTTGGTCGAATACCATTTGGGCAATCGTTTGGGCTTCTGCATTTGGGATGGCGTAACAGTTTACCAGTTTGGTAAGGTTATCTTGAAACGTAAGAATATATTGATTATTTGTTAAAGTTTGTTGTAAAGGTCCTACGATATCCAAATATATCTTATCAAAGGGTTTTTCCGCAATGTCTGTTATAACCATAGGCATTTTTATTGGCCTTGAGGATTTCATTATTTGGCATTTTTTACATTTTTTTATGTAAGTTTTGATGTCGCCAAGCATTTTTTTCCACCAATATTTACGACGGATTTTTTTATACGTTTTCAATACACCTTGGTGACCCCCAAAAATAGAGTCGTGATAGTCCTTTAGGATTATTTTTATCTCCTCAGGCTTACTCAGAACTTCTATTTTTAAGTGTTCTTTTAGTGTATTTTGTTTAAGTAGGGGATAACCAGAAAGATGGGAACCAGGTTTAGGTTCTTGGTTCACATTCGTGTTATTCTGTTCGGTTAAACTGCTGTCTTGATCTGTTTTGGCAGCTGCTTGAAAATTTTTTGTCTGCGCTCGAGTTATGGCATAGCATTTTAATTGATTTGGTTCAGTTTTCGTAGTAATTTCTTCTGGATTAGTGTGTATAACAGCTATTGTACTAATTTTGGTACTATCGTTTATTTTCGATGGTATTCGGCTTAGAGCATCTGCGATGGTATTGTATTTCCCCGGCTTATAATCTATTTTATAATCATACTCCGAGAGCTTGTGATGAAATCTTACAAGTCGCGTGGTGGGATCTTTAGTGTTGAACACGCCTTTGAGTGGTTTATGATCTGTATAAACCGTGAATTGTCGTCCCTGGAGATAGCATCTAAAATTTTTTGTAGCCCATACAATCGCCAGAAGTTCCTTTTCTATTGTGGAGTATCTTTGCTCGGCTTTGTTTAGAGTTCTGCTCGCATAAGCAATTGGCTTATCTCCTCCTACTTCGTCTTGGGAAAGTACAGCACCAATTGCTTTATTGCTCGCGTCTGTTGTAAGATTGAAAGGTCTGGCAAAATCTAGATAAATTAGGAGGGGGGTGAAATGAGTTCATTTTTAATTTTTGGAAAGGCTTCTTGGCATTTCTCTGTCTATTTAAATTTAACATCCTTGCGTAGGAGATTGGTAAGTGGTTTCACTATTTTAGAAAATGCAGGTATAAATTTTCGGTAATAATTTGCAAGGCCCAGAAATGATTGAAGTTGACGTACCGTTTTCGGCGCGGGGAAATTTTGTACACTTTCTGTTTTCCTAGGATCTGGGAGTGCCCCCTTTTCTGAGCAGATATGTCCCAAATAAACTATTTCCTTACATAGGAATTGACACTTCTCAGGCTGAAGTTTGAGGTTATTCTGCCTTAGTTTGGTAAAAACTTTCACTAGTTTGCTATTATGGTCCTCCGGATTTTTACCGTAGATGACTATATCGTCCAAGTACACGAAACATTCAAGGCCTTGTAAGCCGGTTAATACATAGTTCATCAACCGCTGGAACGTGGCTGGGGCTCCTTTTAATCCAAAGGGCATACGTTTAAATTCGTAATGCCCATAGTTTGTGCTGAATGCCGTTTTGGACCGATCTCTCGGGTGAACTTGTACTTGGTGATAGCCACTGGCTAAATCCAGTGTCGTAAAATAACGCGAATGACCTAACTGATCCAATATATCCTCAATTCGAGGTAGGGGATAAGCGTCGCCAATAGTTTTTTCGTTTAGTTTACGGAAATCTACTACGACTCGCCATCGTTTTTCTCCATCTGGTCCTGCTTTTTTAGGAACTACTAGAAGGGGTGAGTTCCAAGGGCTTTTGCTTGGTTGTACTATATTGTCAGCTAACATTTCTTGAAGTTGGTCATTTATTATCTGTTTTTGTGTCTCGGGTAACCTATACATCTTCTGGTTTATTGGTGCTTGGTCTTGGCAGATTGGTATTTCCTGTGATATAGCCCCAGTATACGTTAGTTTGTCACCTTTTAGGTGGAATAGGTCATTAAATTCGCGGCAAAGATCTAATATTGATTTTTTTCCTCTTCATTTAAGGTGTCTCTTATTTTAATTTCCTTGACGAGTTCGGTTATGCGAATTAATATCATTTGAATCTATTTTGTTTGAAAAAATTTTTTTGATGCAATTTATATAAGTGTCGTTCTCACCACTTACTTTTAATCTTTCATTTGATGTATAATTATTTGTAATTTCTTTTACTATTGGAACTCTTTTATATCCCCGTGCAGACGCCAGTTTTAAAGTAAGTTTAGCAAGCCTTACTGTATTATTTGTGGTATTGAGGACGCCTACTAAAGGCCTTTTATTTCCTATGGGTAGTATACAATTTGATAAAAATACCCCTTCTGAAAATTCCTGTGATAGACAGATCATTTCTTCTTTGAGCTGTATCGGTAGCTCAATAATCTTATGACATCTTTCCGGTATGAGTGCGTATATATTAAAAGCAATTGAGAGTTCCTTGATTTCCGATTCATTGCTTTTATTACCTATTTTATTTTTATTGTAGCCTTGGTTTATGCAGCCAGCTTCCTGTAAAGAAGAAGCCTTAAAGACATTACAGGTGGTTTTTATTACCTCTTCGGGTTCCACTTTGTAAGTATAATGCCCTAGTTCGACTGCCCTTTGGTAGAGTAATTGTGTATTACTCTCAATCATAGGTACGCAAAACTCTTCTGTGATTGATTCTGTACGAGTGAACTTGAATTGCTTTAAAGAAGTTTTTGTGGGATTTTTCTCTTCTTGTATATTAGGTTTTTTACTAATGTTATTATGTCTATTTTCCATGGGTATTTGCAGCTCTTCACTATTAAACTCTGTACGTGGAAATATCAGTCGATCATTCGGTCCATCCACATTACAGTGTTTGGAAAGAAAATCATTTCCTAATAGACCATCGTCTGACATACCATTTATACCGTTTATCACCTGAAAAGTGCAAGGGTAATTTTTTCTGGAGTTTATAGTTATATTTGCCTGGCAGTTCCCTAGGGTCGTGCCTCTGCCAAAAGCTGTTTGTAGAGTGCATTTATTAATTTCTTATATTTTTGTGTTTTCTTTTATACTGCTTTTCTTAATTACACTAACCTCCGCACCCGTGTCCACTATTAGACTTAATGTGTCTGGATTTGCGATATCAACAGGCACCCTAATGGTGGGTACAGATGTAGGTGGTTGCGGTTCCCCTTTTTTACATATGTTATTTTTTACTGTCGAGTCGGGGAGTTGTGACTCGATTGCAACTCGTTTCACTGATTCATAGCTTCCCAGCGCTGTTTTTGTTGACACTCTGACACTATGTGGCCATTTCGTCCACAAAAATCACAATTTATGCGTACATTATATACTCGTGGATTACTTGAAGTTCTTGTAGAGTTGTTGTTGCGAAAGTTTCCCGTGTTTACATTTTGTGTACTTTCAGTGTTATATCTAGTGTTATTACTTGGTGTTTTTCCATTATAGTGCCCATCATTTCTGTATTGTTCATTTCTTATGTTTCGACTCGGTGTGTGGTTCAAACGTCTACAGTCCCTTATATCGTGGTTGTATATTTTGCAATTAGAGCAAAATGGTGTATTTTTTCGTGTAAAACATTTGGTATAGGCATGTCCTTTTTTATGACAAAAACTGCAAGTTATTTTTGTGGCTAAAGCTTCTTCGTTTCTAGCTGTCCTAGGTCGTAAAGGCATGTCTTGTCTAAATTGTTGTTTATTCTGGTAGGTAGCTGGTTGTTGAGGGTATTCATAATATGAATTATAATTGGATTTAATGTGAGTCTCTGGCTGAAAATTCATGGGAGGCATTAATGTGGTTGGCGTTGTTTGTCGCAATGTGTATATATTATTTATATTTGGATTTGTTTCGTGTATTTGAATGGGTGTGTTATATGAGTATGGGGGAAAACCCTGCGCTGTCTGAATAGGTAAGGCCGTCCTTTATTTTTAGTAAATACTGGCTTAAGTAGGGATTCGTGACTGAGCTTTTTAAAGAGTTCTTTGCAAAATCCTCTAATTGCGTTATCACGGGTGCGACTGTTGCACCATATTTTAGTCTCGCCGCTTCCTTACATAGCTGCAACAAGTTACTTATTCTCGCCGTATAGGCTATGAGTGTTTCATTCGGATATTGCCTTAAGGATAATAGTCTGTTTACTAATTCTTGGTATGTTTCTCTAGGAAGATACGTTCGATTTAGCAAATTTTCTATATCCTGAAAGGAAGTGGGTGGGTTTGAGGCCACTAATTGGTAAGCCTCCCCTCGTAATCTTGTTGGTATTATATTTAAAAACGCTTGCTGTTTTCTTTCTTCTAGACAGTCCAGTACTTTTCGCGAGCAACCTAAAAAAATTTGTAGTTCACCTACTATCAAAGGGTTTTGGTCACCAGAAAATATGGGAACCAATTGAGCCGTGATCTTAGCAATTTTTGCGTAATCAATCGACATTTTTTTCTTATTTGTGGTGTTTCGTCGTTCCGAACTGATTAGGTCTTTTTCCGACTTAGAGAGCGAAACACTTATCCAATTTAAATTAACGCTTGAGTTGTTATCTATTTCCGTACAATTATTATATAAACTAAAGCTATCTTTACTTATTTTGATAGAATGTGAGTGGGATTGAAATTTTACCAGTTCTTGTTTAAATTTTTTTGAATCTTCTTTAAATTTTTGTATTTGCTCTAATCGTAGCTCGTTAGTTTCGGTTAGTTTTTTGTCTAACCGATCGCAAGTTACCGTGGATAATTTCTCGCCCCCTTGCACTCTTTCAACTTGTTGTATTAAATATGATTTTAAATTTAAGGCAGAATCGTCGCGTACCTTTCCGCTTCTGAGCCGTTTAGGTGACCTTGGTGTGGAGCTTTGCATTTACGTACTTTGGTTCGTGTTGTTTCGTCTGGGCCTCAATCGCTTTATTGGAATATTTTGTGACTGATGATGGTATATTTTTGCTCTGATGTTTCTGTTGCTGCTGTACTTTGTTGTTGTGTTAAGAATTTTGGTTTTTGAATTTTCTCTGTTTGAATTTTTTTTTATTTTTACTTGCTGTTTCTTCTCTGTTTGAATTTTTTTTTTCAATTTATTTTCTGCTTTTTAGGTACAATTGTTTTATTATTGTTATTGTGTGTTTGTTTGTTAGTTAGAAATATTTAGTGTTGCAATCACTCACAATTCACAATTTGATTTGATTTTTACTTGCTGTTTCTTCTCTGTTTGATTTTTTTTTTTTTTAATTTATGTTTATGCTTTTTAGGTACAATTGTTTTATTATTGTTATTGTGTGTTTGTTTGTAAGTTAGAAATATTTAGTGTTTGCAATCACTCACAATTCACAATTTGATTTGATTTTTACTTGCTGTTTCTTCTCTGTTTGAATTTTTTCTTTTTTTTTCAATTTATGTTTATGCTTTTTAGGTACAATTGTTTTATTATTGTTATTGTGTGTTTGTTTGTTAGTTAGAAATATTTTTTTTTTCAATTTATGTTTATGCTTTTTAGGTACAATTGTTTTATTATTGTTATTGTGTGTTTGTTTGTTAGTTAGAAATATTTAGTGTTTGCAATCACTCACAATTCACAATTTGATTTGATTTTTACTTGCTGTTTCTTCTCTGTTTGAATTTTTTCTTTTTTTTTCAATTTATGTTTATGCTTTTTAGGTACAATTGTTTTATTATTGTTATTGTGTGTTTGTTTGTTAGTTAGAAATATTTAGTGTTTGCAATCACTCACAATTCACAATTTGATTTGATTTTTACTTGCTGTTTCTTCTCTGTTTGAATTTTTTCTTTTTTTTTCAATTTATGTTTATGCTTTTTAGGTACAATTGTTTTATTATTGTTATTGTGTGTTTGTTTGTTAGTTAGCAACTAAAAAATCAATTAATTTAATGTTTACAAGTTTATGCAGAACTAGCAAGTTTGCAGCTATCAAAGAAGCTAGTACATTTATGTCTTCTTAGTTATGAGCTAGAAAACAGTTGGCATCTTTTTAACTAGTCAAAATGCGACTGGTTAGATAACTATAAATTAAGCAACTAGTTATTTTATAACTAGTAAAGTAGCTTTTTTTTTTGAACTAGCTGGAATACCGATAGTAACTTATCTAGTTACTTTTTGGTTTGTAAGATTTCACTTGTTTAACATCTAGTATTTTTTTGACTAGTTTTATTTTAACTAGTGAGTTAAGTATTGTAGTTAAATTCATAACTAGTACGAATTTTCGCTGCAGGGAATTAATTGAACTAAAAACAAAGAAAACGAGCAAATAAATAAACACAAGTAGTGCAGTAAACTACCAAGAAGAAAAAATACGACTTAAGGCCCAACCAAAATAGACGAAACGAGACTATAGCATTTTGACGAACGTCTGCACTCGTTACGGATGTTTACGGATTTAACCCAAAATGAAACGATTTGCTCAACTCGTCTGAAACAGCTGATCAGTAAGCAATCGAGTATTATTTATTTATTTATATTGTGCATTTTGTAATTTTTAATAAAGATTTGTGAAAAATGAGTGAAATAATGGCGAAGTTGAAACAAATTGATTAAAATAAAATAAAAACGTACTCTGCGCAACTGTTGTTGACGAGTTGCTACGCTAGCAATTCGGTTCTTATGGAATAATACGTCTTGTCAAACTGTTTCGTTTAGTTTCGTTCAGTAACGTTTGCTCATTTTGGGTAACAACATTAATATGTATTTAACCAAACACTTACGTTTTTACTCGTTACGGAGCAAAACGTCTATTTTGGTTGGGCCTTTAATCGAAACAACTGGGCGACCGAAAAAAAGAGTTGCCAGTCCATCGAAAATTTATCCCACATATTGTGATTTTATTTTTTGGCACCTTTTCAGGAATTTTAAGTTAGATTACAATTTATTTACACTAAGTCGGCAATAAAAATGTATTACCAAGTACACGGTCTTGCTTGGGGATTTTTTTAATTTTTTGGGATTTAAAAAATTTTGTATATTACTTATTAACATAAATAAAACGGAAAATATATAAATTTTATATATTTTATTTGGTTTTTGACAATTTTCCCACTTTCCCATTTAAACACAATCCACTTATTTTCGGTCTGTGTGAAGTTTTTACGTTTTGCAAAGTCATTTAAAATATTTTGAGCAGTGCTTGCTTGAAATTTCCTAATATTAGAAGTTTCTACGTATATAAACTAGGCAAAAATATTTTCAAGCAATTCAAACTTAATTTTTACCTACACTGAAAGTTTCTATTAGAAACGAGGTAAAAAATGTTTAAGCAAATTAAGCTTAATTTTTACCTACAAATAAGAGTTTCTACATCTTAAAAACAAGGCACAAATTTTTTAAGCAATTGAAGCTTCATTTTTACCTTCAAATAAGGGTTTCTACTTATTAAAAACCAAGGTAAAAAATATTTTAAGCAGTGTGAGCTTAACTTTATCTAATCTTTGAAGTTTCTACGTATTAGAAACTAGTTAAAAAATATTTTAAGAAACTTTAGCTTAAAATTCCTTAATATGTGTTAGTTTCTACGTATTAGGAATTAGGTAAAAAAATATTTTAAGCTGTTTGTAGCTTACAATTACCTAAAATTTTAAAGTTGCTACTTATTAGAAACCAATTAAAAATACTTGAAGCAATTTAAGCTTCGATTCTGTTCATGAACAAAACTTATTTTTGTTTCTTACATTAATAATGGCAATGATGAACTCTCTTATGAGGCCTACTGATACGATCTTTGAGCTGGAAGCCCATTTTAATGCGATTCTTCAAAATAAGCACAATTTTTTCGCTCTAAGAAAAGGAATTAATTCACGAAAAGGAATTAAAATCGTAGTGGACAAATGTCAGGGCGTTATACGAGTCATTAATTAAGTCGGAAAGTGAAATTTAAAAATTACAGAGAGATATCAATAATGCCATTTCAGTACTAAAGATGCATACAATCGACATCAACAATTGGTATGCAATATTTACATACCTATGCTCAATAAAATTGCCTGAACTACGCTCGCCTTATGGGAGCAATCAATTCAAGACAAGGCAGAATCCCCAACTGGACTGAGCTTGATAAATTTCTAACAGGTCGATTTCAGACGTAAGGAACGGTGTCTGACTTTAGAGGCGCGCTGCCAAAAGGGCAAAAATCGAACGCACCATCACCAAATGTGAATAAAGTCAATACTAATCATGCAAAAGAGGCAAACACCAATTGCAAGTTGTGCCAAAACCAGCATCATCTATTAAAGTTTTGTCCGAAGTTTTTGGCAATGAGCGTAAATGATACATCATCCGTTGCGAGGATTGTTGCCTTAACAGTCTATCGACTGGCCATATTTTGAAAAATTGTAAAAGCGGATACAATTGCTCCTAGTATGGATCCTAGCGACTAAGTCGATGTACTGCTAGGTGGTGATTTATTCTCACAAATTTTTCTCGATGGTATCCGTCGAAATACTCTGAGGTCACTTATACCTCAAAAAACCATTTTGGGCTGGATATTAACCGGCTCCGCTTCCATAACATCGCAAAATACTTCCTCGTTTCGTATTTAAGTAAAATTTCTCTTGATCGGCAGTTCACGTCTTTTGCAGTGCTTGAAGAGTAGAACTTCACGGTACGGTACGATACGAGGACACAATATCCTGTTGCATTTTGGACCGTATAAATGCATGAAAAAATCGAAACCTGATCCTCAGCACTTATTGGCTGTATTTTCCAGAGCAGGAGAGACGAATGCCGTGGAGAATTTTGCTACTCGGCCTTTTTTGCCGCAGGTCAAGTTGAGCGTTGAGGGGGACCCGGTTTCTGAAGAAGAAGAGATGGACTTAGAGATGGACATCGCAATCGTGGTCAAGGATGGATACGACCAACTCACCTCCGTTTGAATAGTGGCGCTCAGCGCCTGCCCTCGTCATTACCGTTGCCATGTCTGACAGGTGACTTGCTGACCCCTACTTTTTCTTGTAGTCTCCGGTTATCTTAACTTATACATTTTATGTAAAGTACTGCACAAATTCTGAATTTTTTTAAATGAGACACTTAAATTAATCAACCCTTTTTTACTAGATCTAAGATATTTTACGTATATTCTAATTAATCTTACAGTAATACTGCAAGGAGGCTGGCATATTTAGGCAGCGACCCTCAAGATTAATGAAAGTAAAAGATTATACCACTTACTGTTTTATCGACACGTTCCAGTATTGACTCTCGATATCTCGGTTTGATATCAGTCACAAATTGATTGCCACTCGCGTAGCTAAAGTATTTTCTACACTATCCTGATTGCACGTATTGCAGCAGTGAAAAGCCAAATTTATATATTTAGTTTATTCATCATATATTAAAGAAAAGAACGTAAGTTTAATAAATATTGTTAATGTAATATAATCTAATTACTTCCTGGTGTTTTGTTCTTGTTTTCCTTTTTCTCCGTTTGCATATAAAACCGAGCACAAATTGCCCGAAGATTATATGCAAACACTAGCTCGATTTGGCAAAGCTTTGCAGCTCAAAGCCAGCGCTCTTATGTGAATCCACTATATACAGGAACTGACTCACCTAATCTGTTTAAGATCTTTTCACATATCTAAGATCTTATCACATCTTTCAAGATCTGGTTCGTTTCGAATTCATAACAAAGCCGATTTTTTTATATATAAATATTTAATTTTCATAAAAACGAATCGCTTATAAATAGTTTTCCGGATTTTTTTCGAAATAAAGAAAGCACCAATTAAAATTATGTTTTCTTAAATAGCGTCTAAGATCTTTTTAGCCCCCCGCAATTCGCTTCCCTCATTTTTAGAAATTCATTGACGAGTCATTACTTTTTTTTTTAGAGATTCACTTCCTGAGGTTTCAGTTATCCCTAATAATTCGTAGTGAACGTATTTCAATATTCATCGATCTTATTTAATTAATTAATGGAATTGAATATCGTAAGTACAAAATATATATAACAAATATGCATTGCTCAACTCAATTCTTTTAATTTGCAATTTAATTTTTTGACCCTTAACAAGAACCTCATCGTCATTACTACCAATATTCTTAATAATATAAATATCATCTATATGCATATAAAACTTGTTCGGATGCTTTAATGATAAATAAATGTATTTAGTTTTTATATAAGTATAAGTATTTTCTTAAAATCCCCTACAAGCGCGTCGGAAGCGAAATTCATCTGGGGGGCAGTACAAATGGGGGGGCAGTACAAATGGTGGTGCAAAAGAAGTTCACCAAAATTTTTTCACATGAAACATGAAGAAGAGAGAAAGAAGAGGAAAATATATAATACAAAAATATTATCGTTGTAAAAAAAATGATATTTTGAATAACTTTTCCTTTTAAATTGTTTATCTAGCTAAAAAAGTGGGGGGCAACTGCCCACCTTGCCCCCCCGCTTCCGACGCCAATGATCCCCTTAGGTTAGAAATAGGCCGCGCCCAAGAATTATTTATTCAAGATTCCGCCTTGCGCATGTCCGCTCTCTTTATGAGCACGTGCATGTGACGTCAGAAGTGCAAGTAAAAATAGAGTCAAACTGACCGAAAAAACATAGTAAAAAAATTTTAATAAAGGTATTCGATTTAAAAATCTCCTCATTTTCTTATAAAATCTTGGTTTTGTAAAAGAAATAATTTTAAATCACAAAACAACGCTTGTACAGAAAAAATATTAATATTTTTCATTACTATCTTTGATAAAAATTTTATATCTTATTGGGGTGTTGACTTCCGTGTTGACCCCTTCACAAAAAATTGCTATGTTGCTCGATTAATTTTGAGAGCAGTTTGACTGTTTTTTTGTGTGTATTTCGTTTGTTTCCCGATCAGCCAATCAGATTCATTTGCTGATCTTCTTTATATTGTTCTTGGGCTGCGCCTACAAAAGTGGTTTTGTGATATTTGTCAATTTTTTTTATTGCATATCGCCCATACTTCTGCATTTGCCGATTTTTAGATCTCTTTTGGTTTAGAAGTGTTCAAAGCAGCTATGTGCTGGCAGTAGTAGATATGCTCTGAAAAAAATCAGTTTTTTGCTCTCCTGAAAAGTTACTGAAAAAAACAACGATTTTGGGCGCAAAATTGATCGTTATCTCTTAGTTGACGTTTAATTTGTTGTAAGGAATTTTCATATTTAAATGCGCCGAACGAACCAAAGTTTTCGCTATCAGTAGTCAGATGCGTACAATGCATATTATAACTTAAAAATTTCTTGTCATACAAAGTCGATCAGCTACTTAAAAAGCTATTTAGTAAGAAACTAGCTTCTCTCAAGTTTTCTTCGTTTGTTTGTTAAATTCAATAAAAAGTCTAATTGCCTTAGATAAAATTAGAAAATTAAGATATCTTTCTCTATATAAAAATCTCTACATTAACAGCCCGATTCTGTGTACTTGATAAATTCACCATATTGAATATTTATCAAGTATTGACTATTTATCAAGATTTGATATTCTGTAACAAAAAAAAAAGCTTTTTAATTGATAAATTTATCAAGAACTCATTTGGTATTGATAAATTTATCATGATAGTTGTGGTCGCTCGTAGCAGATATTTTTTTACCATAAACCATCCACAACGCGAATTTAAGTAAAATGGAAGAGGAAATGCTTTTACTAATGCTACTTCTTGAAGAAGAAGAAAATGAAGAATTAAGGATTCGTCGATGCGAAGTACGCAATTTACGGGACTCGAGTGATCCTTTTACGCTGCCTGAAAATGAATTCATTAAGAATTTTCGTTTAACTCGTCGTATTACCCATCAATTAATTGAAGATCTGCAGCCGCACGACGTTCAAAGCACGTCCTTGCCTTTAATAATCCGTGTCTTGGCAACACTCAACTTTTTTGGCCATGGATCTTATCAAAAATGCGTTGGAAACAATTGCAATTTGCCAATGAGCCAGCCTTCAATATCACGAGCTATACGATCTGTGGCGCAGCTCATCGTTAAAGTTAAGGGTGCTGAAATAAGATTTCCTTTGTCGATAGAGGAGGAAAATGCCACCAAAACAGGGTAAAATATTTTTAAAATAGTTTATTTATTGTATCTGTAATAAAAATGTTTCCCTAACAGATTTTTTAGACGGTTTGGAATTAAAAGCACCATAGGCGCAATCGATTGTACCCACATTGCAATAATTGCACCATCTTCCAACAATGTCCAGCGTCCACTCAGTTTATATATGAACCGAAAAGGTTTTTATAGCATTAATGTGGAAGCAGTGAGTTGTGTTTTAAATGTATGGCTAGGAATCTATGTTGAAATAAATAATATTTCTTAGGTTTGTGATCACCGTCTGCTGTTTACATTTTTGAACACAAAATTTCCTGGTGCAACACACGATTCGGGCATATGGGCCACATCTGACTTACGCGAGCACCTCATACGATGTTATAGTGACAGGTCAACTATTCAACGAGAATCTTGGCTCATAGGCGATCAAGGCTACCCCCAGGAGCCTTGGCTTCTTACACCAATTGTGAATCCAACCACTCGGCAAGAAATTAAATTCAATAAATTGCACGCAAGCTCCAGGAATTGTATTGAAAGAGCGTTTGGTGTGCTAAAAATGAGATTTAGATGTTTGCTAAAACACCGAGTGCTTCATTATTCGCATGAGACAGCAGGAGATATTATAGCATCGTGTGTAATTTTACACAATATTATGCTTAAGTCGGGTGCGCCTGACATTAATCCTGATGAAGTCGTTGGATCTGATTATGTAGTTCCAGTTGTGAATCCTTCACAGTATACCCGCGAAGGTGAAAACACCAGGAGCAGATACGTATCTTCTCTATAATAATCAATTGGATTTTTAAAGAAGTTTTGATGCTGAATAAAAACCATACAAATAAAAACCAAATTTTGTATTATCTATATATATATAAATAAGTTCAATTTGGGGCTCTGGGGTCAAAAATAATGCTTATCCATTAGAATTAGATAAAATAAAAAACACTTAAATTTTACATTTCTAAATTCATATGTTTATTTTAAAAATAGCAACGCACGCCGTTTATTGCTGGTAATATTATTTTAATTTTTTTATTTCAGCCACAAGTGCAGTCATACTGCTGGTTAAGCCTTGCAGTGCTACCAGTGTTTCACGCTGTTGTTGCTGGAATAACATTTGTTGCTGCATTTCATGCTCTTCTCGCTGCTTTTCACGCTCTTCTCTTTTCTTAATCATGTGAATAAGTTCGTCGATTAACTTCTTGCGCTCCAAGCGATTTGGACGCACCATCGGCATCAACACACCTCCTTCTGAATGAGTCTATTTAACAAAAGCAAATTATTAATAAAATTATCTCAAATTTAACTTTTTAAAGTTTGCTTAATACGTTTTCCATAATCAATTCGTCAGGTTGAGTCCCACTAGGACTTGGCAGCGAACATTCTGGACTTGGCATCGAACCACCAGGACTTGGCATCGAACCACCAGGACTTGGCCTCGAACCACCAGGACTTAGCAACGTACACCCAGGACTTTGCATCAAACCACCAGGACTTAGCATCGAACCACCAGGACTTGGCATCGAACCACCAGGACTTGGCATCGAACCACCAGGACTTAGCATCGAACCACCAGAACTTGGCATCGAACCACCAGGGCTTAGCAACGGATCTTCCACCATCACAGAAATAGGTTGTTGTGCCAACGTCAGGCCAAAACTACCAGAACTGGTTACACCTTCCACTGCTGCCAAACCAAGAGTGCTTAAGGCCAGCTCCTCAAAATCGGACAGCGGCTTGGAGCATGGCCCTCCGCCAGTTAATCGCTGGCTCATTTTGAGCCGTCGAGCCCGTGTTCGTAGCTGGCTTTTCCAAACGCCTAAGGTCTTAGATAAAATCAAATTTATAAAAGAAAATCACAATATCTTTTGGCCAAACAGCGACATGATAAAATAAAACCTTACCTCTTTCCATTTCGATGTTGTTCTAGTTGGCCCTCGTAGGGCATTTAAGCCATCCGCTAACTCATTCCAGAGTTCCTGCATTTGCCGCGGCGACTTTGGGCTATTTTTTCCAGTTAGCAATTGTGGTCGCTCGCGGCAAAAACTGATGTAAAATTGCAGCTGCTCAGTTGTGGCACGATCATGTTTTGGTTTTCTATGGGTTATATTATAATTATATTAATTTAATTTTGTAAAAAAAGGAAGATATTTATGTACTTACGAAATTGGCGTTTCCATTTTTGTTAGTTTTATTAATAGCTTGCAGTCAAACAGCTGTCAAAATAAATTCACCACGGGTGGTGAAATACGATAGCTTTTTATTTATAAAGGTTGTTGCAGAATATCAATAAAGCTTTCACTTGATAAAATTCTTTACAAATTTTATTGATAAATTTATTATCAAGAAAACGCAGAATAGGGCTGTAAAACTGGTCAAACCGAGGCAAACAACATGCATATAGTCTAGGGTTGTGCTTAACAGTTCCAGAGGCGGAACGGACATGGAACAATTCTTTTGAAGAAAGGAACTAGTTCCGTGGATATGTTTCCGCTAAAGGAACTATCTAGTTTGCTTGTTGAACTACAGAGGGAATTTGTAGCATGTCCGCGGAACTATTTAGTTCCTTTGTTTATTTGAACTGCAGGAACTATTAGAAACGTTTATTAGAGCTGCTTGCTTCTTGACTTGCAGTTAAAAATTGTTAAGGTCCATGTAGAATTTCAACACAACGCTCTGACTAATCGTAAAAAAATTTAACGAAATTTTTTTGATTTATTAGTTATTTTAAATTAAAGAAAATATTTCATATAAAACAGAAATTTTATAATAAAGCAAATAATTTCATTTAATTCAAATTTAAAGTATAAGTAACAAAATTGTACCATAATAAAACAAATTATAAAAATGATCTTTGTTACAAAATAAATATTTTAATTAAAAGTATGCAGAAAATTTATAATGTTGCTAAAAAGGGAGTAAAAGCAGCATTCAAGCCGTTCCTCATGCATGTCCTATGTACCAGATTTTAATATGTCTGAGGAACTATCTAGTTTTGCTAGTTTCATTTGTTTTAATGAAAGCATGTTCAAAACAAATGGACAGAGCAATGTGCACAACAAGAACAACGAAATGTCATCTTACCATTTCATATATCAGTTCTTTCGTTCGCTCACAAACATCATCTTTGCATTTCAAGTCGATCACATAAACTCGTGTAAGCCGTAGTATGTGCGAAAGAGATGTCGGTTAATATTGCTTTATAAAAAAAAATCATTGCAACCGGAAGGATTGGACATGCTAAAAATGAATCGAAGGAATGATTGGAACTATGTCCGACTGTGAACATAGTTGCGCGAACTATACAGGTTCGGAACGACCCATCTCTAATATAGTCCATAGGAAACTGTTTGACCATATCTATCGTCAATAACACTAAAATAGAATTCTGTTCGTTGTTGTAATGGGCTAGTTAAAATCTTTGTCTGAAACTATCATCTGTTCTTGAGAGAAAAGGGGACGGCATAAAAATAATTCTATTTTCCAGCATTTCTCCGCGAATGGCACATTTATGACAGCTACTATACCCAGAGTGAGTGACCCTTAATTCCTATTACCATAGCTCTTGCCCGGGCATTACAGACAAATGCTCCTATGGTGATGCTGAACATTTTGTTGCAATATTCGAATCCTACGTCCGACAAAGTGTTCAGTTCTTCAACGAAAAGTTGTAAATACCTTGAAAATCAAAGTGACGTAGTATATAAATATTTTTATATTTTTTATTTACATCTTCTTTAACTTGCTTTGTCAAATTCTTTACTTTAGAGTATCCTTCATACACGCCAATCATGAAAACATTAGCTGTATTTGTAATATTCATAAGTATTGGCCAAACTTGAGCTTCAGAGCATTTGGAAACTGGAAGTCCGCCTATATTGAAATTTAACTCTAAAGTTCTCGATGTCACGTTTCTACTCGTAGAGTGCATAATATCTGTAAGACTGTCTTTTATTCCGTAATGTACGTAGTAACCTCTTTGGATAGTGATTTTTGGAACATAATTCTGTGTTTTTTAAAGGGTGCGTGCATCTTTCGATAAACCCTATATTACAGGTTTCCAAATCGTCAGTAACTTATTAATTAATAGATGTAGCCAGTATGTTCTTCTCAGTAGCCCATAGCGCAATTTTATCACGATTAATCATTGTATCCGATTTTCGTTCTTTTAGTTCTTTTAGTTCAATCGATTTTGCAGCAAGTCAGATCGAAATGAACTAGAAAAAACTTGGATTCACTCAACAATGGTTTGAGTCCGTGCTGATACAGTTTTTCACTAATGAACGGTAAAAAAAACTTTTTGCAAAAACAAATTTTTGTGGCAAATATTGTGTGTAATGCCCCATATTTAGTATTTTTATGTAAATTTCTTCTATGTCCGCAGTTAATGATTATTGATTCGGTCATATAGTTTGTTTCATTTTATAGATCTGATCATGTACGAGCAAAACAAAACAACTTAAAATACCTATTGAACTAAAAAATACAACGAGCTAACATACGTAACGATCTAAAACACCAAACGAACTATTAGACCTAACGAACTAACAACATGAACGAAAGCACGAAACGAACTAAAAGAGCGAACGAACTAAATGAACTAAAAGAACTATATGAACGAACTAGTTCATTAAACTCAACTGAACTAAAAAGAGCGATCTTTTTAGTGAACTAAAATGCACAAGCCTACAATGCAGTATTCCTGAATAGGACGAGGAACATTTCTTACAGCAGATAACAGTTGCTCCCCATAAATACAATTCGAAGTTTCAGTTTGGATGCTGCTTTCGACATATTGTGAGTAAACAAGATGTCTGCTAAAGCTGCGGTAATTTTCTACCAAATAATAGATGTCAAATATCTTCACTGAAACCAATTTAATAATACATACCTTTACCTTCGTTATCCTCATTTATCTTTAAATAGCTATTAATGACATGAGCAACTTCTTTTTTCAATACTTTATTTTTGTTCATTTCGCAATTTTTACAATTCTTTATCACTATGCAAATCAGAAATAATCAGATTTATTGACAGATGAGGAATTGTTGCACAATTTTATCATAATTTATGATAAGTTGTAATTAGTTGTTGTTTGTCAGATCAAACTAAGATCAGTTGTTTTTTTTTCCAAAGTTGCCAAGTAAAAATCTAGCGGATGTTAAAATTGTTTCAAAATTATAATATTTATTCTAGTGGTTGCAGAAAATGAAAAGAACGAAAATTTCATGTTCATCTTGAACTAATGTTGCGTTTTCACGCATCATAATAAATTTTATTTTGTTTTGATCATGTATCGAAATGCATTGCCATTTGAGCCGTAAATTAAATTTTTCTGCAAGCCTTTCTTTTTTGTTTGCACAAATAGCGAATTTTTCGGCATTTCACTATCAACTTTTTGACGTAGAATTACGTCTTACAGCGCGGTTTATATGGGGGTCATTTTCACACTTTTTTCCAAGTCATATTTGACACTTTGGGGTATACCTACAGCCTTTAATATTCATTGTCGAAAAAAAAATACCAAAAAATCAGTTTTAGTGGGAATACAACTAATATCTAATAAAATAGCAAAATATAAGAAGATGAAAAATTCATATATTCGTATGAGAAATGCACAAGCTGCTTATCGTTACCTTAATATAGAAAGGCCCTAACTCATTTTTTGTTACTTTACAGGAGTGGAAAAAACTTAATAAAAATTATAATTTTGAAGGTCCGAATTTTCTTGAAATGGATTTTTTATTTTAGACACTAACCAATTCAATGCTGAAGCAATATTTTTGCAGCAATTTTTTTTTCTATAGCAATTTTTTTTGAAAAAATCTGTTAAAAAAATTATATTAAAAAAAAAGAGTTAGGGCCTTTCTATATTAAGATAGCGTTATGCTGTTTTTAACGTTGTTGTTGTTGTTGTGTTTTTGTTGTGTTTGCTTGTTTGGTTCGTAATCACGTCGTTCATTGTTGTGCTGCTTTTGATGTTGTTGATGTTGTTGTTGTTGTTGCTGTTGTTGTTTTTATTAATATGTATGTAAAACATACATACATAAATATAAGGCCGGGCCAATTTGTATGGAGCCGAAAAATTCGATTAAAGCCACCCCCTGGGATGATTCTATGGACAATTCTAAGCAACTTGGGTGAAGGAACCACAGGTCTATCTCGATTTTCGAGTCTCCCACTTTTCAAAAAATGATTTTTCCCCTATAACATCATTGATTCAAAATTCGATTTTTTATTCATCGTTATATTATCTTTTTTATGTGTATATGGGGGGTTTTTGGGGTCGAGAAATTCATTTCTGATCTTTATTTTTACCTATGACCACCGCCAGAGGGCATTTCATGCCTATTTTAACCAAAATTATTTCTGCTGCTTTGCGGACTTTTTATCTCTGACATTTATTGTTCTTAATTTTAAGTAAGTCAATTGTTTATATCCGCACTGAACAAACTCGTCGCCCACCGCAAACTGCATTGATGTGTATTGACGGTCGGCGATGGGTTTGTGTTGTTGATGTTCAGTGCGGCCTTTTGACACTTGCTCTCATATGTTTAGTGATTTTTCTCCCGTTTTGGCTTTTCTCTCGCATTCCTTTAACCGCGTTGGTTCGTTTTTTTGCGTATGGAATTTAGTTGGTTTTAAATAAATAAAATTAAAGTAAATTAAGTACAGAAATTGTGTTCGTATTTATAATTGTTTAAACGCGTCAGTTTTTTCGCATACTCCAGAGTGCATTACCCGGCATACCAACAGCACCACCAGACGGCACATCACCAGACAGCCGCAGCAATTAACGACACAAGGCTCCGCCACCAGCAGCAACATCATCCCCACCGACTACCAACGCACCCAGGAGAAACCAGGCAACACCAGTAACACCCACATAGTGTGTAAAAACTAATACGTTCTAACAAGAAACGTAACTAATATAAATAAAATTCTCATCATTTTTACCATTGCGTTTTTACCAATTTGCAGGTGGAAGAAATATATTCGAACCAAATGTTTTAAAATAAACTAATTTCAGTTATTTTTTAAGTCTTATGTATGCAATGGATCTAAATGCATTGCCGTCTACATCGCAAACCGCAACAACATCAACAAGTAACGAAACTCATTTGAAGCATTTGCCTTCGCACGATGTTGCTGTTTTTGGTGCATCTTGTGATTTGAGTGGACTCAATCTGCCAACGAAACAGGATATTTTAAGATGTTTTTTTTTCTTGACCGAACGTGCTAAACTCGAAAACAAAATGTTTTCGTATAAAACATTCGTACCGCACGTAACAGACAAATTGATTGAAATTTGGAGTCAACTTAATGTTGAAATTATAACAAAAAAAAGTGTTGGTAGAAAATTGGGTACATTGATTGACAAGTATCAAATCGAAACTAAACATCCAAAAATCGCCACATTCAGAACGTTCGTGCAATCTACAAAAGAGTTATTTTACATCGGCAAATGTCAATGTGACTTGAAGGCAGCATTATGCTCATGTGGATTGATTCCAGATCATTTGAAAGAGTTTATGCGAGATCAAAATAATGTCAGAAGATTGACGATACCGGAATTCGTGCCAGAAGTTGAAGAGCCAGCACCAACGTCAACAATAATACCAACAAGCGTTGAAGAGACCCATTTAGCATATGAACCAAGTACTGATGCAGATGAGCCAAGTTCAAATCCACAAGATGTTCCGCCACTGATACGAGGACCGTATACTCCCAGATACGATGCTTCGAACTTCGCTGCGATGTGTGATCGATTTGGTGTGTCAGATAGAATAGCAGCAGCACTCGCAACATCCCTTATGCAAGACATTGACGTAAAAGATGCACATGGCAATCCGATCATCATGGATAAAAATAAAGTGCGTCGAGAAAAAGCCAAATGCAGAGAAGAATTGCTTCGTAAGCAGTATGATGCATCCAATTTGATAGCATTTTCATTCGACGGCCGAAAAAATGATGCTTTAACAATGGAAAAAATCGATGAGAAGTTGCATCCAAGGATGGTGAAAGAACCACATCTAGTTGTTTTGAAGGAACCAAATTCTCGATTGATAGGCTACACAAAAGTCGAAAATGAAGATGCTGAACACAAATTGATGACATTGAATGGATTCTTCGTCGAAAAAGAAATTGCTCTCGATTAATCGGCATATGCTGTGATGGTGAGCCAACAAATACTGGCGTAAGAAATGGGATTTTGCGTCGATTTGAATTGCATTTAAATAGACCGCTGCATTGGTTTGTATGCCTTCTGCACTTCAACGAGCTGCCATTTCGTCATTTGTTTAACACTTTGGACAAATCATCGACCACTGGACCACGAACAACAACCGGAACGTTGGGCAAACAAATTGAAACGTGTGAAAATCTTCCGGTATGTATCATTTTTCACATCGATTTTTTCCATTATTAAATGGTACAATTGCATTTAATTCATCTAATTTCTTTTTTTTCAGCTTATAGATGAATTCGAGATAATCGTGCTAGAGAACATGCCACCTGATTTAGATCCATTTGAATTATCCACCGATTCAAAGTACCTATACAAAATGGCCAATGCAATTTCGAATGGTGTTCCTGCGGATTTGTCTCACATTAAACCAGGACCAATAGCACATTCACGTTAGCTCACCAAGGCGAATAGATTGTTGCAGTTGTATGTGTCAACTGAAAATCTATCAAGGAATTTGAAAATTCTGGCAACATACATAATGAAAGTGTATGTGCCGATGCACTTCAACATCAAGTACTATAATTCGGTGGTCTTCGGTAGTGTATTATTTCACAAATTCATTCGTTGGACACAATATTTGAATACAAATCTACGCCAAGTTGTGAATAATGTCATTAAAGACAATTCATATTACGCACATTCCGAAAATATTCTGTTAGCGATGTTATTTGATGATAAAAAAGAGACACGAAACATCGCAATCAAGAAAATTTTACACTACCGAAGAAATCTGTACGACCCGGCACATCTTAGAGTTTATCAAAAACCTTTGATAAACTTCAATTGTACAGATTATACGAATATGATTGATTTAAATAAAGATGATGTCTTATTCGAACCACCGTTTACGCATACCATTCCGTATGATCATTTGGAACAATATATAGAATACGATGATCCACC